>OY720348.1:65094178-65616364 GCA_963082975.1 Labia minor
ATTCGTCATTAGAATCAGAAAATGAATAAAATAAAATATAAAAGATAATTTTATCCCTCGTATTTAAAAAAGTAGGATTTTCCCTTTAATATTTCATAAAAATCAGACATTTCCGTAAGAATTCAATGAAAATATTTAAGAAATCGATCAAAGATGAATTTATTCGTCATTAGAATCAGAAAATGAATAAAATAAAATATAAAAGATAATTTTATCCCTCGTATTTAAAAAAGTAGGATTTTCCCTTTAATATTTGATCAAAATCAGACTTTTCCGTAAGAATTCAATGAAAATATTTAAGAAATCGATCAAATATGAATTTATTAGTCATTAGAATCAGAAAATTAATAAAATAAAATATCAAAGATAATTTTATCCCTCGTATTTAAAAAAGTAGGATTTTCCCTTTAATATTTGAACATAATCAGACTTTTCTGTAAGAATTCAATGAAAATATTTAAGAAATCGATCAAATATGAATTTATTCATCATTAGAATCAGAAAATGAATAAAATAAAATATAAAAGATAATTTTATCCCTCGTATTTAAAAAAGTAGGATTTTCCCTTTAATATTTGATCAAAATCAGACTTTTCCGTAAGAATTCAATGAAAATATTTAAGAAATCGATCAAATATGAATTTATTCGTCATTAGAATCAGAAAATTAATAAAATAAAATATCAAAGATAATTTTATCCCTCGTATTTAAAAAAGTAGGATTTTCCCTTTAATATTTGCACAAAATCAGACTTTTCCGTAAGAATTCAATGAAAATATTTAAGAAATCGATCAAATATGAATTTATTCGTCACTAGAATCAGAAAATGAATAAAATAAAATATCAAAGATAATTTTATCCCTCGTATTTAAAAAAGTAGGATTTTCCCTTTAATATTTGCACAAAATCAGACTTTTCCGTAAGAATTCAATGAAAATATTTAAGAAATCGATCAAATATGAATTTATTCGTCAATAGAATCAGAAAATGAATAAAATAAAATATCAAAGATAATTTTATCCCTCGTATTTAAAAAAGTAGGATTTTCCCTTTAATATTTGAACTTAATCAGACTTTTCCGTAAGAATTCAATGAAAATATTTAAGAAATCGATCAAATATGAATTTATTCATCATTAGAATCAGAAAATGAATAAAATAAAATATCAAAGATAATTTTATCCCTCGTATTTAAAAAAGTCGCATTTTCCCTTTAATATTTGATCAAAATCAGAATTTTCCGTAAGAATTCAATGAAAATATTTAAGAAATCGATCAAATATGAATTTATTAGTCATTAGAATCAGAAAATTAATAAAATAAAATATCAAAGATAATTTTATCCCTCGTATTTAAAAAAGTAGGATTTTCCCTTTAATATTTGAACATAATCAGACTTTTCTGTAAGAATCCAATGAAAATATTTAAGAAATCGATCAAATATGAATTTATTCATCATTAGAATCAGAAAATGAATAAAATAAAATATAAAAGATAATTTTATCCCTCGTATTTAAAAAAGTAGGATTTTCCCTTTAATATTTGCACAAAATCAGACTTTTCCGTAAGAATTCAATGAAAATATTTAAGAAATCGATCAAATATGAATTTATTCGTCACTAGAATCAGAAAATGAATAAAATAAAATATAAAAGATAATTTTATCCCTCGTATTTAAAAAAGTAGGATTTTCCCTTTAATATTTGATCAAAATCAGACTTTTCCGTAAGAATTCAATGAAAATATTTAAGAAATCGCTCAAATATGAATTTATTCTTCATTAGAATCAGAAAATTAATAAAATAAAATATCAAAGATAATTTTATCCCTCGTATTTAAAAAAGTAGGATTTTCCCTTTAATATTTGAACTTAATCAGACTTTTCTGTAAGAATCCAATGAAAATATTTAAGAAATCGATCAAATATGAATTTATTAGTCATTAGAATCAGAAAATTAATAAAATAAAATATCAAAGATAATTTTATCCCTCGTATTTAAAAAAGTAGGATTTTCCCTTTAATATTTGAACATAATCAGACTTTTCTGTAAGAATTCAATGAAAATATTTAAGAAATCGATCAAATATGAATTTATTCATCATTAGAATCAGAAAATGAATAAAATAAAATATAAAAGATAATTTTATCCCTCGTATTTAAAAAAGTAGGATTTTCCCTTTAATATTTGATCAAAATCAGACTTTTCCGTAAGAATTCAATGAAAATATTTAAGAAATCGATCAAATATGAATTTATTCGTCATTAGAATCAGAAAATTAATAAAATAAAATATCAAAGATAATTTTATCCCTCGTATTTAAAAAAGTAGGATTTTCCCTTTAATATTTGCACAAAATCAGACTTTTCCGTAAGAATTCAATGAAAATATTTAAGAAATCGATCAAATATGAATTTATTCGTCACTAGAATCAGAAAATGAATAAAATAAAATATCAAAGATAATTTTATCCCTCGTATTTAAAAAAGTAGGATTTTCCCTTTAATATTTGCACAAAATCAGACTTTTCCGTAAGAATTCAATGAAAATATTTAAGAAATCGATCAAATATGAATTTATTCGTCAATAGAATCAGAAAATGAATAAAATAAAATATCAAAGATAATTTTATCCCTCGTATTTAAAAAAGTAGGATTTTCCCTTTAATATTTGAACTTAATCAGACTTTTCCGTAAGAATTCAATGAAAATATTTAAGAAATCGATCAAATATGAATTTATTCATCATTAGAATCAGAAAATGAATAAAATAAAATATCAAAGATAATTTTATCCCTCGTATTTAAAAAAGTCGCATTTTCCCTTTAATATTTGATCAAAATCAGAATTTTCCGTAAGAATTCAATGAAAATATTTAAGAAATCGATCAAATATGAATTTATTAGTCATTAGAATCAGAAAATTAATAAAATAAAATATCAAAGATAATTTTATCCCTCGTATTTAAAAAAGTAGGATTTTCCCTTTAATATTTGAACATAATCAGACTTTTCTGTAAGAATCCAATGAAAATATTTAAGAAATCGATCAAAGATGAATTTATTCGTCATTAGAATCAGAAAATGAATAAAATAAAATATAAAAGATAATTTTATCCCTCGTATTTAAAAAAGTAGGATTTTCCCTTTAATATTTCATAAAAATCAGACATTTCCGTAAGAATTCAATGAAAATATTTAAGAAATCGATCAAAGATGAATTTATTCGTCATTAGAATCAGAAAATGAATAAAATAAAATATAAAAGATAATTTTATCCCTCGTATTTAAAAAAGTAGGATTTTCCCTTTAATATTTGAACTTAATCAGACTTTTCTGTAAGAATCCAATGAAAATATTTAAGAAATCTATCAAATATGAATTTATTCATCATTAGAATCAGAAAATGAATAAAATAAAATATAAAAGATAATTTTATCCCTCGTATTTAAAAAAGTAGGATTTTCCCTTTAATATTTGATCAAAATCAGACTTTTCCGTAAGAATTCAATGAAAATATTTAAGAAATCGATCAAATATGAATTTATTCGTCATTAGAATCAGAAAATTAATAAAATAAAATATCAAAGATAATTTTATCCCTCGTATTTAAAAAAGTAGGATTTTCCCTTTAATATTTGCACAAAATCAGACTTTTCCGTAAGAATTCAATGAAAATATTTAAGAAATCGATCAAATATGAATTTATTCGTCACTAGAATCAGAAAATGAATAAAATAAAATATCAAAGATAATTTTATCCCTCGTATTTAAAAAAGTAGGATTTTCCCTTTAATATTTGAACATAATCAGACTTTTCTGTAAGAATCCAATGAAAATATTTAAGAAATCTATCAAATATGAATTTATTCGTCATTAGAATCAGAAAATTAATAAAATAAAATATCAAAGATAATTTTATCCCTCGTATTTAAAAAAGTAGGATTTTCCCTTTAATATTTGCACAAAATCAGACTTTTCCGTAAGAATTCAATGAAAATATTTAAGAAATCGATCAAATATGAATTTATTCGTCACTAGAATCAGAAAATGAATAAAATAAAATATAAAAGATAATTTTATCCCTCGTATTTAAAAAAGTAGGATTTTCCCTTTAATATTTGCACAAAATCAGACTTTTCCGTAAGAATTCAATGAAAATATTTAAGAAATCGATCAAATATGAATTTATTCGTCAATAGAATCAGAAAATGAATAAAATAAAATATCAAAGATAATTTTATCCCTCGTATTTAAAAAAGTAGGATTTTCCTTTTAATATTTGAACTTAATCAGACTTTTCCGTAAGAATTCAATGAAAATATTTAAGAAATCGATCAAATATGAATTTATTCGTCATTAGAATCAGAAAATTAATAAAATAAAATATCAAAGATAATTTTATCCCTCGTATTTAAAAAAGTAGGATTTTCCCTTTAATATTTGATCAAAATCAGACTTTTCCGTAAGAATTCAATAAAAATATTTAAGAAATCTATCAAATATGAATTTATTCGTCACTAGAATCAGAAAATGAATAAAATAAAATATCAAAGATAATTTTATCCCTCGTATTTAAAAAAGTAGGATTTTCCCTTTAATATTTGAACAAAATCACTCTTATCTGCATGAATTCAATGAAAATATTTAAGAAATCGATCAAATATGAATTTATTCGTCATTAGAATCAGAAAATTAATAAAATAAAATATCAAAGATAATTTTATCCCTCGTATTTAAAAAAGTCGCATTTTCCCTTTAATATTTGATCAAAATCAGAATTTTCCGTAAGAATTCAATGAAAATATTTAAGAAATCGATCAAATATGAATTTATTAGTCATTAGAATCAGAAAATTAATAAAATAAAATATCAAAGATAATTTTATCCCTCGTATTTAAAAAAGTAGGATTTTCCCTTTAATATTTGAACTTAATCAGACTTTTCCGTAAGAATTCAATGAAAATATTTAAGAAATCGGTCAAATATGAATTTATTCATCATTAGAATCAGAAAATGAATAAAATAAAATATCAAAGATAATTTTATCCCTCGTATTTAAAAAAGTAGGATTTTCCCTTTAATATTTGAACAAAATCAGACATTTCCGTAAGAATTCAATGAAAATATTTAAGAAATCGATCAAATATGAATTTATTCGTCATTAGAATCAGAAAATTAATAAAATAAAATATCAAAGATAATTTTATCCCTCGTATTTAAAAAAGTCGCATTTTCCCTTTAATATTTGATCAAAATCAGAATTTTCCGTAAGAATTCAATGAAAATATTTAAGAAATCGATCAAATATGAATTTATTAGTCATTAGAATCAGAAAATTAATAAAATAAAATATCAAAGATAATTTTATCCCTCGTATTTAAAAAAGTAGGATTTTCCCTTTAATATTTGAACTTAATCAGACTTTTCCGTAAGAATTCAATGAAAATATTTAAGAAATCGATCAAATATGAATTTATTCATCATTAGAATCAGAAAATGAATAAAATAAAATATCAAAGATAATTTTATCCCTCGTATTTAAAAAAGTAGGATTTTCCCTTTAATATTTGAACAAAATCAGACATTTCCGTAAGAATTCAATGAAAATATTTAAGAAATCGATCAAATATGAATTTATTCGTCATTAGAATCAGAAAATTAATAAAATAAAATATCAAAGATAATTTTATCCCTCGTATTTAAAAAAGTAGGATTTTCCCTTTAATATTTGATCAAAATCAGACTTTTCCGTAAGAATTCAATGAAAATATTTAAGAAATCGATCAAATATGAATTTATTCGTCATTAGAATCAGAAAATTAATAAAATAAAATATCAAAGATAATTTTATCCCTCGTATTTAAAAAAGTAGGATTTTCCCTTTAATATTTGATCAAAATCAGACTTTTCCGTAAGAATTCAATGAAAATATTTAAGAAATCGATCAAATATGAATTTATTCGTCAATAGAATCAGAAAATGAATAAAATAAAATATCAAAGATAATTTTATCCCTCGTATTTAAAAAAGTAGGATTTTCCCTTTAATATTTGAACTTAATCAGACTTTTCCGTAAGAATTCAATGAAAATATTTAAGAAATCGATCAAATATGAATTTATTCATCATTAGAATCAGAAAATGAATAAAATAAAATATCAAAGATAATTTTATCCCTCGTATTTAAAAAAGTAGGATTTTCCCTTTAATATTTGATCAAAATCAGACTTTTCTGTAAGAATCCAATGAAAATATTTAAGAAATCGATCAAATATGAATTTATTCGTCACTAGAATCAGAAAATGAATAAAATAAAATATAAAAGATAATTTTATCCCTCGTATTTAAAAAAGTAGGATTTTCCCTTTAATATTTGCACAAAATCAGACTTTTCCGTAAGAATTCAATGAAAATATTTAACCCTTTGCACTCCGAGCAATTTTTAATATGGGCTAGTAGCAACTCCGAGTCATTTTCACTATGGGCTATCAGCTACTCCAGGCTATTTTTAATGGCGCGAGCGCGCCTCAGTTGAATATTGAAAATTGCTTTGTCATTAAAAAAAACCTGAATAAACTAAAAAAATATGCTTTATTAATACAATATAATTACGAAAATATAAAAATACAATATATTTTATAAAAATCACTTTTTGAATTTCTTCATTTTATGGTATCTTGCAAAACAATCCCCAAGGTGCATTCTTGGCTTATCAGGACAAGTATCACAGTATTCACTCGTTTCTCGTCTTTCACCTTTTTTCTGTCTATTGGAGCAAACTTTGCGCATTTCATGAAGTTTTCCGTTTAACCTGAACTCAGATGAAGAGGTAGAGGCTCTAGATTTTTCTTGTCGAAAATTATTAACCAGTTGATCGACTAACAGTTTCACATATTTCAAATGTGTCAATGGTTTTTCGTTTCTTTTTGTTTTTTCAATTTTATATAGGATATATGAATTAATTACAGACATTTCCATGCTCCAAAATAACATTTTTTTCCACCACTTAAGAGATTTTCTCAAAAAACAATAGGTAGATGCATATTGATCAGCTCGATCTACACCGCCCATAGAATTTGTGTAACTGACGACTACATTAGGCTTTCTAATATCTATTTCCGTACCCCCTCGAAGAATTCTTTTTGAATTTATCATTCCAGCATCATTCCAAGTGCTCAAAAGTGAGACAATCCTTTTGTCTTTCCCTAGGAAGATAATTTTTCCTTTTATACTAACAAAAGTTTTCTTATCCGAAAACTTGGGTTTTTTCAGAAAGGTCGGGATGCCTTTTCTGTTAGCTTTTATAGTACCAGTCAAGTGGCATTTCAATTTCATTAATTCTTCTGCTAAAGTTATACTGGTATAATATCTATCAGTAAACATATGGTAACCCTGTGCTTCCGTGATTTTATTTTTTGATATAAATGCAGCGGAATTCTAGTGGTGACTGGTAAATCTGAACGAATAAGACTTTCTGAAGTAATACTTCCATAATAAGGTAAGATGGAATAGATATATCCTGTTTCAGAATCCGCCATTGCATAGATTCTTATACCCCATTTTGTTGGCTTGATGGGGTTGTAAGTAATGAAAGAAATTTTTCATTTAAATTTTACAATGGATTCGTCTACGCAAATATTTTTACCAGGAATAAAGTGTTCAGAAAATTTTGAGTCTATATAATCTAAAAAAATACTAGCTCGTTGTATACGAGTTTTGAGATGTTTTCTTTCCGAGTCAGGTGTTTTTAAATGGGGCATCCAAAATATTTGATTAAATCGAGCTCTTGTAAATACATCAGAAAATAAGCTGGAGTGTCTTCACTCGACTATCTCGCAATTTGAATTGGATTAAATAACATAATATATTATATAATAAATATTATATAAATATAATAAATATAATAAATAAATAATAAATAAATAAATAAATATAATATATATTATATAATAAATAAATAAATTTATAAATTATAAATAATAAATATTAAACCAGCGCATGTTTGGCTTTTTATTGATGGCACCATGGCACGTGTTGGCGCGTGAGATTTACAGTGTTAAAAAATTAATTCTGGTAATTTCAGCGAATCAATCAAGCTGAAATTCTATATATAGCAGTTTTATACAATTATTAATCATGTGAAAAATTATCAAACATATATCTTTATTTTTACGGTCACTTTAGAGGAAAAAAAATCAAAACGTTGTAGGTAATGACCCTCTTCCGGTTGAGCTACATTTCTCAAAAGTTGATAGAAAACTATGAATTTTGAATAATGTCCATGTACCAAATTTCATCATTCTAGCTCAAACCGTTTTTGCGTAATCTTGCCTACATACATACACACACACATACACACATACACACACACACACACACACACACACAACATTTTTCTCAACCTTAGTGAAAATGATTCAGGAACCTTTAAAACGTATAAAAACATCAAAATCTCAACATCGAAAATTTTCGTGATCGCAATACTATCTCTGGCGAGATAGTAAAAAGGGATTCTACTGTTATGTCTAGTCTACCAATATTCTTGCATGTTAGAAACAGGCATTGTACCCATATTTAGGATAAGTCCAATGAAAGCCCAGAATTCATCTTTATTTACATCGCGTCATGTTTGCCATATAGAGTCTTTAGATATATTATTTGATTTCAACAAGGATTTTGCATAGCTGTTTGTTTCTTTTATTATTTCATTTACAAGTTGTTCTGAGAAAAATAGTTTGAAAAACTGAATCGGTTCAAAAATATTAGAGGGAATTTGAGGGCCCGTTACTTTTTGCCCTATTGAAAAATTTACTCTTTTGGACATATATCCATTCTCTGTAATACTGACCCAATCATCTTATTTTGAGGAGATGCTTCCATTGTCATCGGTTTCACTATCAATAGGTCATGCTTTTCGATTTCGATGGACTACTACATCACTGCCAGAAGTATCACTATCACTATAATCTTCATTTATATTAATTTCAGACAAATTGTCGCTGTATAATTCAAATTCGAATTCATCTTCACTTTCGGAGAATTCATCAATTGCATTGAAATTATTTTCTTCCATTTTGGGGAAAAATATAAAAAAATGATTATAATTTTAACGCAATTATTTGTAAAATCCAAGAGTATAGATTTTGATGAAGAATTATAGAATATTTGAATTAAATATTTATATTATATTTAAAATAAAAACAATGTTTCTTTTCCATGTCGCTGCTGCGGCGACAACGGAGTAGGAGCTTAACATACAAAGTCGCCACAGCGGCGACACCGGAGCTATATGATTGCCTTACACTGTCGCCGCTGTGGCGACAACGGAGTGCAAAGGGTTAAGAAATCGATCACATATGAATTTATTCGTCAATAGAATCAGAAAATGAATAAAATAAAATATCAAAGATAATTTTATCCCTCGTATTTAAAAAAGTAGGATTTTCCCTTTAATATTTGAACTTAATCAGACTTTTCCGTAAGAATTCAATGAAAATATTTAAGAAATCGATCAAATATGAATTTATTCATCATTAGAATCAGAAAATGAATAAAATAAAATATCAAAGATAATTTTATCCCTCATATTTAAAAAAGTAGGATTTTCCCTTTAATATTTGAACAAAATCAGACATTTCCGTAAGAATTCAATGAAAATATTTAAGAAATCGATCAAATATGAATTTAGTCGTCATTAGAATCAGAAAATTAATAAAATAAAATATCAAAGATAATTTTATCCCTCGTATTTAAAAAAGTAGGATTTTCCCTTTAATATTTGATCAAAATCAGACTTTTCCGTAAGAATTCAATGAAAATATTTAAGAAATCGATCAAATATGAATTTATTCGTCATTAGAATCAGAAAATTAATAAAATAAAATATCAAAGATAATTTTATCCCTCGTATTTAAAAAAGTAGGATTTTCCCTTTAATATTTGATCAAAATCAGACTTTTCCGTAAGAATTCAATAAAAATATTTAAGAAATCTATCAAATATGAATTTATTCGTCACTAGAATCAGAAAATGAATAAAATAAAATATCAAAGATAATTTTATCCCTCGTATTTAAAAAAGTAGGATTTTCCCTTTAATATTTGAACAAAATCACTCTTATCTGCATGAATTCAATGAAAATATTTAAGAAATCGATCAAATATGAATTTATTCGTCATTAGAATCAGAAAATTAATAAAATAAAATATCAAAGATAATTTTATCCCTCGTATTTAAAAAAGTCGCATTTTCCCTTTAATATTTGATCAAAATCAGAATTTTCCGTAAGAATTCAATGAAAATATTTAAGAAATCGATCAAATATGAATTTATTAGTCATTAGAATCAGAAAATTAATAAAATAAAATATCAAAGATAATTTTATCCCTCGTATTTAAAAAAGTAGGATTTTCCCTTTAATATTTGAACATAATCAGACTTTTCTGTAAGAATCCAATGAAAATATTTAAGAAATCGATCAAAGATGAATTTATTCGTCATTAGAATCAGAAAATGAATAAAATAAAATATAAAAGATAATTTTATCCCTCGTATTTAAAAAAGTAGGATTTTTCTTTAATATTTCATAAAAATCAGACATTTCCGTAAGAATTCAATGAAAATATTTAAGAAATCGATCAAAGATGAATTTATTCGTCATTAGAATCAGAAAATGAATAAAATAAAATATAAAAGATAATTTTATCCCTCGTATTTAAAAAAGTAGGATTTTCCCTTTAATATTTGATCAAAATCAGACTTTTCCGTAAGAATTCAATGAAAATATTTAAGAAATCGATCAAATATGAATTTATTAGTCATTAGAATCAGAAAATTAATAAAATAAAATATCAAAGATAATTTTATCCCTCGTATTTAAAAAAGTAGGATTTTCCCTTTAATATTTGAACATAATCAGACTTTTCTGTAAGAATCCAATGAAAATATTTAAGAAATCGATCAAAGATGAATTTATTCGTCATTAGAATCAGAAAATGAATAAAATAAAATATCAAAGATAATTTTATCCCTCGTATTTAAAAAAGTAGGATTTTCCCTTTAATATTTGATCAAAATCAGACTTTTCCGTAAGAATTCAATGAAAATATTTAAGAAATCTATCAAATATGAATTTATTCGTCACTAGAATCAGAAAATGAATAAAATAAAATATCAAAGATAATTTTATCCCTCGTATTTAAAAAAGTAGGATTTTCCCTTTAATATTTGATCAAAATCAGACTTTTCCGTAAGAATTCAATGAAAATATTTAAGAAATCGATCAAATATGAATTTATTCGTCATTAGAATCAGAAAATTAATAAAATAAAATATCAAAGATAATTTTATCCCTCGTATTTAAAAAAGTAGGATTTTCCCTTTAATATTTGAACATAATCAGACTTTTCTGTAAGAATCCAATGAAAATATTTAAGAAATCGATCAAATATGAATTTATTCGTCAATAGAATCAGAAAATGAATAAAATAAAATATCAAAGATAATTTTATCCTTCGTATTTAAAAAAGTAGGATTTTCCCTTTAATATTTGAACTTAATCAGACTTTTCTGTAAGAATCCAATGAAAATATTTAAGAAATCGATCAAATATGAATTTATTCGTCAATAGAATCAGAAAATGAATAAAATAAAATATAAAAGATAATTTTATCCCTCGTATTTAAAAAAGTAGGATTTTTCTTTAATATTTCATAAAAATCAGACATTTCCGTAAGAATTCAATGAAAATATTTAAGAAATCGATCAAAGATGAATTTATTCGTCATTAGAATCAGAAAATGAATAAAATAAAATATAAAAGATAATTTTATCCCTCGTATTTAAAAAAGTAGGATTTTCCCTTTAATATTTGATCAAAATCAGACTTTTCCGTAAGAATTCAATGAAAATATTTAAGAAATCGATCAAATATGAATTTATTAGTCATTAGAATCAGAAAATTAATAAAATAAAATATCAAAGATAATTTTATCCCTCGTATTTAAAAAAGTAGGATTTTCCCTTTAATATTTGAACATAATCAGACTTTTCTGTAAGAATCCAATGAAAATATTTAAGAAATCGATCAAAGATGAATTTATTCGTCATTAGAATCAGAAAATGAATAAAATAAAATATCAAAGATAATTTTATCCCTCGTATTTAAAAAAGTAGGATTTTCCCTTTAATATTTGATCAAAATCAGACTTTTCCGTAAGAATTCAATGAAAATATTTAAGAAATCGATCAAATATGAATTTATTCGTCATTAGAATCAGAAAATTAATAAAATAAAATATCAAAGATAATTTTATCCCTCGTATTTAAAAAAGTAGGATTTTCCCTTTAATATTTGATAAAAATCAGACTTTTCCGTAAGAATTCAATGAAAATATTTAAGAAATCTATCAAATATGAATTTATTCGTCACTAGAATCAGAAAATGAATAAAATAAAATATCAAAGATAATTTTATCCCTCGTATTTAAAAAAGTAGGATTTTCCCTTTAATATTTGATCAAAATCAGACTTTTCCGTAAGAATTCAATGAAAATATTTAAGAAATCGATCAAATATGAATTTATTCGTCATTAGAATCAGAAAATTAATAAAATAAAATATCAAAGATAATTTTATCCCTCGTATTTAAAAAAGTAGGATTTTCCCTTTAATATTTGAACATAATCAGACTTTTCTGTAAGAATCCAATGAAAATATTTAAGAAATCGATCAAATATGAATTTATTCGTCAATAGAATCAGAAAATGAATAAAATAAAATATCAAAGATAATTTTATCCTTCGTATTTAAAAAAGTAGGATTTTCCCTTTAATATTTGAACTTAATCAGACTTTTCTGTAAGAATCCAATGAAAATATTTAAGAAATCGATCAAATATGAATTTATTCGTCAATAGAATCAGAAAATGAATAAAATAAAATATCAAAGATAATTTTATCCCTCGTATTTAAAAAAGTAGGATTTTCCCTTTAATATTTGAACAGGACTTGCTCTTTGGTCGTGCTAGAGGTCGGACGCATTACTTGCTCCCACTGATATAAATAGAAATATAGAATATTATATATATATAATTATATTTATAAGTTTTTGATTTGTTTTTTCTTTTTTTCTTTCGTTTTTTATCAATAAAATGAGTGAATTTAAGGAAGTTATGAAGAAGTTTGATGATTTTAAAGATGAGATCAAGAATTTGATTCGAGAAGAATTGAGGAATCTCAATATTTCGTCGGCATTGGAGGAGATGAACGAGAGATGCGAAGATTTGAAGAGAGAGAATGAACAACTAAGAAATGAATTGTCACGCCAGGGAGAAGAGCTGGAAACCTACAGAAGACAAAATAATTTAATTATCCACGGAGTGCCCTGCAAAGAAAATGAAGATTATGAAATGCTAGAAGAGTCGGTCTTAGACATTTGTAATAAAATTATGTCTGTGGCTACAACCGGCAGTGATATCAATTATGTAAAAAGAATTGGTAAGCGAAACTCCGAGAAAAAACCAATTGTGCTGTCGCTTGTCTCCAAAAATCATAAGATGAAGATTTTACGCAATACAAGAAAATTGAAGAATAGTAAAATATATATATTTGAAGATTTGGGGAAGAAGAAGCAAGGGCAACGGAAGGAACTGATAAAGTTAAGGGATAAATACAGGGAAGAGGGAAAAATTTGCAAATTGAAAAATGATGGTCTTATTGTGGATGGCCGTTATGTTCATTATGATCTGCTTTTTAAAGATCCGCAGAAGACGAGGACGTCGACAAAGCCTCAAAGAGAAGAGGAAACAAATGATGAGGATAGATCGAAAAAGAGGAAGAGGAATGTGTGTACTAAAACCAAACCCACATCTATAGATAATTTTTTTCGTCCCCGAAGCAACTCCGGACCAACACATTAGGCGGATAAAACGGCAGGAAAATGAAAGTGAGTTCCTCGACATAATTTCTTATAATATTGCCGGGATAAAAAGTAAAATAAACAATTTTGAGTTTTTAAATTTTATTAGAGGTTTTAAAATTTTTGTATTGATAGAGACATATGTTGAGGATGTTAAAACATTTGCCAGAATCCAAAATCTGTTTCCAAATCATACTCTTAGATTCATATCTGCTTCTAGAATAAAAAAGAGAGGGAGAGCGAGTGGGGGTATGATTTATGGCGTAAATAATCAATTAAGAAGCATGGTAAAGATGATTGAAATTGATAGTGTCATAATCTTTGAAATGAATATTCACTCAACCAAGCATTACCTGGCGCCTGTGTATTTGAATTGTAACAATTGGATTGACGACTATGATTCCCTGTATAAGTTTATGGAACGAATGCAAAATGAGCAAATTATTTTAATAGGAGATTTTAATGGAAGGGTGTCGGACTGGCAGGAGATACCAGTGGGAGATATCGGATTGAGAAGTTTAAAAAAATATAGACATTCGAGGGATAATGTAATTAATTCAAATGGCAGAATATTATTAAAACTTTTTAATGATTTTAATTTAGCAATTTTAAATGGACGTATTGAGGGGGATCAGATGGGTGAACACACATTCATTGGGGCAATGGGTAACTCAGTAATAGATTTATGTGCTGTATCATTGGATGCTGCTCAATATATTCATTCCCTCGAAATACTCCCAAAACATTTTTCAGATCATCTCCCGTTAGCTCTGAAATATAAATATAATTATTATGAGACAACAGACTCCATTGCGCTGCTTCCTAAATTGAAATGGATTGATGGGAGAAGGGATAATCTTAATAAGGAGGTAGATAGTGCATTGAGATCGAGCCCAATGATGGGTGATTCGTCAATGGAGACAGATCACTTAACAAATTTATTATATGAAATAGCAATTAAAAATAATATGACTTACGATAATAATAAAAATATATTGAAATTCGAAAATAGGTGGTATGATTACGAATGTTATAAATTAAGAAAAAAATTATATATAGCATTGAACCTTCTTAGAAAGAATAATTCTAAAATATTTAAATCGAATTATATTAAAATTAGAAATGAATATAAAAATAAATGCAAAATAAAGAAACAGCTATATTTAGATAATCTAATAAATGAATTTAAAAAAGTAAATAACAGTAAAGAATTTTGGTGTCTGGTACGTCATTTTAAAAATAAAAAATTTAATACTGATAAAAATATCATGCATGGTTGAATTATTTTAAGAGGTTGTTAAACCCTTCGCTTTCGGGTTCAAGTATAAGCTATGCGGAGCCATTTATAATTGTTGAATATTTAGATAGCCCTTTTTTGATGTCTGAATTGGTAAGGGTGTTGAATAAAGCTAAAAGTAATAAAGCTCCTGGTCTAGACAGAATTACTTACGAATTTTATAAAAATGTTTCAAATCTTTTTTTGGAGAAACTCCTTACTTGTTTTAATAAGATTTTTGAAAATGGAATTGTTCCAAGGGGTTTCAAAGATTCAATCATATTTCCAATACATAAAAAGGGACTGACTAGTGAAGTATCGAATTATAGGGGGATCTCTTTTAATAATGTTGTGAGTAAATTGTTCACAGGGTTATTGTTAAATAGAATCACTAGCTGGATAAATAACATGAATATAATAGGGGAATTTCAAGCAGGATTCCGAAGTAATTATTCAACTGTGGACAATATCAACACCCTTATTAACATAATTAACCTCCGGTTAAATAAAAAAAGACAAAAAGTCTTCGCATTCTTCGTGGATTTCTCCTCCGCATTCGATCGAGTTGATAGGCAGGCCCTGTATTACAAATTACTGAATTTGGGATTGTCTACCAAGGTAGTTAAAATAATAAAAAGTCTGTATACAGACACGCAGGCTAGTGTGTGGTGTGGAGAAGAGCTAACTAAAGCATTCGAAACAACTATGGGAGTGAAACAGGGATGTTTGCTAAGTCCGACGCTATTCTCATTGTTTGTGAATGATATAGAAGATTTTATGGAGGGGGGGGTGACCATTGGTGAAACTAAAATTAAGATGCTGGCCTATGCGGATGACATTGTAATTTTAGCCCCGGAAAAGATAGTGCTACAAAGGATGATAAGCACATTAGAGAATTATTGCAAGATGTGGAATTTGATAGTAAATTTGGAAAAATCAAAGATAGTAGTATTTAGAAATGGTGGGCGTCCTGGGGCGGGAGAAAATTGGTATTTTGGAGGAAAAAAGGTGGAAATAGTTAATAAATATAAGTATCTTGGAATCACAGTATCGTCGGGGTTAGCAATGGGATGGCACTTTAAGGAGAAAAAGGAGAGGGCCATATTTGCTCTTAATTCCTTTAATAGAATACTATTAAATAATAATATAAACTGGAATTCTTAATTGAAAGTCTTTAACTCAGTGTCACGATCAATAATATGCTATGGTGCCCAGGTGTGGGGATATAAGAGTTATGATGAGGTTGAAGTACCTTTCAAATTCTTCGTCAAAAAATGTTTTAATCTGCCAAGGAATACCCCCGATTACATATTATACTTGGAAACAAACCTCTCACCAACTTATATATACACTTTAAAATTACACTTGGATTACATAATAAAATGTTTAAAAATGACGCATAATAGATATCCATTTGTAGTAATAAAAGAAATTATAAACAATAAAATTTCATGGTTTAAGGACTGGCAAAATTTGTGTGAAAAGTGTAACCTTAACATTAGTGATATCCTTAATGGTAAAATCAGTTCCAAATTTATAGTATATGAAATGAAAAAAATAATAGTAAGTGATCTAATGGAGAGAGTGAACAATAGTGAAAGACATACAATTTATAAACAACTAGAAAGATTTGAATATGAAAATGGAGAGATGAGTGTAAATAATAGGAGTTGGCTGATGAAAATTCGAGGAGAATTGCTATATTTAAATAAATATACTTTCAGAAGCCAAGTCAAAATATGCTCATTATGCAATCTTTTGGAGGAGGAGGATACTTTCCATTTCATTGCGAGATGCCCCATCTTGAAAGAATTTAGGATGAGGGCACTCGGCAGGGAAGTGCTTACCTTTGAGGAGTTCAAAGAGTACCTTGAAGGGGGGGACTGGCAGAGTCTTGTCAAATATAGTAGGGAGGCCTGGAAATACAGGTACTCCCTAATAAGGGAATTTAATTTTTGATATTAATCCCTGACTTTGGGACTTTAAATTGTGTTTGTTTTTTTCTTTTTAATGTATATATGTATAGGGAAAGAGCAGTTCATCACAAGGCCAAATGCCATGATTATATCTTAAAGTAAATGTATATATTTTTGTATATAAAATGTATTATTTTTTCAAAATAAAGATTATTATTATTATTATTATTATTATTATTATTATTATTATTATAGGAATTATAGTGATAAATATGAAAAGCGGGTGGAAAGTGGGTGGTGAATGCGCGCGTGCAGCCGTGAGGCTAATTGCCTAACTCCAAGGGGCAAAGTAAAATATGACTTTTTATATGAAAAAAAAATTATGAAATGTTTAAACAATCAACTTTTAATTTTTATGATTGGATATGATTTTAATTGTTATTTCTCATAGGGAGTGTTCTCAATAGGGGGAAGAAAAATTTCATCCATTTTGCTCTAACTCACCCCTAAATAAGTTTTTTTCTTAGAAAAACACTTTTGTGTGTTTCAATTTATTAAATTTTCTCTTAGAAATAATTGAATTAATTCCATTATCTATAGTCTATTCTAATCTAGGATCTTATATTAAACAATGGTTTTTTCATTTTTTTAAAATTCCAATTCATTCAGGAGAGATTAATTTCAACCCTTAATTTTTTACTTTCAATTGAAAAAATAAAACATTCCCAATAAAATTTTTTAATTTTTTTTTTAAATAATTTATATTTTTATATAAAATTCTTTCCAAGTGACAAAAAACATTAATTAAATAAACATTCAATAATATTTTATTACTAATAACCAATCAACCTTTCTCTTAGATACAATTTATATATAATATATAAATATGAATGAGAGAAAAACCATCTATGCTAAATAATTTTTACAAAATTCCATTACTATTAATATAACAATGAAAAAAAATAGTTTTTCTAAAATCATCTAAACAATTTATTATGTATTCAATTTGAAGTGAATTTCTATTATTTCACTATTTAAATTAAACAATAATAAATAAAGTTATTTTTTTATAATGATTTCTTTCACAATTATAGGAATAATTGTTATTATTATTTACCTCTCACATTGTAAATAAGATATAAAAAAAGATTTAAAATTATAGTTGTTTAGTATTTATATTAACTTTTATAAAATATGCATAATCTAGAAATAAAAATTTTTAGTTAGAGAGTGAGAGAGAGAGAAAGATAAAAATTAAAGATGAGATATACATTCTTATTATATATATACTAGTATTAAATGAATTGATGTGAGAAAAAAATTATATATATATATATATATTACATTCAAAATAAACTTCCTATTTAAAGAACATGAATTTTCCCCCAAAACATATAAATAAAATAGCTGAAAACAAAAACCCATTGAAAACAAATTATCAATTTTTTAAAATGAATATATCTATATTTTAAATTTATCTACAATTCTATAAAGTTACTAAAGTTAAATTTAGTTTTAAAAAATGTGTCAATTCTAACTCATACCGCCCTGGTCTAAGCAGCTAGTGAATAATATAAAAATTAAACCATCTCCTACAGGCCAATGGATAAATCGGTATGATCTTTTAAACAAAGCGTCAGAAACACAACGTACACACTTTTGGGCAGTGGTTTCTCGTACATTAAATCTGTCAGATATTGATCTACAAAAAAAAAATTTAAAAAACAATATTAGATACTTAGGTGTACTTGTGAATTGCATGGACACAAAATTTATTAATTTTCTACAACCTGAAAGAATCCATTGAAGCCATTCTCCAAAGAGTTATAGCTAATTGATCACGAGAAGGAATTGCAGGGCTTCCAGGACCATTTCTAACCAAATCTTCTATTATATTATGCAAATAGTCGAATCTCTCTCTTGAAAGTCTTAAAAAAAAATTTAAAATTACACAAGTCCTCTTACATACTAAATCACATAAATCATTGTGAATTATTCTATTGGGCACACACTATGGTGCATTACATATTAATGGTAATATTCTTGACTAGGAACTTTTGTTTTTAAGTTTAATACGCCGCCAGTGCCCTATATCTGTTCATCATATATCCACATCGGTCCTAGAATGCACTTGTATACTAACAGTCTATTTACTACATTCAAGTTTGATTTTTTATTCAGGAGCAATTTATTATAAAGAAGATCCAATTAAGATTTTTTCTTTTTAATGTGTACAGTTCAGGCAAATCTTCTGTCCAAATGGATACCCAGGTATTTGACATCATTTGTTGGAATTTCAGTGCCATATAAGAAGCCTGAAGGGCAGGTCTTCCTTCTTAATGTAAAGGTCACTTGAATAATTTTACCTTCGTTAAAAGGGCAGACGTAAAAATATGCTAATTGATATGTGAAAAATTTTATAAATCAGCTTGAAGAGTTTCCAAAGAGTAAAAGTTAGAGTTTAGAGCCTAGTGGGTCACCAAATTCGGAATGTTGAGAAAGTATAGAAATTATTTTAGAAATATTAATTATTTTATTTTTTATCAATGTGCTGCACAAATGCAGTTCTCGTTTTGTTAAAAGGATAAAAAATTTAATCTGCACCCCTTAAAACTATACCAAAACTCCCTTCATTAATGTTTTTGATTTTTTTTTTCATTTAAACACTCATGTTTTCATTAATTTATACAAGTTGATAATTTTGTTGCCGTCCTTGTAAAACCCTACATTAATTAACATTAAAAAAGTGTCAACCACTGGAATATTTCCACTAATAAGTAAGATTATAGTATAATCTGTGAAATTAAATGTAAAAATTTCTAAATAATATATGACAAACAATTGACTTACAGGAAATGCTTTTTGAAATCTTCGGGTGAGTAAGAATTGATAGTGCTTGGATAATTTAACACGCCAGGCCTCAATTCCTGTTTTTCTAGGAAACGTAGAAATTCATCAAACTCTTCGTCAGAAGAAGATTCTGATGACTGACATGAATTTTCAAGGAGATTTAAGAGTAAACTTGCAAAAGACATTTTGATTATATATATATATATAATCAACTCAAATACCACACTGAAATGAAAGATAATAAAAAAATTAAATTATATATTTTATATACAATAATATAAATGAAGTTATCAATTAATTATTTTATATATTATGAACATTAACAATTTGTAACCTAACCTGCTTTAGCTTGAGATTATTTTAAACTGCGCCATTTGCAATTTTTAGGCTGGGTTAACTCCAGATCTTATAAAGGGGAGAAAAAAAAGGCGCAGCTTACCTATTTCTCTTTCTACCGCGCCTTGGGTCTTTAGCCTACCATCCGATTGGTTTTCAATTGGTCTCCCCACTCCCAAATTTCTAGTTAATTTCTCCTCACTCGCTAACAATGGATGGAGTCCAAAATTCGTACAAAGGAAAAAAGCTAAGCTCCTCCTTTTTTCCGCTCCGTTATCTTTGGGTTTTACGGTCTGTAGTTGAATTTACCTATCAAGCGACATTCCCACCCCTCCAAACCAACAAATGTGTTTTTATTTGTCATTGGTTAAGTCTATGAAATTTGTCTAAATTAATTTTATTAATTTCAAAATTTCAAAAATAATTAATCTTTATATATAAAAAAAGATTTTTGTCTGCGCATTGCTCAGAATTTGAAATTTTTTACATATATTCGCGTTTCACCTCTAATGTTGTAGAATATTTCATGTCTGCCTGTCTGCCGGGAAATTTCTAAAGTTATAGACTCAAAATTGGCTAAACGGATTTCTATGCAATGAACATCATGATGATATCTACATGAAATGGGCTTTAATTTAATAAAATAAAAGTTTTGTGTATTTGCCTCCTTCTATTTACTAAGACCACTGCAAGTTACAACACATTAATTATGAGCAATATGTGAGTCTCAATGGCTGAATATTGTTAATAATTAGACATTTTAATATTAAATAAAATATTTTTACCTAAAAATGTCCATCGAAGGAAAGTTTAACAGCATTCTTACAAACAAAGTTTGAAAACTATGAGGAAGAAGATAGGATCGAATTCAAACAGTGGGTAGCTACAGACAGGACACAGATGATAACTCAAACTTCAACCACACACACATTGATGAATTTATTGATGAACTAACAACAAAAATAGAAAAATTGATCCCACATTCTTATATTGCAAAAAGTTAGTCGAGCTATTTTAAAAGTCTAAAGAATAACTGCGCGCCAAATCAAGCCATTATATCAATCAATTGACTTCAGCGAGAATTTCTCTTTTGTGATTCAAGATGAGGTACAGGGTTATTTTAAAATTTTATTTTAAAATTTTATAAATAATGATTTAAAAGTATCAGATCTTTGCGATCCCCTTTCAGTAGTCTCGCGACCCCCAGGGGGGGGGGCGCGACCCACAGTTTAAGAAGCCCTGTATTTGATCATACCTGGTTCACTAAACCGCCGCTCGGTCATTAAAAAAAAATTCCTTATTTTCGGGTTTGGCTGATAATATTAGAACCTGGTTGACCGACATATATATTTCGTAATTTTATTTCAAGCTGTACACGTCAATACGGACACACAAGGGACGGACGGACAGACATCATGATAAAAATACTCTTTTCTATTAACAAAATGAATGATTCGTGGAGATATGTAAAAATCTCCACATGAGAAATTTGATGTGAAAACTATACCTTTCTTTCCTGTCGTCAATCGGTAAATAGTAATTTATCGACAGCAGCGCCATCTAACAATCATAAGAGTAAAAACACATAAGGTTTCCGGAAGTAAATTTGCCTGTCACACACCTGGTTGCTATGTTAACGACAAATATTTGGTTATATTAATTGTAAATGAAAATCAAAATTTAAAACGTTTATATCACAGACCATCTGGTTTATATTACTTATTGCCTAGTATATAATTTATAATTGATAATACATTAATCAATTAAAATGGATCTTTGTTCCCAAGAAGACACAAAATATCCAATATATATAGGTTAGTATTAATTTCTATGTTTTTTTACATCTAAAGTAATATTAATTGTCACTAAAATTATTTTTTTTAATATTATTTGTAATGATATTATTCCTTAAATTGAATTATAAAATAAAAGTTAGATATTTAAAAATATAATGATTTAAAATAACGAAAACAATTCATGTTTTTAGGTCCTCTATATTCGTGTGTTTATTGTCATATGAATTTTATAAGTGAGGAATTTTTATGTAAACATCTAAAAAAATGTTTTCATAAAAAAATATTTTCCATTTTCAAAAATGATGTAAAAAGGATACAGAGAAATATTTAGACGAAAAAATTAAAGAAGAAACTGATTCAAACCATACTGAAGACAGGCGTTTTCAATGTAATTATTGTAAAAAGAAATTTAATCAGAAATCACATTTAGATCAACATTTATTAATTCATACAGGGCAAAAACCTTTTGAATGTAATTATTGTGAAAAGAAATTTAAACAAAATTCACATTTAGATCAACATTTATTAATTCATACGGGAGAAAAACCTTTTGAATGTAATTATTGTGAAAAGAAATTTAATCAGAAATCACATTTAAATAGACATTTAATAATTCATTCAGGAGAAAAACTTTTTGAATGTAATTATTGTGAAAAAAAATTTAATCAGAAATCAAATTTAGACAAACATTTATTAATTCATACAGGGCAAAAACCTTTTGAATGTAATTATTGTGAAAAGAAATTTAATGTGAAATCAAATTTAAATACACATTTATTAATTCATACAGGGAAAAAACCTTTTGAATGTAATTATTGTGAAAAGAAATTTAATCAGAAATCAATTTTAATTAGACATTCAAAAATTCATTCAGGAGAAAAACCTTTTAAATGTAATTATTGTGAAAATAAATTTAATCAGAAATCAACTTTAAATACACATTTATTAATTCATACAGGAGAAAAACCTTTTAAATGTAATTATTGTGAAAAGAAATTTATTGTGAAATCACATTTAAAAACACATATATTAAATCATACAGGAGAAAAACCTTTTGAATGTAATTATTGTGAAAAGAAATTTAATCAGAAATCATCTTTAAATACACATTTATTAATTCATTCAGGGGAAAAACCTTTTGAATGTAATTATTGTGAAAAGAAATTTAAACAAAATTCACATTTAGATCGACATTTATTAATTCATACAGGAGACAAACCTTTTGAATGTAATTATTGTGAAAAGAAATTTAATCAGAAATCAACTTTAAATAAACATTTATTAATCCATTCGGGAGAAAAATCTTTTGAATGTAATTATTGTGAAAAGAAATTTAATGATAAATCAAATTCAAATA
Organism: Labia minor; assembly: GCA_963082975.1. Taxonomy (NCBI): domain Eukaryota; kingdom Metazoa; phylum Arthropoda; class Insecta; order Dermaptera; family Spongiphoridae; genus Labia; species Labia minor. The sequence goes on from OY720348.1 coordinate 65,117,625, forward strand.
CACATTTATTAATTCATACAGGCGAAAAACCTTTTGAATGTAATTACTGTGAAAAGAAATTTAATAAGAAATCAAATTTAAATACACATTTATTAATTCATACAGGAGAAAAACCTTTTAAATGTAATTATTGTGAAATCACATTTAAAAACACATATATTAAATCATACAGGAGAAAAACCTTTTGAATGTAATTATTGTGAAAAGAAATTTAATCAGAAATCATCTTTAAATACACATTTATTAATTCATTCAGGGGAAAAACCTTTTGAATGTAATTATTGTGAAAAGAAATTTAAACAAAATTCACATTTAGATCGACATTTATTAATTCATACAGGAGAAAAACCTTTTGAATATAATTATTGTAAAAAGAAATTTATTAAAAAATAAAATTAAATACACATTATAATACAATAATTAATTTTAATTTAAATACTCATTTATTAATTCATTCAACAGAAAATTAATAAAAAATCAAATTTAAAAAAACATTTATTAATACATAATGTTTGAAAAATAGGCTTAATAATGAAAACACAAGATTTTCTTTAAATAAAGCTTATATACTTTATAGCACAAATTGTATTTTAAATCAATAAAAATCTGATTTATTTAACATAGTTTTATATTTACTATTTTATTTGTTCTATTAATAAATACATTCTTACTAATGATCTATTACATTTAAGAATCCTATCATTTTTGTATTCATAAATTAGTTTATTTATTATTTTTCTATATACAAGTCTAAAATATGTCTAATGATTATTTCATTTTACTAATCGATAATTGCAAATAAAAAAGAAACTTTAATTTTAATTAATTTAATAAAATATTTAGATCATATTTTTATCTTAAATTATTTTTTATTTATTTGAATATTTCTTCTTTTCTATAATATATAATATATAAATTTTATCATTATCTAATAAAAAAACAATTTTATTTATTTAGTCAAAATAATTTTTAAAACGTCAATTAAAATGACTAAATTATATTACCTTTGTTTTTTATTTTAATTTAATTACTAAATATTATATAAAAATTAAAATATGATGATATAAAGGAGTTTTAAATTTTTTATTTTTTTAAATTAGGTATATTTTTTAAATTTGTTTTAAATATTATAATTTATTAAAATGTTTTTTATTTATTAATTATCTTTTTAATATTCTTTTTTATGATGTGATATTAATAAAAAATAACGGATGGTCTGTGCAAGACGATTCATGTTACACATAATTAAATAATTGTAATAATTCCCAAACAAAGAATTAATATTTTATTTTAAATTCTTATATTTGATAAGAAAAAATATTTGGTAACAAAGAGGAACAGTATTAACATACAAAATCTTAATATACAAAATGTATAATTTGAATATGTAGAAAAATTGAATGTTATCACGAAGGGTAATAATATTTGAAAAGAATTTAAACCAAGGTTGAATTTAAATTATTTGAAATTGTTTCTGTAGCTGGAAATTAATTTGTTTCAAACCATCGGTCGGTTCTGAGCCAGGCCACAGGTCAACTTATTATAAATTTCTTTATGCTTTTCCTAAAAATATTTCTGAGGCGACAGGCACATTTTATTGAACTTTCCCATTTCAATTTCCATTATACACAAAGCAAGGGCTTATTTTTACCTGTGAATCTTATTGTATTTTTTTATACTTTCGTTCACACACAGGTGTTTTTTCCCAAATTTCATACACTCCTATTACATACGCACCCTTATACCCGCACCCCACCCCTTTCCTTTCCTTTTCATTGAAAATAAATTGAAAAATAATATTTCATTTTTAAAAAAAAGGACTTGCACCAAATAAACACTCTATATATTGTAATAATTGTCATATAATAATGTATTTCTATATAAAAAAATCTGGAGTGTCTCCACTCCACTATCTCGCAAATTTGAATTGGATAAATTAACATATAGTAAAATTCATTAATTAAATTATAAATTAAAATTAATAAATAATATTTATTAAACCAGCGAGTGTTTGGCTATTTTTTGATGGCACCACGTCACTTGCTGGCGCGTGGTTGCCAGTCAACGTGTTAAAAAATTCATTCCGGCACTTTCAGCAATTCAATCAAGCTGAAATTCTATATATATCAGTTTTATACAATTTTTAATCGTGTGACAAACCATCAAACATATCTGTTTATTTTTACGGTCAGTTTAGTGGGAAAAAAATTATAACGTGGTAGGTAATAGTCCTACTCCAAATGAGCTACATTTCTCAAAATTTGATAGAAAAAACAAATTTTTAATAATGCCTGTGTACCAAATTTCATTATTCTAGCTCAAACCGTTTTTGCGTAATCTTGTCTACATATATATATACACACACACAGACAGACATTTTTCTCAACCTGTCGAGATAGTAAAATTTACTAATGAACTAATTAATTTTCAGTGTAATATAAAACTCTTAAGCAAATAATAATCCAAAATTATTTTTTAAATTAAACTTTCAAATAAATCCTAGACTACTTCATAACAATTTGGCTTTAAAAATTTTAAAAATTAATCATTTGTACCTATAAATAATTATCTATTATTATTAATCTTCTCTTTCTGAAAATTCTTGTCTGATATAAAATGACACATTAAAAACCAATAATAATTATCACATCCAAAATAAAGACTATTTATTATTCATTCATACAATTTTAAAATAAGAAAACAAATCGTTCCAATATTGAAACATGATATGATTTTATAATTCAATGAATTAAATTTATCATAAAATATATTAATAAAGCAACAATTATCTAGAAAAATATTATGACAGGTAAACAAAACAAGATGGATGAACGAATGAACTGCGTCTGGGTGACACTGAGCAGTGAATATAAGTAAAGGAACGATTCTAAGGATTCTATGAAAATTCACAGTCAAGTTAAATTTAAATTTATTTTGGTTTAAATATTTTTAATATACTATTTTGAAAATAAATCATATCCTAGAAATTTTGAAAATTACTTTTTATAAAATATTGTGGATAGGATCAACAAACAAGAATAGAGTATACAGATAAGAAATATATTAATTTTATAATAATTATAAGGAGTTTTCTTGTAGGGTTGGATGAGGAGTATAAGAAGTAAATTCTTTTCCAATTACATTTATATTATTAAATGTTTAGATAATTATTATAGAGGAAAACAAATAAAAACGTTGTAGGTAATGACCCACTTCTGGTTGAGCTAAATTTCTCAAAAGTTGATAGAAAACTAGGAATTTTGAATAATTCCCGTATACAAAATTTCATGATTCTAGCTCAAGCCAATTTTGGGTAATCTTGTCTACATACATACACACATACATAATAATCGCTCGTAGAATTAGTCTGTTTATATAATTTTTTTTTTTTTAAATATATAATATTTGATGTGTTGAGAATTAGAAAGGGAATTATTCATCAATTATATATATTATTTTTTTCATGTAGAAATATTTTAATTGACTTTTAATAAAATTAAATAATTAATAAGATTTTCAATCAAATCAATAGAAGAATATTTCAAGATTTTAAAGCAAAATTTATACTTAAATTTATATAAATTATATTAGATTGTTTGGAAAGTAAATTTTTCGCTTTTTCCCGACAGAGGGTTAATTTGTATTTTTTTGTATCTAATTTCACAGTTAAGTCGTATAACCATTGTATGTTTGGAGAGGAGATATAACATATAACAAGCGTTATTTGTGTGCGAAGTAATTCAACTAATTGTAATAATTTAACATAACTGATTTTGGTTTGTGCCCTTTTAAATATAGAGAAATAAACATTATTTTTGCCATATTTTACTTTTGTCTTTAAAAGGTGATTTTATAATTTAATAAATTAGTTAATTTTTAATATCAATTATCAATATTCTGTATTAATAAAACAAGTTATTATTTTATAATATTAAATATTTGATTAGCCTTTCATATTAATCGAACATTATAGTTAAATTTTAAATATTGAATTTGCATTGTTATTGAAATACTGAAAAATGAAAGATTTCTCTCTCATAAGAATTGTAATGTACGATTATATTATTTAATTCTCTATAAATTGTTTGACATCATTTTTACCGATCGACGATAGTAAGGGAGGTATTGTTTTCACACCAAATTTCACATGTGGAGATTTTTACATATCTCCACGAATCATGCATTTTCTAAACAGAAAAAAGTATTTTTACCATGATGTCTGTCCGTCCGTCCGTCCGTCTGTCCGTCCGTATAGATGTGTACAGCCTGAACGGCTCAACCGATTTTGATGAAATTTGGTATATTTACTTAATGCATCAGTGGGATGAATTGATCAACTTTTGGTGCAAATCCGGAAACTCGAAGTGGTAATATTAGCGATCGACGATAGGAAAGGAATGGTTATTTTCACACCAAATTTCACATGAGGAGATTTTTTTACATATCACCACAAATGTATTGGTTTTATCCTCGGGAAAAATCATCTTCATTATGTTTTTCTTAATTTAAAATTATATGACGTCACCCAGCCCTTCATGACGTCACAGCCTCCTTATTATGATCACGGGCAACGCCGGCTACTTCAGCTATATATTATAAATAAAATAAAATTAAAAATATTTATGTTATATGCCTATATGTTTTTTATTACATTAATAGATATATTAAAATTATTTGAAATTGTTTCTGTAGCTGGAAATTAATTTATTTCAAACCGTCGGTCGGTTCGGACCTGGCCACAGGTCAACTTATTTAATATTAAATATTTTTGGGATTATATAATTTTATAAAATGGTAGGGACGGCGCCAAATTATAAAATATTTAAGGGGAGCCGCAGTGGTAGTATTAGCGATCGACGATAGGAAGGAAAGGGTTATTTTCACACCAAAGGAGATTTTTTTATATATCACCACGAATCATGCACTTTGTATTGGTTTTATCCTCGAGAAAAATCATATTTATTAGTTTTTTCTTGATTTAAAATTATATGACGTCATCCAGCCATTCATGACGTCACAGCCTTGTCTTGCATATATATTATAAATAAAATAAAATTAAAAATGTTTATATTTATTATTTATGTATCCATATCTGTTTTTTATTACATTAATAGATATATGAAAATTATTTGAAATTGTTTCTGTAGCTGGAAATTAATTTATTTCAAACCGTCGGTCGGTTCGGACCTGGCCACAGGTCAACTTATTGAAATTTGTTTAGAAGTAGGGGTATCAAATTTCAAAAAAAGCGCACCCATCTATAATTAATTATAAATTTGGAGAAAAAATTTAAAAACTTTTTTTGTAATTTAATTTACATCTTGGAATGAATATCGTAATCAATAGCATAATTTTCTTAATAAATCTTATTGAATCTTCTTTTTATATTCAATGGTCTTTTCTTTTTAATTTCAATAATTATATTTCGGAATTTAGAATTGTCGTCTTTCAACTTTTTAATTTATCCTTTCAAAATAACCTTTCAAATTAGAAAAAATTATAAATTTTCATAAAAATGTAAATATTAAAAATTTGATTAATGTATTATATTATGTATTTGATGGCGCGCAGGGCCATAATCAATTGTTAATAAAAAACAATTTTGGAAAAAAAAAAACACCTGAAAACGATTATATTAATAAGACAATAAGATTCACAGGTTTATAATAAAAAAATGGAGCAAGGTTAAAATGTGGTAGGCAAAAATTAAATGAAATAAAGGTAATTATATAACATGGTCACTCAGTCATGTATTTGGATCAAACTGTACCAGTAAGTAATAAAACATCATGAACAAAACGAATTCAATGTTTATAATTAATATTCAGTGCTTTCGCTACCGTAATTTCAATGGGTACATTATATATATATATATATAAAAGGCAATGTCTGTCTGTTTGTCTGTTTGTCTGTCTCTTATAGACTCAAAAACTACTCGTCCGATTACGGTGAAACTTTCAGGGATTGTTGTGGGCATACCAAGGAAGGTTTTAGTGTAGTTAAATCCAAAATTAATTTATCCAAAATTAATTTAATTAGTAATATATTGCTAAAAGTCTGTAGTGTCACAAAACTATCGACAGATGGCACTACATATAATTTTCAAAATTCAAATATTTTTAATTTTTTTTAAACTGTCAAAAATAACATACCCATAATAACAGTTGTAATAAAAATAGAAATATAAATCACAATGTAAGTAAAATATTGAATCGTTTTATTTATATTGTTTCAATTATTGTTTGAATATATATTAAATTTATATATAGATTTATTAAGTATAATAATTCCATTTACTTCAAATTTTTTTAATTTTTTATTTAAAAGTATATTCAGCATTGAAATTGTCATTAAATATGCAGGTAATTGGAACTCCAACATGTAATATTAGCAAATATTCTGGGATGGGAAAAATACTAAGATCATGTCATGTCCTATTAAATATTTTGAATTTTATTAATCAATCTAATATAATGAAAATAAATTAATACTAAGATCATGTCATGTCCTATTAAATATTTTGAATTTTATTTTGAATCATACAATGGTAATGAAATATTGTAGGTAGACTTTTGAGACAAACAATAAAAATCTCTATAAAATAAGAGAATATACTTATTCCGAAAACTGTTAATTAAAATGTAATAACTATTAACAATTAATAAAGTAGAAATAATTTTCGAACAAATAAAAATGTAATAATTATTAACAAAAAAAATAAAAAATAAAAATAAATTATTAACAAAATAAGTTGACCTGTGGCCAGGTCCGAACCGACCGACGGTTTGAAGTAAATTAATTTCCAGCTACAGAAACAATTTCAAATAATTTTAATATATCTATTAATGTAATAAAAATAAACAGATATGGACATAACATAAATATTTTTAATTTTATTTTATTTGTAATATATATGTAAGACCAGGCTGTGACGTCATGAATGGCTGGGTGACTTCATATAATTTTAAATTAAGAAATATTCGTGGAGATATGTAAAAATCTCCACATGTGAAATTTGGTGTGAAAACAATACCTCCCTTACTATCGTCGGTCGGTAAAAAATAAAAATAAAAATGTAATAATATAAAAAATAAAATTTCAATTATATTAATTTAATAAATTATTATTATTATTATTTTCACGTATTAAACGGTATATTATTATTATTATTATTTGTAATAATTCCAATAAAAATAAATAAAAATAAAAACCAAAAAAAAAGTGCAATTAAAACTAAAATTTCAATTATATTCATTTAATACATTATTATTATTATTATTCAGTTATCATATACGTAGATATGTATGCAGACACACATGCAAATATTGGGAAACATCCGGTGGAAGACCAAAGATCAAGGTGGGTGGACAATGAAGGAAGGGACATGGGAGAGATAGGACAGGATTTGGTTGTAGCTCAGGATAGGGACTCTTAGAGAAAAGTGAATGCTGCGGCTAAGAACTTTCGAAAACTGTATAGACACAGAGTTAGATAAATATAACATATGCAATAATAATATATAATTAATTTACTGATTAAATTAAAATATATATTTTCTAAGAAAACAAATATATGTCTTATCTACTTATACTGATTGAAACAAAATGGATGAAAACCTTTTACATACAGACTTTCAACCAAATACTATGTATCACTCGGGGGTACAGGGGGCGGAGCAATCTTCTTATATTCAAACCGTACTTATAAAAATCGAAAATTAGTGGTTCCCTCTAGTAGTCAAATAATAAAGCATGGTACCTTAATAAAATATCAATGGATTTATATGCAAACTTTAATCCTTTTTATCTCGTAAACTAGAAGCGACCAGCAAAAATTGCATAAGAAAAGTTTATTTGGAATTGAAAAAGGAACCCACTAGTAAAGTTTGATCCAAATCCATGTCATAATAACTCGATTGAATAATTACCAAATTAAATAATTAAAAAAAAACAATTTAATAATTGTAAATAGATTTTAAAATATAAAATTAATATATTAATAAAAAAATAAATATAATATATACTATGGACAATTTTTTAAATATACAATTTTAAAAGATGAATGATTGGTTAGTAATAATAACGCTGATTATATATATATATATGTACCCATTGAAATTACGGTAGCGAAAGCACTGAATATGAATTATAAACATTGAATTTGTTTTGTTCATGATGTCTCGCTCAACTCTATTTATAATTTTAAGAAAACAATTGCCAGAAAATTATTTTCTTGTGTATATTATCATGCAAATTTTATAAATGGGGAATTTTTACCTATACATTTGAAAAAATGTATTCATAAAGAAATAATCAATTTTAAAAAATAAAATAAAACTCGAAAAGGATACAGAGAATTATTCTATTGTGTGACTTACATAATAATTCTCTGTATCCTTTTCGAGTTTATTTTATTTTTATAACGTTTATCTTAACTTCATTTGGCGTCTGTCTCTCTGTCTGTCTGTTCGCTCTTTTGACAAATTGAAATCGATTTTTCATCGACTTTTTATCGAGATAGACTTTTGAAAATTTCTATAGATATTTCAATGGAACCCTAGAAAGTATAGAAGAAATATAATTGAATTATAATTAATCAGCGATTAATTACTTTTATAGTAACTAACTCCTTTTGTATTGCTCCGATTAATTTATTTTCAACCGATTTTGAAACAAATATTGATTTCAGGATAGATTTTCATTTTGAATGTATTTAAAAATATTTCATAGCATTAAAATTAATGATGAATTATTATTACTCAGTTGTACCATCAATGCGGAGGGTTCAGATGGTATAGAGCACGGATGGCGAACCTTTTTCAATGTCCGTGCCACAAAATTATAAAAAAAATCTTTTTGAAATAATTAACGTGCCACAAAATTGTCATTTTTTTCTCTAGCTTGAATATATAATCGAATATTTTTGTATAACTTCTAACTATCCTGTATAAAAGCGTTATAATTTTAAATATTAAACTTTATTCCAAAAAAATAAAATGATTATTAAAAAATTTGGAATTTATTTTTGGTAAAAATATATCTTTCCTAAATTTTTTTTTTATTTTTATTGTATGGAAATTCTTTAATTGATTTTAATTTGTAGTTTTTATTTGTAGATAATGACAAAAAAGCAAAATTTATATTTGATACCGTGAACCACTTACATTTTCTTGTTTTGACTTCCTATGTTAAATTCTAGAAAAAGATTGCGATTCTGGCACTATTCTCCAACCGTCCTATGCGTAAAGTAAACCTTAATATAAATTTTATAAATTTAATTTTTCTTTTTTTTTAATAAATATTGATAAAATTTACAACATATATTAAAATAAAAGCATATAAGAATATTCTGGTAATAGGTGTATTTCATCGCCCCAAACAATTGGGAGTTTATAACTTCACAATTTCTCAGACAAACAGACAAATAAAATGACAGACACGAAAAATACAAAATTCATATTTGGGTTCCCCAGGTCATGAAGAGTAAAGATTTGCAAAAAATTTAAGTCCTGAACAATGCTATAATAGGTTCGCCATCCCTGCCATACATCAATGAGAAAGAAGAAGAAATAAAAATGACGGGAAGATGGGATATTTCAAGAAATATTGATGAATTTTTATTTATTTATATAGAATTATAATATATAACTTTCTGTAATTTTTTAAATACTACTAATACTACTAATATAAATAAATAAAGTTGAAGTGAAATAAGATTAAGAATAATATTTAATAATTAGAAATAAAATTTGGTTGAAATTGGTTGGAAAATATAGGAATTATAGTGATAAATATGAAAAGCGGGTGGAAAGTGGGTGGTGAATGCGCGCGTGCAGCCGTGAGGCTAATTGCCTAACTCCAAGGGGCAAAGTAAAATATGACTTTTTATATGAAAAAAACATTATGAAATGTTTAAACAATCAACTTTTAATTTTTATGATTGGATATGATTTTAATTGATATTTCTCATAGGGAGTGTTCTCAATAGGGGGAAGAAAAATTTCATCCATTTTGTTCTAACTCACCCCTAAATAAGTTTTTTTATTAGAAAAACACTTTTGTGTGTTTCAATTTATTAAATTTTCTCTTAGAAATAATTGAATTAATTCCATTATCTATAGTCTATTCTAATCTAGGATCTTATATTAAACAATGGTTTTTTCATTTTTTTAAAATTCCAATTCCTTCAGGAGAGAGATTAATTTCAACCCTTAATTTTTTACTTTCAATTGAAAAAATAAAACATTCGCAATAAAATTTTTTAATTTTTTTTTTAAATAATTTAAAAAAAATTATATTTTTATATAAAATTATTTCTAAGTGACAAAAACTATTAATTAAATAAACATTCAATCTTATCTTCTTATACGAGTAAAAATTGTTTGTTTGTTTCTCTGTTTCTTTGTTCTCAAAAACCGCTCTAACGATTTTTTTGAAATTCAAACCAGAGATAGTATTTATAAAGAAAAATTGAGTTTTATTGATCACATCTCAGTAAAACTACATCTTTATTAGTTTTTTTCTTCTAAATTTAAATGCATATATGTGACGTCACAACCACCGCCTGTGAGATATATACATGTCTATTCTTAAAATAAAATTAAAAATATTTATATTATATTCATATATTTGATTTTTTTTATTTCATTAATAGATATACATTTAAATTATTTGAAATTGTTTCACACGTTTTGAAGATTTATCTTTATATTCGATTCGATATATAGTAGGAGAATTAAACGACGTTATCAATTTATTATACTCCGGTAAATATTATAAAATAATATTTACTAAATATTCAATCAATATCAAATATTCAATTAGATAAAACATTTATTTATTTTTCTGTTCTTACTTTTAATACATTTTAATTTAATCAGTAAATTAATTATATATATTATTATTGTAAATGTTATATCTATCTATATTATATAATGTGTCCCTTCATACATTTTGAATTCACCCATAATATATAATCTTATATACTTACTTGAAAATAATTTAAAAAGTTTTAAAGTTTTTTTTTAATATTTTATGAATTCAAATCGTCAATTGAAAATGAAAATCCAATTATGAGATCAATTATTCATAAAATTTTAAATGTTTTCGTGTTTTATAAATAAAATATTAAAAAAATAACATTATAAACCTAACATAAACAAAAATACATATTCTTTGAACAATTTTCAACTTGGACCGCCGTTCCCAAACGAATTTTAAATAAGTTGACCTGTGGCCAGGTCCGAACCGACCGACGATTTGAAGTAAATTAATTTCCAGCTACAGAAACAATTTCAGATAATTTGAATATATCTATTAATGTAATAAAAAATAGATATGGATACATAAATAATAAATATAAACATTTTTAATTTTATTTTATTTATAATATATATGCAAGACCAGGCTGTGACGTCATGAATGGCTGGATGACGTCATATAATTTTAAATCAAGAAAAAACTAATAAATTTGATTTTACTCGAGGATAAAACCAATACAAAGTGCATGATTCGTGGTGATATGTAAAAAATCTCCTCATGTGAAATTTGGTGTGAAAATAACCTTTTCCTTCCTATCGTCGATCGCTAATACTACCACTTCCGGTTTCCGGATTTGCACCAAAAGTTGATCAATTCTACTGATGCATTAAGTAAATATACCAAATTTCATCAAAATCCGTTGGGCCGTTCAAGCTGGACACATCTATACGGAAGGACGGACAGACGGACAGGCAACATGCTAAAAATATTTTTTTCTGTTAAAAAAATGCATGATACGTGAAGATATGTAAAAATCTCTACATGTGAAATTTGGTGTGAAAACAATACCCCTTACTATCGTCGGTCGGTAAAAAGCTGAAATAATTCAATTGATAATGTATAAAATTATAATGTAAATACAATTTTAATTAGTTTTAAGATATTTTTTTTATTAATATTTTATCTTTTTTTTTTCTTGTATCCAATATATTATATTTAAAATCAATAGTTCACTTAATTTCTCTTGAATTTTTTAAATTATTTCTTATAAATTTTTATCGGTTATTATTCAAAACAATCATTCAGTCATGCATTTGGATAAATCTTTACCAGTGTGTTCATTTTCAAATTCCGAATAAACTTTTCTTATGCAAAACAAATTAATATTAAGGAAACCGTTCACCGATTGCAGGTGAAAAATATCGAATATTTTTTGATGGTCATTTCATTTTAACGAAAATTTTAATCATAAATGAATAGTAGATAGTAAGTATTTAATATCTAGAATACTGTGCAGGTATGTTTTTTAATTAAAATTTAAATAATTGAAATTTAACTTTTTACTTTCAAATTTGGTGAAAGAATGATAATTGTAAGATTATGTCAACTCGGGAAATATTTTTCGAGTTTTATTTTATTTTTTAAAATTGAAAATATTTCTTTATCTAAACATTTTTTCAGATGTATAGAATAAAAATTCCTCATTTATAAAATTTGTATGGCAATATACACAAGAAAATAATGGATCTAAAATAATATTAGATTATTTTAAATTTTTTTATTTTTATATAAAAAACGATATTAAAATTCAATGGAATAATTAACAAAGCAAATTTAAAAAAATAATTTTAGTGTATTAACAATAATTTAAATAAAAAACAAACATTTAATATCACCTAGATTTATAACTTATAAGGATCTGTATTCTGTGGCTAAATCACTGACATATAGTACTGGAAAACCTCAATAGATGGCGTAGCACAAACTGTCAAAGAAAGGACTATTACACATTAAATTCTTAAATTTGTTTAATAAAATTAAATAATAAAAAAAACTAATTTAATAATTGTAAATAGATTTAGAAAAAAAAAATTAATATAGTAATAAAAAAATAAATATAAAATATATTAAGAAAAATATGTAAACAAACAATTTTAAAAGATCAATATGTGGTTAGTAATAAGTTATATAATTATTTATAACCTTATATGGTTCAGACTTACATTATATATATATTTCCATGCAATTTGATTTATAATTTCTTTATTTATGATCTTAATGATCTTAATAATCTTAATAGCTATAACAACTGATTACAAATACACAAGCTAAAATAAAAATATTTACATTTTATTTTAGTATTTATTTTAGTATTATTAAAATTAAAATTATTCACACATTTCTATAACGACTAATTACAAAATCACAAATTAAAATAAAAATGAATCATATTTTGTTCACACAGCATATCTTCACCTTTGTAATATTGTAAAAATACGATAGATTTAAAAATATTTCCCGAGTTAACATAATCTTACAATTATCATTCTTACACCATATTTTAAAGTAAAAAGTTTGATTTCAATTATTTAAATTTTAATTAAAAAACATACCTGCACAGTTTTCTAGATATTAAATACTTACTATCTATTATTCATTTATGTATTAATATTAAATATTTTTAAATATATTTGAATAAAATAATATAATAATAGAATCGAGACACTCCAGATAAATGCATAACGTTTTCTGTAATGTGTGAATTACTACTAATAATAAAGCAAACAAATGTAAACAATTATGAAGTTTTTATTTGAAGTTAAAATTCCTACCTCTATTCATTATATATAATTAATATATATATATATATATATATATATATATATATAGAGAGAGAGAGAGAGAGAGATATAGATATAAATATAGATATATTTATATAAATTCGAATTAATAAAATGTTCCAGTAATACAAAATTAAATAGAAAGGTAAAATACCAAAATAATAAATTTTATAGGTCACCTAATAATTTAACTTTATATTGAAAGAGAAATAAACACTAAAAATATTAACTTAGGTAAAAAGAATATAGGAGAGACTATAATACAATGAATATACATTATATAGTATCTGGAACACCGAGCTATCGCTCGACCGTTTAGCAAATTTATACAATTTTTTATTAATATAAACTTTAAAAATTATATAATTTTTTAATTATTTATTACAATTGTTAAATGGGTTTTCTATAAATGACTCATCAAAAATTTATTCCCTAAAATGGTACAAATTAATTTAAATAATTTGATTTTTATTTCAAAATGAAAAATATATTCAAATTTACTTGATCAAATATTTGATCCTATATTATATATATACAATCTTTGATAGTATAATAAGATAAGATAAAAAAAAATAAAAACACTGGTTTCTATTATAATATAATATTTTAAGTTAATGAAATAAAATCATATATTAATATTGAAGATGCATATGTAAAATTAATGTAGAGTATATAGCAAGCATGTTTGAGGGAAATAAAGCCAAAATAAGTTGAATCTCATCCATTGTGGGTAAGCAAATGATTGATTGCTATGCAGCAATTCAAAAACAATTGTCCCCTTCAAGGTCACGGATAAGCAAAGCATTTGAGTTGGCCGCCAATCGACATGGCGGCAAATCTTTTCAATCTGTCAAAATTCAATAATTAATATTTAATTAACGAAGCACCGTAAAATTATGTAATACTAGTGAAAATTAATCTACGTTTCATAATGAATCGATTCGTATAGGTTTTACCTGTTCCTATGAGGCAATACTTTTTGTTGAAATATAAAAATAAACCGATATTAAAATTAATTAACAATTTCCATTTCATGATACGAAAAATCAATTTTATTTAGAATCTGGCTAAAATTATCTTCAATGGATTGGTCACAATTTCCAAGATTCAGTCTTAAATTTTAATAAAATGAAAAACATGGATTTGCTTGGTTTTTCTAATTCTCCAAAGCGTACAATAAATACGAGTTCCAAATTTTCTACTAATGTGAAGCGTTGGAGAGGTGGGTCCTCTCAGAGGCACTCATAACAAATGTCTCACTGGTAATTTATCGAATTTTGCTAGTCGAAGAATTGACGTAAGGGGGGTTAATTCAAATATATATAGGAGACTCTTATAGAGACAAGATTTCATTTTTTTTTCTTTTTAATGAATCTATGCTAGGTATTCTCCTTCATCCAAATAAACTTAATTTTTTGAAGGAGCAAGGGTGGGGGGGGGAAAGAGTAATAGTAAGAGAATGGATGGAAAGGAGTCAACGGGTAAAGGACATGATTCCTCCAGGGGGAAGAGGGATTTAGTAGAAATCATGAGCTCACGTGAGGGCAGGGGCGCTATTCCCTGAAGTAGAAATCTTTTCTATTGGGATCATAGAAAAGAAACTACCCGTTACCCGTCAAAATCTTGTTCTAATCTTAATTTTTGAATTTTCGGAAAGATAACCCATACATCATGGATGGCGAACCTTTTTCAATGTCCGTGCCACAAAATCATAAAAAATCGTTTTGAAGTAACTAACGTGCCACAAAATTGTCATTTTTTTCTCTAGCTTGAATATAAATATATAATCGAATATTTTTGTATAACTGTATGGAAATTCTTTAATTGATTTTAATTTGTAGTTTTTATTTGTAGATAATGACAAAAAAGCAAAATTTATATTTGATACCGTGAACATTACATTTTCTTGTTTTGACTTCCTATGTTAAATTCTAGAAAAAGATTGCGATTCTGGCACTATTCTCCAACCGTCCTATGCGTAAAGTAAACCTTAATATAAATTTTATAAATTTAATTTTTCTTTTTTTTTTAATAAATATTGATAAAATTTACAACATATATTAAAATAAAAGCATATAAGAATATTCTGGTAATAGGTGTATTTCATCGCCCCAAACAATTGGGAGTTTATAACTTCAAAATTTCTCAGACAAACAGACAAATAAAATGACAGACACGCGTGCCATAGGTTCGCCATCCCTGCCATACATCAATGAGAAAAAAGAAGAAATAAAAATGACGGGAAGATGGGATATTTCAAGAAATATTGATGAATTTTTATTTATTTATATATAATTATAATATATAACTTTCTGTAATTTTTTAAATACTACTAATACTACTAATATAAATAAATAAAGTTGAAAGAGTGAAATAAGATTAAGAATAATATTTAATAATTAGAAATAAAATTTGGTTGAAATTGGATGGAAAATATAGGAATTCTAGTGATAAATATGAAAAGCGGGTGGAAAGTGGGTGGTGAATGCGCGCGTGCAGCCGTGAGGCTAATTGCCTAACTCCAAGGGGCAAAGTAAAATATGACTTTTTATATGAAAAAAACATTATGAAATGTTTAAACAATCAACTTTTAATTTTTATGATTGGATATGATTTTAATTGATATTTCTCATAGGGAGTGTTCTCAATAGGGGGAAGAAAAATTTCATCCATTTTGTTCTAACTCACCCCTAAATAAGTTTTTTTATTAGAAAAACACTTTTGTGTGTTTCAATTTATTAAATTTTCTCTTAGAAATAATTGAATTAATTCCATTATCTATAGTCTATTCTAATCTAGGATCTTATATTAAACAATGGTTTTTTCATTTTTTTAAAATTCCAATTCCTTCAGGAGAGAGATTAATTTCAACCCTTAATTTTTTACTTTCAATTGAAAAAATAAAACATTCGCAATAAAATTTTTTAATTTTTTTTTTAAATAATTTAAAAAAAATTATATTTTTATATAAAATTCTTTCCAAGTGACAAAAAACATTAATTAAATAAACATTCAATAATATTTTATTACTAATAATGATATGCTCTTAGATACAATTTATATATAATATATAAATATGAATGAGAGAAAAACCATCTATGCTAAATAATTTTTACAAAATTCCATTACTATTAATATAACAATGAAAAAAAATAGTTTTTCTAAAATCATCTTAACAATTTATTATGTATTCAATTTGAAGTGAATTTCTATTATTTCACTATTTAAATTAAACAATAATAAATAAAGTTATTTTTTTATAATGATTTCTTTCAATTATAGGAATAATTGTTATTATTATTTACCTCTCACATTTTAAATAAGATATAAAAAAAGATTTAAAATTATAGTTGTTTAGTATTTATATTAACTTTTATAAAATATGCATAATCTAGAAATAAAAATTTTTAGTTAGAGAGTGAGAGAGAGAGAAAGATAAAAATTAAAGATGAGATATACATTCTTATTATTATATATACTAGTATTAAATGAATTGATGTGAAAAAAAAATTATATATATATATATATTACATTCAAAATAAACTTCCTATTTAAAAAACATGAATTTTCCCCCAAAACATATAAATAAAATAGCTGAAAACAAAAACCCATTGCAATTTTGTTAAAATGAGGATATGTATTTTTATTTTCCTCCCAAAATTCTAAAATAAGTTTTTTACTGTCTAATCTTCGTACTTGGTCAAAGTTATTCAATATTTGTTTAAATTTATTTAATAATTTTCTTTATATTTATTAATCATTTTCTTTATATCAATACAAACCCTGTAACAAATGGAATAAATAATTTAAAAAATTAATACTATCATTAAATCAAAATATCAGTATTAAACAAACGATGAAAACATTAAATTCAGTATTGCGACTACGAGACGCTGCCAACACAGCCGAAGGGAGAGTATGACTAGGACACTAATTTTTGAAACAAAGTTTTTAGCGAC
Organism: Labia minor; assembly: GCA_963082975.1. Taxonomy (NCBI): domain Eukaryota; kingdom Metazoa; phylum Arthropoda; class Insecta; order Dermaptera; family Spongiphoridae; genus Labia; species Labia minor. The sequence goes on from OY720348.1 coordinate 65,135,184, forward strand.
ACCATGCAGTGCGAGGCATAACTAATTGAAAAAAATTCGGGCTTGGGTGTTGCCAAAACACCTCTTGTGGCAACTCTGGATTGAACACGTACTGAACCGAAATAAACCGATATTATTTTTTTCGGTTCAGCTCCGGTTTTCGTTCCGACAAAAATACCGGTTTTCGGTTCAGTTCCGGTTCGAAGCCCTGTTTATATTAACTTTTATAAAATATGCATAATCTAGAAATAAAAATTTTTAGTTAGAGAGTGAGAGAGAGAGAAAGATAAAAATTAAAGATGAGATATACATTCTTATTATTATATATACTAGTATTAAATGAATTGATGTGAAAAAAAAAAATTATATATATATATATATTACATTCAAAATAAACTTCCTATTTAAAATCATGAATTTTCCCCAAAAACATATTATAAATAAAATAGCTGAAAACAAAAACCCATTGAAAACAAATTATCAATTTTTTTAAATGAATATATCTATATTTTAAATTTATCTACAATTCTATAAAGTTACTAAAGTTAAATTTAGTTTTAAAAAATGTGTCAATTCTAACTCATACCGCCCTGGTCTAAGCAGCTAGTGAATAATATAAAAATTAAAAACTCTATTTAATTTTGGAGAGATGCCGATATTACACAGCATGCACTATGAGGAGATATTGAACCACAAATTAATAAATAAATTTATAAATTTGGGGCAAATGAAATTGAGAATATTAAATAAATAAATAAATAACATATATAGATATAGGATAACCAATGGGAATAAAATACATTTATATTAAACAAATTTCAAATTTATTTAGAGATATGATAGACAATGTTTTTTTTTGATTTTAAAATGATTTTAAGTATAGAAAAATATTCAAGAATAATGTAAATTGACAAATATTTGCGAAATTTATTTCTTTAAAATTTTCAGAAATTTTCTTATCAACCGAATTTGACTTTTTACCAGGAATTCATAAGGGCGTCTCTTTTTACAATTCCTGCATTTCGCCTTGTTACATGCGAATCGTTTCCTTTGTTTTTAAGAATAAAGTCAGGTCTAGTAATAATATTTAATTCTTCTTCTGTTAAAAAATTGACATTATGAATAACGCAGCATGCAACAATGTATTTTGGAATTAAATCTAATCTTGACATTCGTAGGCGTTGCGATAAACTCTTCATTCGTCCTTTTAAGAGGTCAATACATCTTTGAACAGGCACTCGGGTCTCTGAATGTTGAGAATTATATTTTTTTTGTTTTTCACTCAAATGCCCATTATTCGGATAAGGTGTAAGTAAATGTTGATGTATTTCATATGCCTCATCGCCAAGAATGTGACTATCTTCTGGAAATGCATTATCATTATTTGTGAAATCTGAAAGTGGAGTTAAGCGAAAAACGTTTTGATTATTAATAGATCCGGGATATCCAGCATGACATTGTGTTATCACAGCTCTATGATCACAAACGATCTGCAAAAAAAGAATTATCTTTATCTAAGCTAATTTTTATTAATTATCTGTCAAAATTAACATTATGCTCAAAAATAATTGCTAAATACCTGTAACTGAATAGAATGGAATCTTTTTCGATTGATATAGATTTCTGAATTTTGTCTTGGGGCAATTATACGAATGTCCGTTACATCAAGAGCTCCTATTGTTTTAGGAAAGCCACCTAATCTCTCAAACCCACGCATCACTTCAATAGCGCCATCTCCTACAGGCCAATGGATAAATCGGTATGATCTTTTAAACAAAGCGTCAGAAACACAACGTACACACTTTTGGGCAGTGGTTTCTCGGACATTAAATCTGTCAGAAATTGATCTACAAAAAAAAAAAATTTAAAAAACAATATTAGATACTTAGGTGTACTTCTGAATTGCATGGACACAAAATTTATTAATTTTCTACAACCTGAAAGAATCCATTGAAGCCATTCTCCAAAGAGTTATAGCTAATTGATCACGAGAAGGAATTGCAGGGCTTCCAGGACCATTTCTAACCAAATCTTCTATTATATTATGCAAATAGTCGAATCTCTCTCTTGAAAGTCTTAAAAAAAAATTTAAAATTACACAAGTCCTCTTACATACTAAATCACATAAGTCATTGTGAATTATTCTATTGGGCACACACTATGGTGCATTACATATTAATGGTAATATTCTTGACTAGGAACTTTTGTTTTTAAGTTTAATACGCCGCCAGTGCCCTATATCTGTTCATCATATATCCACATCGGTCCTAGAATGCACTTGTATACTAACAGTCTATTTACTACATTCAAGTTTGATTTTTTATTCAGGAGCAATTTATTATAAAGAAGATCCAATTGAGATTTTTTCTTTTTAATGTGTACAGTTCAGGCAAATCTTCTGTCCAAATGGATACCCAGGTATTTGACATCATTTGTTGGAATTTCAGTGCCATATAAGAAGCCTGAAGGGCAGGTCTTCCTTCTTAATGTAAAGGTCACTTGAATAATTTTACCTTCGTTAAAAGGGCAGACGTAAAAATATGCTAATTGATATGTGAAAAATTTTATAAATCAGCTTGAAGAGTTTCCCAAAAGTAAAAGTTAGAGTTTAGAGCCTAGTGGGTCACCAAATTCGGAATGTTGAGAAAGTATAGAAATTATTTTAGAAATATTAATTATTTTATTTTTTATCAATGTGCTTCACAAATGCAGTTCTAGTTTTGTTAAAAGGATAAAAAATTTAATCTGCACCCCTTGAAACTATACCTAATCTCACTTCAATAATGTTTTTGATTTTTTTTTAATTTAAAGACTCATGTTTTCATTAATTTATACAAGTTGATAATTTTGTTGCCGTCCTTGTAAAACCCTACATTAATTAACATTAAAAAAGTGTCAACCACTGGAATATTTCCCCTAATAAGTAAGATTATAGTATAATCTGTGAAATTAAATGTAAAAATTTCTAAATAATATATGACAAAAAATTGACTTACAGGAAATGCTTTTTGAAATCTTCGGGTGAGTAAGAATTGATAGTGCTTGGATAATTTAACACGCCAGGCCTCAATTCCTGTTTTTCTAGGAAACGTAGAAATTCATCAAAATCTTCGTCAGAAGAAGATTCTGATGACTGACATGAATTTTCAAGGAGATTTAAGAGTAAACTTGCAAAAGACATTTTGATTATATATATATATAATCAACTCAAATACCACACTGAAATGAAAGATAATAAAAAAATGAAATTATATATTTTATATACAATAATATAAATGAAGTTATCAATTAATTATTTTATATATTATGAACATTAACAATTTGTAACCTAACCTGCTTTAGCTTGTGATTATTTTAAACTGCGCCATTTGCAATTTTTAGGCTGGGTTAACTCCAGATCTTATAAAGGGGAGAAAAAAAAAGGCGCAGCTTACCTTACCTATTTCTCTTTCTACCGCGCCTTGGGTCTTTAGCCTACCATCCGATTGGTTTTCAATTGGTCTCCCCACTCCCAAATTTCTAGTTAATTTCTCCTCACTCGTTAACAATGGACCGAGTCCAAAATTCGTACAAAGGAAAAAAGCTAAGCTCCTCCTTTTTTCCGCTCCGTTATCTTTGGGTTTTACGGTCTGTAGTTGAATTTACCTATCAAGCGACATTCCCCCCCCTCCAAACCAACGATAGTTGAACAAATGTGTTTTTATTTGTCATTGGTTAAGTCTATGAAATTTGTCTAAATTAATTTTATTAATTTCAAAATTTCAAAAATAATTAATCATTATATATAAAAAAAGATTTTTGTCTGCGCATTGTTCAGAATTTGAAATTTTTTACATATATTCGCGTTTCACCTCTAATGTTGTAGAATATTTCATTTCTGCCTGTCTGCCGGGAAATTTCTAAAGTTATAGACTCAAAATTGGCTAAACCGATTTCTATGCAATTATATACATCACAATATTCTTATAAACCTCATTTTGAATATAAGCTATATATTACATGAATATCTATTCAATAACTTCTGATACCATCAATTTCAATGGTATTTATTGTTCGAGTGTGGTTTGAAAATTTTTAACCATTTATTAGTATTACCAGCCAAATTCGATAATTAGGAATTATTTTTTTTAATGATCGAGCGAAATAAATAAATAATTTAAGATAAATATATGATCTAAATATTTTATTAAATTAATTAAAATTAAAGTTTATTTTTTATTTGCAATTATCGATTAGTAAAATGAAATAATCATTAGACATATTTTAGACTTGTATAGAAAAATAATAAATAAACTAACATATGAATACAAAAATGATAGGATTCTTAAATGTAATAGATAATTAGTAATAATGTATTTATTAATAGAACAAATAAAATAGTTAATATAAATACTAAGTTAAATAAATCAAATTTTTATTGATTTAAACTATAATTTGTGCTATAAAGTATATAAGCTTTATTTAAAGAAAATCTTGTTCTCATTATTAAGCCTATTTTTCAAACATTTTGTATTAATAAATGTATTTTTAAATTTGATTTCCGATTAAATTTCTTTTCACAATAATTACATTCAAAAGGTTTTTCTCCTGTATGAATTATTAAATGTCTTTTCACAATATTTACATACAAAAGGTTTTTCTCCTGAATGAATTTTTGAATGTCTAATTAAAGTTGATTTCAAATTAAATTTCTTTTCAGAATAATTACATTCAAAAAGTTTTTCTCCCGTATGAATTAATAAATGTGTATTTAAAGTTGATTTCTGAATAAATTTCTTTTTACAATAATTACATTCAAAAGGATTTTCTCAGGAATGAATTTTTAAATGTCTAATTAAAGTTGATTTCAAATTAAATTTCTTTTCACAATAATTACATTTAAAAATTTTATATATATATAATTAATATATCAATAAAAAGTTATAAATCTATAATTTATAAAATTAAATTTTATAGGAATATTTTTTTAATATCCAGTAATCTCTGTTTTAATAAATAGGAATAAATAAATTTACAATTAATTAACTTGATTTAGGAATGATTGAGGGATGATTTCGGTGGAGGCCGGTCAGCGTAGGGACACTAACGATACTTCGATACTACAAGAGATTGCTATGCAGGAATTAAAAAACAATTGTCCCCTTCAAGAAAACAGATAAACAAAGCATTTATGATGGTATGTGTGGCGACAACAACATGTCGGTGAAATATATAAATATATATAATTAATATATCAGTAAAAAGTTATAAATCTAGAATTTATAAAATTAAATTTTTATAGGAATATTTTTTTAAAGTCAAGTAATCTCGGTTTTAATTAATAGGAATAAATAAATTTACAATTAATACTTGATTAGGGAAGGATTGAAAGATGATTTCGGTGGAGAGGCCGGTCAACGTCTTCCACTAGAAAGGAAATGGAAACTGAATGCGCTCCTCGAAGCTCACCGGCAGGCCAGGAGGGAGGGTGGGTGGGAGGTGAGGTGAGGTGGCGGAGGGGATCATCATGGCGGCAAATCTTTTCAATCTGTCAAAATACAATAATTAATATTTAATTAACGAAGCACCGTAAAATTATATAATACTAGTGAAAAGTAATCTACGTTTCATAATGAATCTATCCGTATAGGTTTTACCTGTTGTTATCAGGCAATACTTTTTGTTGAACTGTAAAAATAAACCGATATTAAAATTAATTTAAAATTTCCATTTCATGATACTAAAAATGAATTTTATTTAGAATCTGGCTAAAATTATGTTAAATAGATTGGTCACAATTTCCAAGATTCAGTCAAAAATTTTAATAAAATGAAAAACATGGATTTGCTTGGTTTTTCTAATTCTCCAAAGCGTACTATAAATATGAGTTCCAAATTTTCTACTAATGTGAATCGTTGGAGAGGTTGGTCCTCTCAGAGGCACTCATAACAAATGTCTCACTGGTAATTTACCGGGTTTTGCTAGTCGAAGAATTGACGTAATCATCGGGGGGTTAATTCAAATATAATAGGAGACTCTTATGGAGTCTCCTATATAAGAGACAAGATTTCATTTTTTTTTCTTTTTAATGAATCTATGCTAGGTATTGTCCTTCATCCAAATAAACTTGATTTTATGAAGTATCAAGGGAGGGGAGGGGGGAAAGCGTAAGAGAAAGGGAATGGATGGAAAGGAGTCAACGGGTAAAGGGCACGATTCCTCCAGGTAGAAGAGGGATTTAGAAGAAATCATGAGCTCACGTGAGGGCAGGGGCACTACTCCCTGAAGTAGAAATCTTTTCTATTGGGATCATAGAGAAGAAACTACCCGTTACCCGTCAAAATCTTTCTAATAAGTCTTACTATCTATTTTTTCTATTATTATTCATATCAAAAAAAAATATAAAAATATGAAGAAAAAAAATTGTTTTCATGAAAAATATCACATAAATTTTTAATATTATTAAAATTTAAAATAAATGAATTTAATATTTTTTTTTTCAATTTCATGTTTTATTTTTACCGTCAAATTTATGAAAAGTTGATGGACGATGACCCTCCGATTAGGGGTATAAACTTGGCTCAGCGGTCGGAGTCGAAAAACAAACAAAAATTCCCGCTTTTTCTATGAAATCAATGAATAAAATTATGATATCTATAAAATATGAATTGATTCGTGTTTAGGATCAAAAATGGAAGAAAATGATATATACAAAATAAATTTTACATTTGTATTTAAAAAAGTAGCATTTTGCCTGAAATATTATGACAAATTCACGCTTTTTCTATGAAATCAATGAAAAAAATTATGATATCAATGAAATATGAATTGATTCGTATTTAGAATAAAAAATGGAAGAAAATGATATCTAATAAATAAATTTTATATTTGTATTTAAAAAAGTAGGATTTTGCCTAAAATATTAATAAAAATTCACATATATAATAAATAAATTTTACATTTGTATGTAAAAAAGTAGCATTTTGCTTAAAATATTATGAAAAATTCACGCTTTTTCTATGAAATCAATGAAAAAAATTATGATATCAATGAAATATGAATCTGCCTACGAGCCTCTAGTTCGTTTTTAATTAACCTTAGTTTTAATAATAGGTCACCCGACATGATTAAAATTTTATTAATTAACTCAGTTATTTCTTCATCTCCCAATGAAGCATTTGAGAGAACATCTGAATTCACCTCGTTGATGCTTACATTTGAAGATTCCAACTGAGCCAATCGAACTGCTAAAATATCCGAATCGGCCTTAAGCACACTGGTTGTTCTTCATTGTTGTGAGAAGAGCATAATGCAAATATGATTCGTCATATTTTCTTTTTTTTGTTTTGCTAGATGTCGGATTTGAAGCACTGCAACTTGGTTGTGACGGCGTGGCAGACTTATTAGTTGGAATTTTAATTAGCCATTTATCCATGATGGTTAAATAATAATAAATAATTAAACAAAATGTCGTTGAACTTTAACTTAAAGTGAAGTAAATTAATTTCCAGCTACAGAAACAATTTCAAATAATTTTAATATATCTATTAATGTAATAAAAAACAGATATGGATAGATAAATAATAAATATAAACATTTTTAATTTTATTTTATTTATAATATATATACACAAGACCAGGCTGTGACGTCATGAATGGCTGGATGACGTCATATAATTTTAATTCAAGAAAAAACTAATAAATATGATTTTTCTCGAGGATAAAACCAATGCAAAGTGCATGGTTCATGGTGATATATAAAAAAATGTCCTCGTGAAATTTGGTGTGAAAATAACCCTTCCCTTCCTATCGTCGATCGCTAATACTACCACTTCCGGTTTCCGGATTTGCACCAAAAGTTGATCAATTTATCCCACTGATGCATTAAGTAAATATACCAAATTTCAGGCTGTACACATCTATACGGACGGACAGACTGACGGACGGACAGACATCCTGCTAAAAATACTTTTTTCTGATAAGAAAATGCATGATTCGTGGAGATATGTAAAAATCTCCACATGTGAAATTTGGTGTGAAAACAATACCTCCCTTACTATAGTCGGTCGATAAAAAACGTTTGAATTATTTATTGAATAAAATTTTCGGTTTGTCTGGATATAGAAAAATTATTAAATTAATTCATTTATTAATCTTCTTATATCCAAACCGAACTTAAAATTAGCTGGAGTGTCTCCACTCGACTATCTCGCAATTTGAATTGGATTAAATAACATAATATATTATATTTAAATTAAATTTAATTAATTATAAATTATAAATAATAAATAATAAATATTAAACCAGCGCATGTTTGGCTTTTTGTTGATTGCACCACGTCACGTGTTGGCGCGTGAGATTTGCAGTGTTAAAAAATTAATTCTGGTAATTTCAGCGAATCAATCAAGCTTAAATTCTATATATAGCAGTTTTATACAATTATTAATCATGTGAAAAATTATCAAACATATATCTTTATTTTTACGGTCACTTTAGAGGAAAAAAAATCAAAACGTTGTAGGTAATGACCCTCTTCCGGTTGAGCTACATTTCTCAAAAGTTGATAGAAAACTATGAATTTTGAATAATGTCCATGTACCAAATTTCATCATTCTATCTCAAACCGTTTTTGCGTAATCTTGCCTACATACATACACACACACACACATACACACACACACACATACACACACACATACACACACACACACAGACATTTTTCTCAACCTTAGTGAAAATGATTCAGGAACCTTCAAAACGTATAAAAACATCAAAATCTCAACATCGAAAATTTTCGTGATCGCAATACTATCTCTGGCGAGATAGTAAAAATCGAAAATTAGTGGTTCCCTCTGGTAGTCAAATAATAAAACATGGTACCTTAATAAAATATCAATGGATTTATATGCAAACTTTAATCCTTTTTATCTCGTAAACTAGAAGCGACCAGCAAAAATTGCTTAAGAAAAGTTTATTTGGAATTGAAAAAGGAACCCACTAGTAAAGTTTGATCCAAATCCATGTCATAATAACTCGATTGAATAATTACCAAATTAAATAATTAAAAAAAAAACATAATTTAATCATTTAAAATAGATTTTAAAATATAAAATTAATATATTAATAAAAAAATAAATATAAAATATACTATGGAAAATTTTTTAGATATACAATTTTAAAAGATGAATGATTGGTTAGTAATAATAACGCTGATTATATATATATATATATGTACCCATTGAAATTACGGTAGCGAAAGCAATGAATATGAATTATAAACATTGAATTTGTTTTGTTCATGATGTCTCGCTCAACTCTATTTATAATTTTAAGAAAACAATTTCCAGCAAATTATTTTCTTTTGTATATTATCATACTAATTTTATAAATGGGGAATTTTTACTTATACATTTGAAAAAATGTATACATAGAGAAATAATCAATTTTAAAAAATAAAATAAAACTCGAAAATGATACAGAGAATTATTCTATTGTGTGAGTTACATAATAATTCTCTGATGAATTGTTTAGATGCAATTAACTTCCTTTATAGAGCTATAATTCATATATATATATATATACTAAGATACATACCATACTAAAACACTTAATTGACAAGTAACACTATTTCTTTAAATATAATCAACCATTTTGGATTTGATTGATAATATGTAAATTTAATAAAATTATTTTAAATTTTGATGCATAGTTTGATAGCTCTTAGCTCTTAAACTATCAATTTTATTGCATGATAAAAAATTTGTCAGTTTATGTGTTTAATAAAATTTTTATTATTAGCAAAATTTTACTCTATTGTTCATATAAATAAATTACACTAAGTGCGTCCAACGTTTTTAGTTGAATAGGAAGCAATTCATCCATAAACTTTGTCAGGTTTATAGAAAAATTATTTTATTTTTTTTAGTCCATTGGAAAAACGTTATTTTATAAAAGTTTTTTATATTTATATTTTTAAAAAAAATTTTAAATTAAAATTTAATAGTATGGACTTGAGAAAAATAAGTATTGAATTTGATTCAAATAAATTTAATTTAACAGAAACGAGAGAGAAGAGGGAGAGAAAGGAAAAAAAAATAATTAAAAAAAACTTTTAATATCTAATTGCTATAAATTAATTTGTGAAATTAAAACTACGAAAAATATTTATAATACTTTTCGTCAAGCTTTAGAATTATAAATAAACTTCCAATCAAAAACTAATATTGACAAATTTATAAAAAAAAAAAAATTAACAAATTTAATTTAGAGCAAATATTACTCTACTGTATTGAAAAATAAAAATGAATTGACTACTCACGATTAATGTCCCTGGGTGTTCGTTCTTGTATTCGCGGTGTTTGATCCGGAGCAAGTTGCACACCCTCTTCGAAATTTATAGGGGAGGTTTCAGATGTCCCTTGTACGAATGACTAGTCGATCTCCGGGTTCAAAAAATTATAAATATTTTAAGCTCCGCCTTTAACTCCCCTCTAAAGAAACAATTCACTCCTTCTTTGCTAAATTCGCCTTTTAGTTTTTCAAGACGGGTTAGAAAAATGGGTGGGTTTTCTTCAAGACACCTTCCCCTAGGAGTTGTGGGTCGCAAGGCCAATTTTTTTTCACAATGACCGTTTTTGAGAGGGTAGGAAATGATATTTTGTAAATGTTATTATGCTGTATTCTTCTTTTTATAAAAACAAAAATTAAAAGTAATAAATTTTCATTTTTTTGTTTTTGTTTTCTTTTTTCTTTTTTGGATGTTTTTGCTATTATTTTTATCCCCAAGCAAAAAGGTCGACTGAAATAACATACAAAATGAATGTAAATGTATTTCTTAAATAAATGAAAAATAAATTTTCATCCAGGTATTATTATTATGACTGGTTTATGACCCTCCCCACCCCCCAAGGGTCAACTAAGTACATATGGTATGCTACCACTCTCTGGGCTATTTGTTGTTATATTTTAGTTTAGAATAATTATTTGGGTCTCTCACACACAAAGATATTTACATGTATTTTTATATAATATATTATTTCTTAATTTTCTAATATTTTTTATCTTCTTTTATTTACTATGTGATGGAAAAAAAGAGCTCCAGTGGAGATGAAACAGCGTTGTTCTCAAAAATGTTAATATGTGAATCTAAATTAAAGTAATTAATTTTTAATAGCATAAAAACATAAACTGTCAATTATTTAAAATTAAATTGGTATTAAAATTAATTTCTTTAATTTAGATTCACATAATAAGGTTTTTGAGAAAGGTTCTATTTTAGCTAAACTGATGTGCTTTTTTTCCGTCACGGTAAATAAAAGATGATTCCTTGATAGAAAGAGGCCAAAGTCGATATCCATAAGAAATTATACTGAAACAAAAAGTAATTAATATAGTAGATAAAGTAATAACTATAAGAAATCTTTACGATATTTGTTCGATCTTGGCTTTTAATTAAATAAAATATTTAGATCAGAGGTGGCCAACTCAAATAATCTTGCGGGCCACTTTGGAAATGCATCATAACTTCGCGGGCCGCATATAAAAGTATACATACCCATATTAGATTTAGACCCATTATAGATATTGTTTGGTGTGACAAATTGAAAAATAATTAATTTTTATTATGTTTACTATTATTTTTACATATAAACATATATAAACATATATAATATATATATATATATATATATATATATGTGTGTGTGTGTGTAGACAAGAAAACGCAAAAGAGCTAGAATCATGAAATTTGGTACATGGGCATTATTTAAAATTTGTACTTTTCTATCAACTTTAAAAGAGAAATGTAGCTCAACCGGAAGAGGGTCATTACTGTTTCATTTTTTTCCCTCTAAAGTGACCGTAAAAATAAAGATATGTTTGATAATTTTTCACATTGGATGGTTGTAAATTACAAAAATATTTTATAGCATTTAAATGTCTTTTTTCAGATGCTTCCCAAACATCTCTATTATCTCCTTTTTACCGACCGACGATAGTAAGGGAGGTATTGTTTTCACACCAAATTTCACATGTGGAGATTTTTACATATCTCCACGAATCATGCATTTTCTTAACAGAATAAGCGGGAGTGTCCTCCCCTAGATTTTCCCGCATATAAATAGGTATAAAGAGTTGTGAATGAATATTTAGAATGTGTAAACTTGGTATTGATAAAGAGGCAGTTCGTATTAGTTTATTGGTGTCAAATTTAATATTTGGTAACATTTATATATATATATATATATATATATAGAATAAAGTGCTACTTCCGGTTAACTGATATTTTAAATGTAAAAAAAAACAGATATGGATATAATATAAATATTTTTAATTTTATTTTATTTATAATATATAAGGGCTGGCTGTGACGTCATGAAGTGCTGGGTGACGTCATATAATTTTAAATTAAGAAAAAACTAATGAAGATGATTTTTCTCGAGGATAAAACCAATACAAAGTGCATAACACGTGGAGATATGTCCTCACGTGAAATTTGATATGAAAATAACCCTTCACTTCCTCTCTTCGATCGGCAATACTAGCACTTCCGGTTTCCGGATTTGCACCAAAAGTTGATCAATTCATCCTACTGATGTATTAAGTAAATATACCAAATTTCATCAAAATCCGTTCAGCCGTTCAGGTTGTACACATCTATACATCTATACGGACAATACCTCCCTTACTATCGTCGGTCGGTAAAAAGCTGAAATAATTCAATTGTTAATGTATAAAATTATAATGTAAATACAATTTTAATTAGTTTTAAGATATTTTTTTTATTAATATTTTATCTTTTTTTTTCTTGTATCCAATATATTATATTTAAAATCAATAGTTCACTTAATTTCTCTTGAATTTTTTAAATTATTTCTTATAAATTTTTATCGGTTATTATTCAAAACAATCATTCAGTCATGCATTTGGATAAATCTTTACCAGTGTGTTCATTTTCAAATTCCGAATAAACTTTTCTTATGCAAAACAAATTAATATTAAGGAAACCGTTCACCGATTGCAGGTGAAAAATATCGAATATTTTTTGATGGTCATTTCATTTTAACGAAAATGTTAATCATAAATGAATAATAGATAGTAAGTATTTAATATCTAGAAAACTGTGCAGGTATGTTTTTTAATTAAAATTTAAATAATTGAATTTTAACTTTTTACTTTAAAATTTGGTGAAAGAATGATAATTGTAAGATTATGTTAACTCGGGAAATATTTTTAAATCTATGGTATTTTTATTTATTTATGGTATTTTTACAATATTCCAAAGGTGAAGATATGCTGTGTGAACAATATGTGATACATTTTTCTTTCTATAATTTTTATTTTTTCAATTTTTTTTCAATTTAAAGAGTATGTTTATTAGCCAAAAAATTTTACAATAGTTGATTATCAGAACATACAAAAGATGAAAGTTACAACATTTACAAGATTAAATTGTTTCTTTTGCGTTCATTTATTGATACGCTATTACAATTTTACTTAATTATATTAAATTTTATTTACATTGGTTTTCTTTTTTACTACGACGGGGATAAGTGTATATAGTTAACTCCTTTGTTGATCACTTTTGAGTAGGGTATTTTTCTGTTTTTCGACTTTTAAATTGTTTATATACCTTATTAATAATGACAACATAAACCAATGTTTATTATATCATCATAGGACATCTTATTTAAAAAAAATATTTAATAATAAGTTGACCTGTGGCCAGGTCCGAACCGACCGACGGTTTGAAGTAAATTAATTTCCAGCTACAGAAACAATTTCAAATAATTTTAATATATCTATTAATGTCATAAAAAACAGATAGGCATATAACATAAATATTTTTAATTTTATTTTATTTAGAATATATATGTAAGACCAGGCTGTGACGTCATATAATTTTAAATTAAGAAAAAACTAATAAAGATGATTTTTCTCGAGGATAAAACCAATACAATTTTATTTTATTCGTGGTGATATGTAAAAAATCTCCTCATGTGAAATTTGGTGTGAAAATAACCCTTCCCTTCCTATCGTCGATCGCTAATACTACGGATTTGCACCAAAAGTTGATCAATTCATCATACTGATGCATTAAGTAAATATACCAAATTTCATCAAAATCCGTTGATCCGTTCAAACTGTACACATCTATACGGACGGACGGACATCATGCTAAAAATACTTTTTTCTGTTAAGAAAATGCTTGATTCGTGGAGATATGTAAAATCTCCACATGTGAAATTTGGTGTGAAAACAATACCTCCCTTATTATCGTCGGTCGGTAAAAATTATAAAAAATATTAATAACAATGCTTAGTGCATTTTAATCCATTTATTTATTTTAAACCCATTTTAGGTTGATTTTCCATTACTGGATCAAAAAGTGGCCCACTACTTAAACTTTCGATTTTCATTTGACCCACTACTAGAACAAAAAATACGTTTTGAAAAAAATTTAAAAAAATATTTAAATATAAATTAACTGAATGTTTGTGTTGAAGTGATAATTAAAAATAGTTGTACAATATCTTAGCACTTGTTTTGTTGTTATTCTCACTTTTATTACAGAATAATAGTGTTTTTTAATGAAGATTTCTTTTAACATGGTCCACCACTGGTATATTTACCTTATATAAAATAAATTAATTATACATTAACATTTGGCTCAATTGAATTTAATTATATATTTTTAGTTTTATATTTTTGTTATTTTAATTACTTCTTTATATTTCACAAATGAAACTATTTAAACAAAATAACTGATTTGAATTTGTATATAGAATTTATCCCTCTCTTCGATATTGACAATCATAAGAGAAGGGTCTGGACATCCGCATTTTAGAATAAATTGCGCATAAAATTTACCATTTTTTTTAATTAAGAAAATTCGTAATTATATTATTTTGGTTTAATTTAAAAAAAAATGTGGAAAAAGTTATTTTTAATTGTTTTCTCAATGAAAATTTAGTAGGGATTTAATTTATTAATTTGAATGATATATCATTGTTTTTAATTTTAATTAAATTTTAATACAATTAAAATGAATACTTATAGAAACTATTTAGGCAATTTATTCCAATTTATTATGATATAAAATCATATAATAATTCTCTTAATATATTTTTATTTTTAAACAAATTAGTTTTTAACCTCTTTAGCAGTAACAATATAAATATATATATATATATATATATATATATATATATATATATATACGGTATATACTGATATATGTTTTTGAACTTGAAAAATATCCACATGACTTTGAAAGGCGAATCAAACTGTTTAAGTCTCATGAGGAAATTCAATTTATGTATTTTATATTAATTAAGATAAATTAATAAATAGTATTTAGAAATATTAAAATAAAAATATTTATTTCAGGGTGACTTAATTATTAGATTTTGGAATATATATTTATAGCATACTATATATATTTTTTTATATAATAATCTCTTAAAAACAATTTTCATTTTTTAAATTGATATTCATTTAAATAGATAAAATTAAAAAACATTAAATCTTAATTTCTATTAAAATATTAAATAAGATTGACCTAATTTATGAAATAAATTGATATAATTATTTTTAGTATGATTTAAATATTTTAAATGATATTTAATTAATTAAAAACTTATAATAAATTAAATATTTTAATAATCCAGCCAATTGATAAAACATGAACAGTGACTTCGAATTGAAATAGACATAAGATGAATTCTTATTAAATGTTTTATAATGAACATTAATTTATGTGTGGTTTATTCAAATTATATAAAAACCCTTAAAAAGTGCCATGCATCAGAATAATCTCGAATAAATATAAAAATACATTATATTATTATTTAGATTATCCCAGTATAAAATATAAAAGATAAATAAAAAAAAATTATTCTTATTTAATATATTGAAAAAATATTTTTATAAGTTTATATAGAACTATATAATTTTATTATTTTGTTATTTATTTAAATTAAAATATTTTAAATTAATATTAAATAGAATAAATACACATATGGAAGTTATATTATACGTATATAATTAAATGAAAAGAATGAAAAATTTTTTTGTGACAATTTTACAATGATAATTGTGACGAGGAGTTGAGAGGATTGTAATTGGTTATCGAGTTATAACAAATGATAATAAACCTCACCCGAGGTT
This sequence comes from Labia minor, assembly GCA_963082975.1. Classification (NCBI taxonomy): domain Eukaryota; kingdom Metazoa; phylum Arthropoda; class Insecta; order Dermaptera; family Spongiphoridae; genus Labia; species Labia minor. The sequence goes on from OY720348.1 coordinate 65,151,308, forward strand.
GAATTTTGACAGGAACAGCGCCGCTCGCCGAGCTCCCTAGCTATGCGTGCGCACTCACACACCAACACCGATAGACTGACTACCGCTCGAGCGGCTGGCTGGGAAGAGCCCCTGGCATTTAGGCAACCCGCTGCGCTAGTTTCCAAATTTAAAATTTTCATATTTAAAGTACCTGGATTATCCAGCAGCCGCTCAGAAGATTAAAAATGTATACTTTACTAAGTGTTTTAATAATATTAATTAATTTTAATAATATTCTTAAATTTGAATTAGTAAATTGATTGAGTATATTGATTTATTATGATTATACTCTCTTCTGGTATTTTTATCTTATAATTAAATAATAATTATTATTTATATATATATACAATCTATATATGTATTGAATAAACCATAAATTAATATTTATTATAAAACATTTAATAAGAATTCATTTGATGTCTATTTCAATTCGAAGACACTGTTCATGTCATGCTTTATCAATTAGATGAATTATTAAAATATATAAACTTTATATTAATTTTAATCTTAATTTAAATTATCTAATTTATCATAAAAGTTAATATTTTCATTCAATTAATGTCATTTTATCATATTTATTAAATTTTTTATATGAATTAAGAAAGTTATACACATTTATTTTAAATTATATCATTTGAAAAAATAAATTATGTTTAAAAAATAAATAGGTTAATTTCCAATTTAAACCACGCGATTAAATGGATAAGAATTGTAAATATATAGAAACAAACAGTAAATATAAAGAATAATTAAAATAAATTATAAATAAATGAAAACAATACCTCCCTTACTATCATCGGTCGGTAAAAATTAATAAAATAGGCTACCTTCTAAATAGTATCATAGTATCAATAAAATAAAAAACTAATTTTTAGTAATAGTACCTGGATCACCGAGCTATCCTACTCTTTAAAAATATTAATATACAATTCTTTAAATATTTATTATAACGAGCGTTCTTCACACCTAGAGGGGGGCTCCGCCCCCCCTTACCCCCGAGTGGACATAATATTTGGTTGAAAGTAGTAAAAGGTTTTCATCCATTTTGTTTCAATCAGTATTTAACATAAAACATTAATTTCTTTTTCTGTTCTTATTTAAAATTTATTTTAATTTAATCAGTAAATTAATTATATATATTATTATTGTATATGTTATATCTATCTTTCTATGTGGCTCAAATGTACATATGCTTTGCCAAGACTCTGAATAATTTGTGTACAGAAATATTGAATGTTCTTAGCGAGATTTTATATAATGTTGTCGGAATTGTCTTTAATCCGAATTAGAAGAAAATTATTTTGAAACGTTGGTCAACGTTATTCATTCCTGAAGCAACCATATATGTTATGTGCCACGGATACACATTCGGTGGCACAGGGGAAGTGGTTTGAAATTTTTCGTTTCCCTGCGCCAACGTGTATTAACGATATTAAAATTTAAAAGCTCAATAGATAATAGAAATCAGAAATAATTTAGATAAATTCTTTATTGATTGTTTAATAATATGGACTTAATATATTTTTTTATAAAAAAAAAAATGGAAATCATTATAAATTATTCACTTAACAAAATCAATTATTATCTAGAACAGTGATTCTCAACCACTGTCACGCGGCACTTTTGTGTGCCGCGAGATTTTCAAAATGTGCCGCCAAATTTTAACATTTTTGATTTTTTTTCAATATGGTTCTAAAAAAAGGTAAAATGTTTTTTCAATCAGGCTCTTAAACATTTTCGAAGTTTTTCAATTTTTTCAATATGGTAAATAAGTAAATAACTTTTACAATTATCTTTTTCTTTGTGTGCCGCCAAATTTTTAAACCGTTAAAAGTGTGCCGCGGTAAAAAAAAGGTTGAGAATCACCAATCTAGAATATAATTTATTTATCTGTAAAGAATTTTAAATGAAAATCTGCTAAAGATTTTTTTTTTATTTATAACGGAATTTTGTAAATTAAACCACATATTGATATTTGTTATTGTAAATTTATTCAAAAAATACAAACATATACACAACGTTTCGATTGCTACTTCTGTCACTGGACGCTCGAACAGTGCAGTCGCTTGATAACGATTGCAGAAGTAGCAATCGAAACGTTGTGTATATGTTTGTATTTTTTGAATAAATTTACAATAACAAATATCAATATGTGGTTTAATTTACAAAATTCCGTTATAAATAAAAACAACCACCAAAGCTTTAATAATTTTTTTTTTATTTTTTCATTTTAAAATTTTATTGAAAATTTCAATTAAAATTAATAAATATTTACTTTAAAAACAAATTATTAAACATTCTTTGATAAAATATTCGAATATTAATCAAACTATCTATATTATATATTTATATGTTATATTATGTTTGTCAATGCTTAAACATAAAAGTTTTTGAAATAATAAAATTGGTTTGATATTTATAGAATTCGACATTCTATGTTATCATCTGCTAATATTTTGAATTCATATTACATTTTTTTTTCTTGTTTCATATTAATTTTAATATTTCAAATACAGAGAGATGAAAGGAACATCTGCGTGGAAGTTTGATATTATATTGGGCCTTTGGGTCATCGTTATCATTTAGAAGTTTTTATGCGATGGAGCAAATTGTTTATGACTTTAAATTAAATATTATTAATTAGAATCTTAAAATCAGAATATTTTAATTTTTATTATTATTTTATTTGTAAAACTTGTAATTTTTTCTATCTCGCCAGACATATTGCTACCACGAAAACTTTCAATGTCGAGATTTTGATGTTTTTATACATTTTGAAGGTTCCTCAATCATTTTCACTAAAGTTGAGAAAAATGTTTGTGTGTGTGTGTGTGTGTGTAGACAAGATTACGCAAAACGGTTTGAGCTAGAATCATGAAATTTAGTACACGGGCATTATTCAAAATTCGTAGTTTTATATCAACTTTTGAGAAATGTAGCTCATCCGGAAGAGGGTCATTAGCTACCACGTTTTGATTTTTTTTCCTCTAACCGTAAAGATAAAGCTATATGTTTGATAGTTTTTGACATGATTAAAAAATGTATAAATCAGCTATATATGGAATTTCAGCTGGATTGAATCGCTAAAAGTACCAAAATTATTTTTTTATCACGTTGACTGGCAATCACTCGCCAACACGTGACGAGGTGCCATCAACAAAGAGCCAAACACGCTGGATTAATATATATTTATTAATTTTAATTAAATTTGATCTAAATATAATATATGTTAATTAATCCAATTCAAATTTGCGAGATAGTCGAGTGGAGACACTCTAGATTTTTTTTACTTAAGCATATTTTAAGTTTAATATACATATAATCAGGGTTTTGATTGTCAACTCACCAAGAAAGGCTAGCAAAACCTGGAGATTGTCTATAATTTTTACCGACCGACGATAGTAAGGGAGGTATTGTTTTCACACCAAATTTCACATGTGGAGATTTTTACATATCTCCACGAATCATGCATTTTCTAAACAGAAAAAAGTATTTTTAGCATGATGTCTGTCCGTCCGTCTGTCCGTCCGTCTGTCCGTCCGTATAGATGTGTACAGCCTGAACGGCTCAACCGATTTTGATGAAATTTGGTATATTTACTTAATGCATCAGTGGGATGAATTGATCAACTTTTGGTGCAATTCCGGAAACCGGAAGTGGTAGTATTAGCGATCGACGATAGGAAGGAAAGGGTTATTTTCACACCAAAGGAGATTTTTTTATATATCACCACGAATCATGCATTTTGTATTGGTTTTATCCTCGAAAAAAATCATATTTATTAGTTTTTTCTTGATTTAAAATTATATGACGTCATCCAGCCATGCATGACGTCACAGCCTGGTCTTGCATATATATTATAAATAAAATAAAATTAAAAATGTTTATATTTATTATTTATGTATCCATATCTGTTTTTTATTACATTAATAGATATATGAAAATTATTTGAAATTGTTTCTGTAGCTGGAAATTAATTTATTTCAAACCGTCGGTCGGTTCGGACCTGGCCACAGGTCAACTTATTATAAATTCACAAAGTTGGTTACGTTTTGGAATTAAGACAAAACTAGTATAGGAAAATTAAATTATTAAAGCTTTGGTGGTTGTTTTTATTTATAATGGAATTTTGTAAATTAAACCACATATTGATATTTGTTATTGTAAATTTATTCAAAAAATACAAACATATACACTAAGTTTCGATTGCTACTTCTGCAATCGTTATCAAGCGACTGCACTGTTCGAGTGTCCAGTGACAATTGACCAATGTATTTTTTGAATAAATTTACAATAACAAATATCAATATGTGGTTTAATTTACAAAATTCCATTATAGTACAGGAAAATGTTTTTTATTATATACATTTGAAAAATCAAGGTTATAATATATTTAATTCTTATAAAAATACATCTAAATAATAATTAAGATTTTTGTATTTTATATTATAATTTTATAAATTATATATTTTAATATATTTCTATATTTCAATATTAAAAAAAAAAATCTGGAGTGTCTCCATTCCATTTTCTCGCAAATTTGAATTCGATTAATCAACACATATTATATTTAAATTAAATTTAATTAATTATAAATTAAAATTAATAAATAATATTAATTAAATCAGCGCATGTTTGGCTCTTTGTTGATTGCACCATTTCGGCAATACTTTGAAACGAAGCATAACTGTGATTGCTGAAATGTAATAAATAATTTTACACTTAACTGAAAATTCCACAATCTTTTATGTAGGTAATTTAAATTTGTAAGAGAAACGAATAAAGTTCTGTATAATATTTAATATTTACTTAAAAGTCAATTATAATTAAAAAAAAAAATACTATTTAGAAAATTTGTGATGATCTCATTAGTAAAGATAAATTTTTGAAATATTGTTTTGTTAAACATCAATTTAATATTATCATTATTTTTTGAAAATTTCTTATCCCATTGTGTTTAAGCAAAGCTTTCTCTCTCCCTATATATATATTTAAATATTTAATTTTACTATATTGGCTCAATAAATTCATTTTTATATATAAAAAAACCTCTTATAAATAAATTATATATAAAAATTACATTCCAAATTTCTTTCATCCAAATTAGTTGAATCAGTATCCTTTTCAGGTTTTTCGTCACGGCTGTGGCTTACATTAAGCCTAGTTTACGCTTAGTACTTGTCATTAATTCAGGGGTTGGCAAATAATTTTAAGAGCGGGCCAAAATGAAATTTTCAAAATGTCTTCCGGGCCGGAGGATCATATTTCGAAAACACTAATAAAAAAAAATAATCTTTTTTTTTTTTCAGACATATTGACCGAAAAATCAAAATAAGAGCCAACCTTTTCACCGGGCCGGCGGGCGTTCAAAAGGCCCGCGCTTAAAAGTATTTGACAGTTAATGACAAGTACTAAGCCTGTGTAAACTAGGCTTTAGAATAATTCTCTGTATCCTCTTTGAGTTTTATTTTATTTTTTAAAATTGAAAATATTTCTTTATCTAAACATTTTTTCAGATGTATAGATTAAAAATTCCTCATTTATAAAATTTGTATGGCAATATACACAAGAAAATAATGGATCTAAAATAATATTAGATTATTTCAAATTTTTTTATTTTTATATATAAAACGATATTAAAATTCAATGGAATAATTAACAAAGCAAATTTAAAAAAAATAATTTTAGTGTATTAATAATAATTTAAATAAAAAACATAAACATTTAATATATCACCTTGATTTATAAGGATCTGTATTGGCTAAATCACTGACACAGAGTACTTGACACCGTCAATAGATGGCGTAGCACAACCTGTCAAAGAAAGGACTATTACACATTAAATTCTTAAATTTGTTTAATAAAATTAAATAATAAAAAAAACCTAATTTAATAATTGTAAATAGATTTAGAAAAAAATAATTAATATATTAATAAAAAAATAAATATAAAATATATTAAGAAAAATTTGTAAACAAACAATTTTAAAAGATCAATGTGTGGTTAGTAATAATTTATATATTTATTTATAACCTTACATGGTTCAGACTTGCATTTTATATACATTTCCATGCATTTCATATAGATTTCCATATAAGTTGATATACATTCCCATGCAAGTTGATATACATTCCTATGCAATTTGATATACATTCCTATGCAATTTGATATACATTCCTATGCAATTTGATATACATTCCTATGCAATTTGATTTATTATTTCTTTATTTATGATTTATGATTATGATTTATGATTTATGATTATGATGATCTTAATAATCTTAATAGCTATAACAACTGATTACAAATACACAAACTAAAATAAAAATATTTACATTTTATTTGAGTATTAATTTTAGTATTATTAAAATTAAAATTATTCATTTCTATAACAACTAATTACAAAGTCACAAATTAAAATGAAAATGAATCATATTTTGTTCACACAGCATATCTTCACCTTTGTAATATTGTAAAAATACGATAGATTTAAAAATATTTCCCGAGTTAACATAATCTTACAATTATCATTCTTACACCATATTTTAAAGTAAAAAGTTAGATTTCAATTATTTAAATTTTAATTAAAAAAACATACCTGCACAGTTTTCTAGATATTAAATACTTACTATCTATTATTCATTTATGATTAACATTTTCGTTAAAATGAAGTGACCATCAAAAAATATTCGATATTTTTCACCTGCAATCGGTGAACGGTTTCCTTAATATTAATTTGTTTTGCATAAGAAAAGTTTATTCGGAATTTGAAAATGAACACACTGGTAAAGATTTATACAAATGCATGACTTAATGATTGTTTTGAATAATAACCGATAAAAATTTATAAGAAATAATTTAAAAAATTCAATAGAAATTAAGTGAACTATTGATTTTAAATATAATATATTGGATACAAGAAAAAAAAAGATAAAATATTAATAAAAAAACTATCTTAAAACTAATTAAAATTGTATTTACATTATAATTTTATACATTAATTAACTTTCTTTCATGGGTGACCCGCCCATTATGGCTGAAATAATTCAATTGTTAATGTATAAAATTATAATGTAAATACATGGTTAAAGAATGATAATTGTAAGATTATGTTAACTCGGGAAATATTTTTAAATCTATGGTATTTTTACAATATTACAAAGGTTAAGAATGCTGTGTGAACAATATATGATTCATTTTTCTTTCTATAATTTTTATTTTTTCAATTTTTTTTCAATTTAAAGACTATGTTTATTAGCCAAAAAATTTTACAATAGTTGATTATCAGAACATACCAAAGATGAAAGTTACAATATTTACAAGATTAAATTGTTTCTTTTGCGATCATTTATTGATATGCTATTACAATTTTACTTAATTATATTAAATTTTATTTACATTAGTTTTCTTTTTTTTTACTTAAGCATATTTTAAGTTTAATATACATATAATCAGGGTTTTGATTGTCAACTCACCAAGAAAGGCTAGCAAAACCTGGAGATTGTCTATAATTTTTATAAATTCACAAAGTAGGTTACGTTTTGGAATTAAGACAAAACTAGTACAGGAAAATGTTTTTTATTATATACATTTGCAAGATTAAGGTTATAATATATTTAATTCTTATAAAAATACATCTAAATAATAATTAAGATTTTTGTATTTTATATTATATTTTTATAAATTATATATTTTAATATATTTCTATATTTCTATATTAAAGAAAAAAAAATCTGGAGTGTCTCCATCCCATTTTCTCGCAAATTTGAATTCGATTAATCAACACATATATTATATTTAAATTAAATTTAATTAATTATAAATTATAAATTAAAATTAATAAATAATATTAATTAAATCAGCGCATGTTTGGTTCTTTGTTGATGGCACCATTTCGGCAATACTTTGAAACGAAGCATAACTGCTGAAATGTAATAAATAATTTTACACTTAAATGAAAATTCCACAATCTTTTATGTAGGTAATTTAAATTTGTAAGAGAAACGAATAAAGTTCTGTATAATATATAATATTTACTTAAAAATCAATTATAATTAAAAAAAAAAATACTATTTACACAATTTGTGAAGATCTCATTAGTAAACATAAATTTTTGAAATATTGTTTTGTTACACATCAATTTAATATTATCATTATTTTTTTAAAATTTCTTATCCCATTGTGTTTAAGCAAAGCTTTCTCTCTCCCTATATATATATATTTAAATATTTAATTTTACTATATTGGCTCAATAAATTCATTTTTATATATAAAAAAACCTCTTATAAATAAATTATATATAAAAATTACATTACAAATTTCTTTCATCCAAATTAGTTGAATCAGTATCCTTTTTAGGTTTTTCGTCACGGCTGTGGCTTACATTAAGCCTAGTTTACACGGGCTTAGTACTTGTCATTAGTTCAGGGGTTGGCAAATACTTTTAAGAGCGGGCCAAAATGAAATTTTCTAAATGTTTTCCGGGCTGGAGGATCATATTTCGAAAACACTAATAAAAAAAATTATCTTTTTTTATAGAGACATATTGAACAAAAAATCAAAATAAGAGCCAACCTTTTCACCGAGCCGGCGGGCGTTCAAAAGGCCCGCGCTTAAAAGTATTTGACAGTTAATGACAAGTACTAAGCCCGTGTAAACTAGGCTTTAGAATAATTCTCTGTATCCTCTTTGAGTTTTATTTTATTTTTTAAAATTGAAAATATTTCTTTATCTAAACATTTTTTCAGATGTATAGATTAAAAATTCCTCATTTATAAAATTTGTATGGCAATATACACAAGAAAATAATGGATCTAAAATAATATTAGATTATTTCAAATTTTTTTATTTTTATATATAAAACGATATTAAAATTCAATGGAATAATTAACAAAGCAAATTTAAAAAAAAATAATTTTAGTGTATTAACAATAATTTAAATAAAAAATATAAACATTTAATATCACCTAGATTTATAATTTATAAGGATCTGTATTGTGTGGCTAAATCACTGACACATAGTACTTGACAACGTCAATAGATGGCGTAGCACAACCTGTCAAAGAAAGGACTATTTCACATTAAATTCTTAAATTTGTTTAATAAAATTAAATAATAAAAAAAACTAATTTAATAATTGTAAATAGATTTACAAAAAAAAAATTAATATAGTAATAAAAAAATAAATATAAAATATATTAAGAAAAATATGTAAACAAACAATTTTAAAAGATCAATGTGTGGTTAGTAATAATTTATATATTTATTTATAACCTTATATGGTTCAGACTTGCATTATATATATATTTCCATGCAATTTTTTCATTATTATTTACAGTATTGATGATAATAGCTATAACAACTGATTAAAAATTCACAAACTAAAATAAAAATATTTACATTTTATTTTATTATTTATTATTATTAATTATTATTAATTATTAATTATTAATTATTAATTATTAATATTATTAATAATTTATTTTATTATTATTAATTATTAATTATTATTAATTATTAATTACTAAAATTAAAATTATTCATTTCTATAACAACTATAACAACTAATTACAAATTAAAATAAAAATCAATCATATTTTGATCACACAGCATATCATTCACCTTTTAAATATTGTAAAAATACGATAGATTTAAAAATATTTCTCGAGTTAGCATAATCTTACAATTATCATTCTTACATAATATTTTAAAGTAAAAAGTTAGATTTCAATTATTTAAATTTTAATTAAAAAACATACCTGCACAGTTTTCTAGATATTAAATACTTACTATCTATTATTTATTATGTATTAATATTAAATATTTTTAAATATATTTGAATAAAATAATATAATAATAAGGGAGTTTATCTGAAGGAATCCAATGGAGTTTGTTTATCCTCGGAAACTAAGATGATTTTAGTTAGTTATTTGAAATTTTCACAAACTTACTTTTAGTAGTTCAGTTTTTCAGCCATTACTGCTGAAACACAAACTTGAAAATAATATATATATATATATATATATATATATATATATATATTTATTCAGTACCTGGTTCACTGATCGCTGGTCGGTACTTTAAAAGAATATTTATTATGAACTATGAATATTTAAGATTGAGTTTATTATTTAAAATAAAACGACAAATTTTAGGAAACAATAATTTAAAAGAACATAAATTTAACAAAAATAGTAAAATATGTAAAATGAATGTAGAGTATATAGCAAGCATGTTTGAGGGAAATAAAGCCAAAAGCAGTTGAATCTCATCCATTGGGGGTAAACAAGAGATTGCTATGCTATCCCCTTCAAGGTCACGGATAAGCAAAGCATTGGAGTTGGCCGCCATTCTACATGGATCTATACTAATCTATACTAGATATTCTCCTTCATCCAAATAAACTTAATTTTTATGAAGGATCAAGGGAGGGGAGGGGGAAAGAGCAAGAGTAAGGGAATGGATGTAAAGGAGTCACCGGGTAATACCCCTTACTATCGTCGGTCGGTAAAAAGCTGAAATAATTCAATTGTTAATGTATAAAATTATAATGTAAATACAATTTTAATTAGTTTTAAGATATTTTTTTTATTAATATTTTATCTTTTTTTTTTCTTGTATCCAATATATTATATTTAAAATCAATAGTTCACTTAATTTCTCTTTAATTTTTTAAATTATTTCTTATAAATTTTTATCGGTTATTATTCAAAACAATCATTCAGTCATGCATTTGGATAAATCTTTACCAGTGTGTTCATTTTCAAATTCCGAATAAACTTTTCTTATGCAAAACAAATTAATATTAAGGAAACCGTTCACCGATTGCAGGTGAAAAATATCGAATATTTTTTGATGGTCATTTCATTTTAACGAAAATGTTAATCATAAATGAATAATAGATAGTAAGTATTTAATATCTAGAAAACTGTCCAGGTATGTTTTTTAATTAAAATTTAAATAATTGAAATTTAACTTTTTACTTTAAAATTTGGTGAAAGAATGATAATTGTAAGATTATGTCAACTCGGGAAATATTTTTCAAGTTTTATTTTATTTTTTAAAATTGAAAATATTTCTTTATCTAAACATTTTTTCAGATGTATAGATTAAAAATTCCTCATTTATAAAATTTGTATTGCAATATACACAAGAAAATAATGGATCTAAAATAATATTAGATTATTTTAAATTTTTTTATTTTTATATAAAAAAACGATATTAAAATTCAATGGAATAATTAACAAAGCAAATTTAAAAAAATAATTTTAGTGTATTAACAATAATTTAAATAAAAAACAAAAACATTTAATATCACCTAGATTTATAACTTATAAGGATCTGTATTCTGTGGCTAAATCACTGACATATAGTACTGGACAACGTCACTAGATGGCGTAGCACAAACTGTCAAAGAAAGGACTATTACACATTAAATTCTTAAATTTGTTTAATAAAATTAAATAATAAAAAAAACTAATTTAATAATTGTAAATAGATTTAGAAAAAAAAAATTAATATAGTAATAAAAAAATAAATTTAAAATATATTAAGAAAAATATGTAAACAAACAATTTTAAAAGATCAATGTGTGGTTAGTAATAATTTATATATTTATTTATAACCTTATATGGTTCAGACTTGCATTATATATATATTTCCATGCAATTTTTTCATTATTATTTACAGTATTGATTGATGATAATAGCTATAACAACTGATTAAAAATTCACAAACTAAAATAAAAATATTTACATTTTATTTTATTGTTTATTATTATTATTATTAATTATTAATTATAATTATTAATTATTAATATTATTAATAATTTATTTTATTATTATTAATTATTAATTATTATTAATTATTAATTACTAAAATTAAAATTATTCATTTCTATAACAACTATAATAACAACTAATTACAAATTAAAATAAAAATCAATCATATTACAACTGATTACAAATACACAAGCTAAAATAAAAATATTTACATTTTATTTTAGTATTATTAAAATTAAAATTATTCACACATTTCTATAACGACTAATTACAAAATCACAAATTAAAATAAAAATGAATCATATTTTGTTCACACAGCATATCTTCACCTTTGTAATATTGTAAAAATACGATAGATTTAAAAATATTTCCCGAGTTAACATAATCTTACAATTATCATTCTTACACCATATTTTAAAGTAAAAAGTTTGATTTCAATTATTTAAATTTTAATTAAAAAACATACCTGCACAGTTTTCTAGATATTAAATACTTACTATCTATTATTCATTTATGTATTAATATTAAATATTTTTAAATATATTTGAATAAAATAATATAATAATAGAATGGAGACACTCCAGATAAATGCATAACGTTTTCTGTAATGTGTGAATTACTACTAATAATAAAGCAAACAAATGTAAACAATTATGAAGTTTTTATTTGAAGTTAAAATTCCTACCTCTATTCATTATATATAATCAATATATATATATATATATATATAGAGAGAGAGAGACATATATAGATATAAATATAGATATATTTATATAAATTCGAATTAATAAAATGTTCCAGTAATACAAAATTAAATAGAAAGGTAAAATACCAAAATAATAAATTTTATAGGTCACCTAATAATTTAACTTTATATTGAAAGAGAAATAAACACTAAAAATATTAACTTAGGTAAAAAGAATATAGGAGAGACTATAATACAATGAATATACATTATATAGTATCTGGAACACCGAGCTATCGCTCGACCGTTTAGCAAATTTATAGAATTTTTAATTAATATAAACTTTAAAAATTATATAATTTTTTAATTATTTATTACAATTGTTAAATGGATTTTCTATAAATGACTGATCAAAAATTTATTCCCTAAAATGGTACAAATTAATTAAAATAATTTGATTTTTATTTCAAAATGAAAAATATATTCAAATTTACTTGATCAAATATTTGATCCTATATTATATATATACAATCTTTGATAGTATAATAAGATAAGATATAAAAAAAATAAAAACACTGGTTTCTATTATAATATAATATTTTAAGTTAATGAAATAAAATCATATATTAAAATTAAAGATGCATATGTAAAATTAATGTAGAGTATATAGCAAGCATGTTTGAGGGAAATAAAGCCAAAAGCAGTTGAATCTCATCCATTGGGGGTAAACAAGAGATTGCTATGCTATCCCCTTCAAGGTCACGGATAAGCAAAGCATTGGAGTTGGCCGCCATTCTACATGGATCTATACTAATCTATACTAGATATTCTCCTTCATCCAAATAAACTTAATTTTTATGAAGGATCAAGGGAGGGGAGGGGGAAAGAGCAAGAGTAAGGGAATGGATGTAAAGGAGTCACCGGGTAAAGGACATGATTCCCCTCCTATGAAAGAAAGGAATCATGAGCTCACGTGAGGGCAGGGACGCTACTCCCTGAAGTAGAAATCTTTTCTATTGGGATCATAGAGAAGAAACTACCCGTTACCCGACAAAATCTTTCTAACATGTCTTACTATATATATATATATATATATATATTAATTACATATTAAATAGACAAATAATAAATACATAATTCATAAAAAATAAAATAAAATTTATTATATTAATTTACAGTGGCGCAACCAGGATTTGATTCTGGAGGGGTTTTGATTAGTCGCTCCACCTTCCTATTGCGCCCCCCCCCTGGCTCTCTCAAAGACAAATTTTCATTAAGATTTTTTTTTTATATTAAATATTTAAAAAAGTTTTGTAAATGAAACACTGATTTTACAAAATCTGGCAAAAAAATTTAATTTTGTATTTTATTTACTCGTATTCAGTTTTAGAAAGAAAATATTTTTTTCCAGCTATAAGTAAATCATTTTAGCTTTCCTCATGAAATAAGGATAGCTTATACGATGATCGGAAAATTTTGACATATTTTGATCCGAGATTCTTCGAGATTTCCACTTTTCAGACGGTTCTGAATCCAAAACTGCAAAAAAAATTTTTTGAACCGGTTCGTTACCGAGATTACGTCTAGACAAAATGAGATATTGTCTTGAAATTTGATATTTAGATGTGTTGTTTTTTTTGGGAATGATGGGCGGAGATTGGATTGTTTTTCGACAAGATCGGAACATAAGTAAGGGTAGTTTAAAGAGGTGTCAAAGCACATTTTATTGATTTTCTCAATAAATACCGATTTTTATGAGAATTATCATACTATCGAATTAAATTTATAGGGAATCGAATTTACTAAAAGTTTCATTATATTCATTTTTACCTAAACTTAATAATAAAGGATATATTTATAAAAAAACTACTTTAAGATTTCGAAAGCTTTTCGTGGCAGGATATTTTTAAAGAAATCATGTAAAAATCCCTATAAGAAAAAATCCCTAAATAAAAAATTTTCCTAATTTTTACCGACCGACGATAGTAAGGGAGGTATTGTTTTCACACCAAATTTCACATGTGGAGATTTTTACATATCTCCACGAATCATGCATTTTATAAACAGAAAAAAGTATTTTTAGCATGATGTTTGTCCGTCCGTCCGTCCGTCTGTCCGTCCGTATAGATGTCTACAGCCTGAACGGCTCAACAGATTTTGATGAAATTTGGTATATTTACTTATAATGCATCAGTGGAATGAATTGATCAACTTTTGGTGCAAATCCGGAAACCGGAAGTGGTAGTATTAGCGATCGACGATAGGAAGGGAAGGGTTATTTTCACACCAAATTTCACATGAGGAGATTTTTTTACATATCACCACGAATGTATCGGTTTTATCCTCGGGAAAAATCATCGTCATTATGTTTTTCTTAATTTAAAATTATATGACGTCACCCGGCCCTGCATGACGTCACAGCCTCGGGTAACGCCGGCTACTTCAGCTATATATTATAAATAAAATAAAATTAAAAATATTTATGTTATATGCCTATCTGTTTGTTATTACATTAATAGATATAATAAAATTATTTGAAATTGTTTCTGTAGCTGGAAATTAATTTATTTCAAACTGTCGGTCGGTTCAGACCTGGCCACAGGTCAACTTATTTTTTTTTACTTATTTAATAATGAATAGCCGAAGAGACTTGAATGAGGTAGTTATACATCATGCTTGGCGTCATCACATCTGTTCCATCTGGTTTTTTAGCGTCCCATTTTTCATGGTTTGCCTTCATTATGGTCAGAAGCTCATCATGCGAGTTGCTGAATCGTTTCCTTGGTGGATCAGGCTTCTTACCACGAACTTCACGACAGATTTCCAAAGAGATAAGGTTATGCTCAATATGGATTTGCTTAATCAGGTTCCATACTGATGTCTTGTAACCTCCTAAGCGTGAACGAAGAGCATTGTTGTAACCTTCCAATGCATTGTTTGTTCGAGGCAAACCCATCAAAGTGACATCGTAGATGTTCCAATGTTCCAATGTCGAATTCGGGATCATAAAAGCCAGCCAAAAATTGTTCTCCAAGCCAATTGTTCTCCAAGTGCGCTCGAAGTAAGAAAAAAGATCACGAAGTTTTACCCTGTTGGTCGTCCAGCTAATGCTTGGTAGGCTACAATGACTTTTGATGGTGGTACCAAAACCAAAGCTGCAAGAGTTCGTAAATGAGTGGAGTTGTCAGGATTATCTATAATATCATTATAGAGCTTCAAAACTTCTGGCATTGATTTGATGTTTCTATAAATGCATTGAGCAAAATGAAAAAGACAACCTCTGATGATAGTAAATTTCACAAATTGCGTTATATATTCCCTGGTGAAATATACGGTGCAAATGGTGTATTTTGTATTTGGAATCATTAAACTATCAAAACGTATGCCAATAAACGGAATTTGGGTAAATTCTCTTTATTTTACATACGAATTTGACACCCCTTTTTTGGAAAAATCACGTGTCTGGGCCCTATGTATGTATTTTTTGACTTATTTTTCCCTACTTTCGGTCCAGGCCCGATTACCTCCTTGGGAGTTCGTGTCTCAGGCAACTGGGTGTCATGCTCACCTTGTGATTTAATTTTCTGAGTCACAATTAAAATTAATACAAAAATGAAAAAATTTGTTTTTAGTGATTTTTTCTTTTAGGGATTTTTTCAGTCAGCGATATTTTTATTTAGGGGTTTTCGCTTTTGGGGATATTCGGTTTTAGGGATTTTTTCCTTTAGGGATTTTTACCCGTTTCCATTTTGAAAATAAGCTGGAGTGTCTCCACTCGACTATCTCCCTGGATTAAATAACATAATATATTATATTTAAATTAAATTTAATTAATTATAAATTATAAATAATAAATATTCAACCAGCACATGTTTGGCTTTTTATTGATGGCACCATGGCACGTGAGATTTGATGTGTTAAAAAATTAATTCTGGTACTTTCAGCAATTCAATCAAGCTGAAATTCTATATATAGCAGTTTTATACAATTATTAATCATGTGAAAAATTATCAAACATATATCTTTATTTTTACGGTCACTTTAGAGGAAAAAAAATCAAAACGTTGTAAGTAATGACCCTCTTCCGATTGAGCTACATTTCTCAAAAGTTGATAGAAAACTATGAATTTTGAATAATGTCCATCATCATTCTAGCTCAAACCGTTTTTGCGTAATCTTGACTACATACATACACACACACACACACACACACACACACACACACACACACACACACATAGAGACAGACATTTTTCTCAACCTTAGTGAAAATGATTCAGGAACCTTCAAAATGTATAAAAACATCAAAATCTCAACATCGAAAATTTTCGTGATCGCAATACTATCTCTTACGAGATAGTAAAAATAGTCTTCACTTCATAATTTTTATGAAATTAGCAATTAATGAATGTATTATTAATAAAAAATATTTAGAATTTGAGTAATATTTTTATTTATTTTATATTTAAATAATAGTCAAATTGGAAAATTTCACAATCATCTAGTAATCTTATATTAAGTCTTTTGTTTTTTATGATTTAGGAGAAATAATAAAATAATTTTTTATTTCTTATATTTAATTCTGTACGAAAAAATAAGCAATTTTTATTTTTGTTAAAATTTTTTTAAAATAAAATAAACTTACTTATTATACTTTAAGAATTTTTTTTTTCTATTTGTAATATAGTACATAATATACAGCAATTTATATTTTTTTCTCTCCTGGGGGGGGAGGGGGGTTAACCCCCAAACCCCCCCCCTGGTTGCGCCACTGTTAATTTACTATTTTCATTTATATATTTAATCTTATTGTACTTGCAATATATATATGGTTCACCGAGCCGCCGCCGGTACTTTAAAGGAACATAAATTTAAAAAAAAATAGTCATAAAACATACAGCACCATATGGCACCCAAAATCCTTGCTTCTGAACTATTCCAAGGGCTTTCAAACGTATTGAAACAGTTGCACGATCAACTCCCAATGATTCTGCAAGTGTCTCTTGAGTTTGACATGAATTTTCTTCGAGCAACTTCTCTAATTCATCATCTTCAAACTTTTTTGGGGTCCCTGGACGTTCCTTGTCTTCAAGATCAAAATCACCATTTTATATTTCTCAAAAGTTATAGACAACTACGAATTTTGAATAATGCGCGTGTACTAAATTTCCGGTTGAAAATCCTCCATTTGAGTTATTATTATTATTTGATACTAACATTCAAGAAGATTTTATATTGGATATTTATTACATGGAGTGATATTATTAAGAAAGGGACATAAATCCCTTTATTTATGAATATATATATATATATATATTTTAACAGAGGTGCCACAGGGTGGGAGGTAGCGTAGCTGGCTCACATTCTCATGATCCCGGGTTCAAGTCCCGGGCCTGTCAAGGGAATTTCTATAGCTGGGGTCTATGGAACGGAGTCAACCCAGCCTCTGTGATTAATATTAGGAAACTACATGATAAAAATTAGCACCTCCGATCAAGAAAATCAAGGTTAAGGTTGATAGGATCTGTTCTACTGATCGTAGGACACCTAATGGATATAGCCGACTTGATAGGCGTTGTCCTTGCGCAAGACGTACAAAGTCAGAGGTTTTTTTGATATATATTCACCTTTGATAACACAATATAATAATTAAAATATTTATATATATATATATGTGCCTATATAAAGAACAATGTAGAAAAAAAATAGAAAGTTTATTTATAAATATATATAGGTGTATTTAAAAAATAAAAAATAAATTTATAACTTTGTAAATGTTTTAAAGCAGAGGTGTCCAGAGACTAAATTTGGCCCGTCATCTGAATCGGGAAGAATTTTTGAAAATTATTCTTTTATGTAAGTATATGAAATGAGATAAAAAAGATTGTTAAAAATATTTTCATGTATGAATAACATTAAAAAAATATATTATATTATTATCATATTTGTTTAGTATTGTTGAATTTGCAATGAACTGTTCTAAAAATATATTAAATGTTAAATATCATAATTCATGAGACCCGCTTGAACTCCTTATTAGGCCCTTGAGGTAATAAAGTTTGGTCACCTCTGTTTTAAAATAAAGAACGGCTTGTCAGAAGGAGTGCTCCCTTTAAAAAAGAAAAAAAAAAGAAAAAAAATATAATAATAATTATAATAAATTCAGAGTTTAATATTAAGTATTTCAAATTGTTAATATTATCAAAAATACAATGTTGTATAATTAATATTTACAGAATTATATTTTAAAAAGTAAAATATTTTTTTTTTGTTTCTATCATAAGTAGGGCAACAGATACAGTTGATGCCACCTTTTCGTTAAAGTTTAATATATAAGGTTGAATGTGAATAAATTTGGTCGGGAGATGTGATGTATATTCAGTGGTTTTATGGTCGGAACGTTGCTAACACTGTCGCTTCATTTAGTCTGTATGCCTAGGGTGGCAATAACTTTATTTTTATCTTTTTTATACAGCATATATGTGTAACAAGTTAAATCTTTTTAGTAATTCTGAAAGTAGATCCTTCTTGATGATATTTATTGTTAGTCAATGGATTAAATGCAATTCAAACGACTTATATTGCTAAATGAATGGTCAATTTCGCTTTTAGGTTGGCAACAACTGTATCTGTTACCTTACCTGTTTGTTTTATTTACATTTATCATCTTGAATATTCATTTCGTTATTTATTTTACCTCAAATTTATTTAATAAAATTAATACAATTTATTATATTAAAGCTATTTATGCATGAGAATGGAATTATTTTAACACTCCTAGTTTTTTTTTCAATGGAAAAATTTCGAAATGAACAATAATTCATCTTTTTAATATTGATAATTGAATATTATTTTTTTGAAATAATAAAATAGGTTGAAACCTTTGGGTATATGTATATATCTAATCATGTATATAATAATTAACTAAAATAATTTCTATCTCTATATATATATAGTATTATATACAAAGATCTTTAAGAAACTATTTTTAAAAAATAATAATTTTACCCATCACTAATTTCGATTATTTTTTTTTTTTTTTTTTATTTAATTATTATAAAGAAACGAGATCAAGATAATTTTTAGTATAAAAAATTTAACTTTTAATGTCACAGCATGGAAAGATCACGATCATAGTAAATAAATAGAAAAATAAAAAAATTGATTGAAAATAAATTTCATAATTTATGTGAATTGGAGTTCAAATTTTGTCATGCAGTATTTTATAATTGATTAATGCTCCAAGTTATTTTCCCATTTCACAAAATGAATTTATCTAGTAGAGATTCCTAATATTTTATCACATTTTAAAAATTATATTATACAATTGTACAATATATATTATAAATAATTTTGATTTTATTTTTATTATGTATTTAAGTATATTATTTTTTTTAATAAAGATGATCAATTAGTCATTGAAAAATTATCTCTACTAGATCATGAGAGATATTATATATTTATATATAGAGATATATTTAGGTATATATAACAATTATTATATATTTAATAACAATACAATATAATATTTATCTAAATAAATGACATATTTTCAACTTATTAATATTCAGTAATTAATAATCTATTAAAATATATTTATATATATATTATATATATTTTATTTTATTAAAAAATATAATATATATTTAATAAAAATATATAATAATTCATTTAATTTTTAGACTTTTTCAATTTTTTTTTATTTTATTTTATTTATTCATGTTTTTTTTTTTAAATTTATTATAATTAGTAGATTTTCTTATTAGTAAAACAAAAAAAAAAAAAAATAATAATTAAAATTAGTTAAAAGAATAAAATTGAAAATATTAATATTTTTTACTTGCATTGCACTTTGGAGTCCCTGTATATTGTACATTTTATTTTCTCTCATCCCATATATACAAACAAACAAAAAAAAAAGTAATATTTTGATGATCAAATATCACCACCATTTTTCACACAAAACAATTCAATATTATTATTTTTTTAAAAATATTTAAAAATTATTATTTTCCTATATATATGTATACTATATATATATATATATATATATATATATAGTTAGAATAAAATTAGTTATATATAGTTAGAATGAAGTAGATCAGTTGTGATTTTTCTTTCTTTAAGATTATCTTCGGTGTAGTTTAAGCCAAATGGCAATATATGTTATAATATACATGACAACGCCAAGGGATAGAATGTAACCAATATTGCCATAAATATCGACATTCATAATATCTACATTTTCCAAAAATTTAGAAGGCAGTCGAAAATGACAATAAACCAGTTCTTCTGGACAGGGGAGAAGTCCACGCTCGTCGTTATATAAAACAGTCATCATTCCATGGTATCCGGCACGGAAGTAACTGATATGAAATAGCCACCGGAAATAATAGTTGGTATCACGGTAGAAAATATTAAAACCAAACATGGAGAGAATCACTGCAGAAACAGGACCAACAAATACGGCTACCTAAAAAAAAATAAACAAAAAAGAAAATTAATTCGATTTTTTCATAGTAATAATTAAATGAATTAATTTGTAAAAGATTGCTGTGCCTCTTTCTATCATATGTTATACATGAATAATAGCAATTCGATAAAAATGTACTAATAATATTATTTTTGAAAAATTAAATTACATTATTTTTTGTTAAAATTGAAATAAAAAAAGTAATGATTCAATCATTTTTACAAATTAAGATTGGTTTTAATAAGGCATGATAAGAGTTGCTGTGCCTCTTTCTGGTTTCACGATAATAAATTAAATTAATCGTTCTTTTCAATAGCGATTATTTTATTAAATCTATTCTTACACTCTCTGGGTTCAATTCTATTGTTTTTTTTTAAAGACAAAGTATGAGAAAAAATCAAAGATAATACTTGTGGTAATCTAATTTTGGGGTAAGATAATCTCCTGGGGGGTAATCATGGAATAATCTAAACTAAAGTGATCTTAAAATGTTAATTATATAAAAAAATTTCAACGTGAAATCTATTAAATCAAAGAGTGATAAATTAATTTATGATTATATATATATACTTCATGGGCTGAAAAGTCCCAGGATTTTTCAATAGGTGACGCCACTAGAAAATGAACATGACTCATTTTGAGAGGCTCATCTGTCACTAGTTTATGTATGAAGTATCATGAGATTTCGTCCATTCGTTTACAAACTACAGTCGTTTGAGTGACGCTACTTTCGCCTTCATAAGAAAAATGGAAAAACAGGAATATCGCGTCTTGATTAAACATTGTTTTTTTAATGGGAAAAAGTTGTGAACAATCATTGCAGTGGTTGTATGAATGTTATCCCACATCTTCTCTTTGGAGAACAACAGTTTATCAAGACATTCCTGTTTTTCCATTTTACTTATGAAGGCGAAAGTATCGTCACTCAAACGACTGTAGCTTGTAAAGGCATGGATGAAATGTCATGATACTTCATACATAAACTAGTGACAGATGAGCCTCTCGAAATGAGTCATGTTCATTTTCTAGTGGCGTCACCTATTGAAAAATCCCGGGACTTTTCAGCCCATGTAGTATATATAATGTGAGAAATAAAAGGGGAAGCAATTTAATTTCCTGGTGTCAGGAAATAAGTCCCTAATGATAAAATATTTAAATTAAAAATTGCAAGAATAAATAAATAAATTTAAAGTATCTTAAAAATGTCGTGATATCTATGAAAATGAGCTTATAATA
Source organism: Labia minor (assembly GCA_963082975.1). Taxonomy (NCBI): domain Eukaryota; kingdom Metazoa; phylum Arthropoda; class Insecta; order Dermaptera; family Spongiphoridae; genus Labia; species Labia minor. The sequence continues at coordinate 65,173,503 of OY720348.1, forward strand.
CTAAATGTGTCCATAAATATAAATTAAATTGACAAATATTTAATGTTAATGGTTTAGTGGGAGGAGTATCTATTATTCATTTGGTTCTAATGATTATATTCTATAATAATCAATTATTTCAATTATTTAAATGACTAATCCATTTTGATCATTGTCTTTATCCAATTAAGAAAAATTGAAGGATATTCCATTAAAATAATATGAATTGAAGTATATGCCTCATTTATATATCGAGGTAGACCCAATGACATGAAAAAGTAGCCAGTGCCAAGGTTTTATGTCAATGTTATTGTCTTTCAATGGCGGGTGCTGTCGGAATAAATAATGAATCCGTGAAACTATCCACGAATCTCAATTTGTCTTATTTTCAAATTCATTACATTCATCACAAAGATTTTATATGAAAGAGGTAGTATCATTTGTCAGAGACCATCCTTTTTTATTTATTCTTTACTACATTAATTTGAATTTTTATTTTGGATAAAAGGGTATATTATCTAGGAAATATATATTTTATATATAAACATATATTTATATAAATATACTTATATGTAAATATATATATATATGTTAATAAAAATTATTTTTGTTATTATTATATATTTAAATGTTTATATATAAGTACAAGAAAAGTTACTTCGACGAACAACTTTTGAGTTTTGAGATATATATATATATAACTTTTCTTGTACTTATATATAAACATTTAAATATATAATAATAACAAAAATAATTTTTATTAATATATATTATTTTTTAATAATCGCTTGTTAAATTTTCAAAAAACCGTGACTATACATATTCATAAGTAATTCATAATTCTAATTAATTAAATACTTCAATATTTTTTACACAATTTGCCATTATTGCTAGGCTATCCAATATTTATGTTAAAATAATTGCTTTTCTCTAAACCTCACGTACATCCATTTTACCTAAATATAGGACAATGTAATTGAAATAGGATCGCTTGATGCATGAGACATTGTATCATGTTTTCGACAATTCTAAGCTCTCATAATTTACATATATGTTTCTTAAAATTACCAAGAACTACTATTGATCATCTGAATGTAGTTTAGGGGGTGAGTTATTGGAAGCATAGCCAAGGGCTGCTAGTAAGAGTATAGAGAAGCATTCTGCTGAATAGAAGGAAGAGTGTAAGATCATTCAGGATGAAGAGGACAGAGAGACATCATCTCTGACTGATACGACAGTGCCAGGAATCTACATAGAGTCCAAACTTAGAACTTACTACCCCAAGAAGATGTATCATTGAATGCCTGAAGGACGCCACCTAGAGAATCAACAATAGTCTCTCCTTGTTCTGAACTCTTTACTATTAACAATGAACAGCAAAGTGGTCAGCCCTTTAAAATTTGCAAATGCTAAATAATATAAAATTTATATCGATATTATTAAAATAGATAAACTTTATTTTAAAGTTAATTTTTAAGTTATAATTTCTCATGATACTTATTATAAAATTATATTAATTTCATACATCAATAAATGTTTTTTTAATTATAATTTAATATTTATTATTTTAATATGAATGTGTGTGTGTGAATTTAAATTTACGTCTTCTCTAAAAAACCTTAGCTGAATTCATCTTACTAAATTATTTTCTATTAATAATAACAGTGTGTTACCAATTAAAATAAAGATCCATTTTATTAATTTTAAACTCATTTTTTGATAACCCAATCGATACCAATATACATATATTTAAATAAACTAAGATAAATAAATAAGTGTATTTACAGTAACAGGCACAGTTGTTCCAATAAAAAGACCAAAGCTCTGCGCGCACAAACTATTCAATCCACAAAAGATGTATACAAAAATCATAGTTCTCCATTCATACGGTTGACCAGTTAAATAATAACTGATTGTCAAATACACGTAAGCAGATAACAACTGAAAAATAGAAACACAGAGTTCATTAAAAATATTTATCCACTGCTTTACCCCTTAGTATATTTACATTTATATATAAATCATTTTTTTCGATTCGATTATCTTATTATTTATAGTTGTAAGGCAACAAATGCCATCTAATATTAGTTTTAAATTTCTCCTATTTTCTCTCTATACATTTTAAATAAATTTTATATAATGCTTTTCCACGGTACAAACAGTGAAGTGAATCTAAACATTTTTTTTTAAATTGTTTGATTATGAAAAGTTATTTCTTGATTATTTTCATGTGTTTTTATGAGATTTGAGTTTCGACGTTTCGGTGCCTATTTTGGCGTCATTTTGAAATTTTAGCAAAATTTTTGGATTTTTGATATTTTGAGTTTAATATATTAGTACCAACAATAACTTCTGGTCACACAGACTAAGAACCAAAATCCTAAGATTCTCTTGAAAATGGTTGTGCCAAAATGGACGCCAAGATTCAAATTTCTTAAAATACATGAAAATAACCGAGAAATAAATTTTCATATATATATATATAGGGCCGTTCCTAGGGCATATGCCGCCCTGGTGCGAGAATAATTTTACCTCCCCTACCCCAAAGTTGTTAAAAATTTACAAATAAAAAAGATAAAATAAATTTAAGTTAATTTAGTTTTTTAAAAAATTGAAAAAAAAATCGAAAGTATTTAAGATCCTGATCAATCATTTAACCTTTTTTTTTAGAACCACAAAAATAAACATAAAAACCATAAATTGAATAAGTACTTTTAAGGTGGCTCGCGCCGCCCCTCTAGGCTTGCCGCCCGGGTGCCCCGCATCCCCGGGTCGGAACGGCCCTGTATAGTATAAAGTATTGACAGTTTTTCCAGGTTTGAGCAACTATATATATCATTTAAATGCTCCATATCTGGATTGGAAGTAATTTCTGTTTTTTCTTAATATTCAGAAATCTATAATAAGAAATATAAACCAGTGGATTCAATGATAATTTTTCTTTCTATATTATTTTTAGCTAATTAAAATTTAAAATGCGTGTATACATATTATTTATGTTTATTGAAAGTCATTTTTTTCCAAATTATTTATTCTTTTGTTTTAGTTTTATTAATAATTTTATTTTTATTTTAAAGAAATCATTAACCTGCTTTAAATGATTTAATAATTTCCACATCAAAAAAAAAATATATTAAATAGAATTTACATTGATTAACAAAAGAGACATACATTCATATATTAATCGTTGAAAAAAATATGCTGATTTATTTATTAAGATTTATATAATTATTTTATTTATATTTTATATATTGAATTGTATTCTGATATGTATAAAAATAAATAAATAAGAATAAAGAGGATTTTGGATTTTTATTTTACAGAATATTGGTAATAATTATTAATCTTTTGTTATTTAATTTACTATTTACGAGGGTGGGGTGAAAAGTTTCCAGCCTGACCAAGAAAAACGATGTTTTTAAATTTTTTTTTTTGCTATATTTTTCAACATAATCTCCATCAACACTGATACATTTCTCATAACGGTGTTCTAATTAATTTAATTTAATTTAAGTCTCATCAACAGTTATGAATCGATGCAAAAATTCGTTTGGAATACGCCTACAGCGCCAAATTGTCGGTAGAAATGGTTTTTCGAAGCAGTTATTGGTTTAAAGTTAGCAAACGCGGCACACACGTTACACACAGCTTTCCATATTCAAATGGTTGAGCAAAATATTTCGCACACGTTCAGCTGACATCGTACAGGTCTCAGCTATCTTGAATGTTGAAAAATAAAGCAAAAAAAAATTTTAAAAAATCATTTTTCTTGGTCAGGCCTGAAACTTTTCACCCCACCCTCGTATATATATATATATATATAAATATATTGCTAAGTTATAGTAATATATATATATTTAATGCAACAAAAGTGCATTATGTATGAGATTATTTTTATTTAATTAATATATTTAATTAATGATAATTGAAATAATTAAATTAATTATACTGATTTAAAAAATAATATAAATATGCATATACTTACACATTTAAAATTTGTATTAGTCATTTACAATATGTATTACTCACCTGAAACGGCATTTCTATAAGAATTTTTGCAAAATAATACGGCGCTAAAGAAAAATGTCTATTGAAGTACTCTCGGTCTAGCAATGTGATTTCAGTCGGCACTGAAATAAAAAAAAAATAAAATATTAATTAAAATTTAACAAAATTATAAAATAATTTATTTTTAATTCATCGTATCTTTATATATATATATATTAATAATTAATTAATTTACTTATTACAAACGGAATACCAAATTATTTTAAATTAAAATATTTTAATTTTTAAGAAATAACTTTGAGGTCAGTTTATAACTGCAGGATTTTATAATTATATATTTTATTTATAGTATAACGTTAATCCACGAAGACATATAAAAAGTAAAATAATTATTAACATTTATAAATATCATACAGAGATACTGAATCCAATTTTTTTAAAAAATTGATTTATAATTTTTTTAGTTGTAGTTTATGATTGTTTATTAATAATTTTAATATCTATTTGAGAATGAAAATGTATACAATTCTACTTTTATAAATGTAAATATAATTATTATTACTACTACAAGGAATTTTAGTGAAGAACTTCCGCCAACAGTCACCCAATAAAAAAAAATCTGGAGGGTCTCCACTCGAGTATCTCGCAAATTTGAATTGGATTAATTAACATATATTAAATTTAAATTAAATTTAATTAGTTAAATTATAAATTAAAATTAATAAATAATATTTATTAAACCAGCGCGTGTTTGGCTCTTTGTTGATGACACCATTTCACGTGCTGGCGCGTGATTGGCAGTCTACGTGTTAAAAAATTTAAAAAATTAATTCCGGTACTTTCAGTGATTCAATCAAGCTGAAATTCTATATATAGCAGTTTTATACAATTTTTAATCATGTGAAAAACTATCAAAAATATATGGTTCTTAGTCAGTTTATAGGAAAAAAAATGAAAATGTGGTAGGTAATGACCCTCTTACGAATGAGCTATATTTCTCAAAAGTTGATGGAAAACTTCGAATTTTGAATAATGCCCGTGTACCTCTGACGAGATAGTAAAAATAGGATCATAGTAATTCTCTTTTAGTTGATATATAATAAAATATAATTTGCATTATTATTATTATTATTATTATTAATTTTGATTATCTGATGTGATTTAAGATTGTAGTGTCCATTGTTTATCAGAGAGAGAAATGATTACTTAAGCTCCTCGTCTTATATATCAATTAGGTTCTGTTTATTATGAATTAGCAATAATTCTGAGCATTTACTTGACATGGTGACAGACATTTTGCCTGTATAAACAAGAAAGAGATTTGTGCCGTAGACGTATACTGTGTTTGCAAGCACTGTGTGTGCTGTAGCTCCTACATTATAATAAAGATAGCCGAACACAACTCCAATTATTGCATGGGCCAGCAAACGAATTATATACAAATACTGAAATATAAATTGATAATAATATATAAAATTAGAATATGAAATAAAATAAATAAATAATAATACTTAATAATAATAATACTTTACCGGCTTCCGTTTGATATCAATCAAATTTCTCAATAGAAGCAAATAAAATTGCATCGAAAGTGATGCCGGTCCTGGAATATTTTCCGCTATTTTTTCTACTTCATTATTTTCTTGCATTTTATCTTTAATTACAACTTCAGGAGTATCTAAAATACAATACATAATACTAATTAAGTATTTGGTGAAAAAAAAACACAACTTTTCTATGAATGAACAGGGCCTATCAAATCGATTCCCGCCTAAGCAGGTTAAATGTGTTGTATGATCAATACAACGGATACTCCCAACCTTGGACTTGATTTTCTGACATTTCATTTCAAGTAGATTCCCATTTTTAATCACGTAAACTGGGTGGACCTCGTTTCCATAGACCCCAGATCTAGAGGAATTCCCTTACATGGGCAGTAGTCAGAAGTGATGTTTTAAAAGTAATTGAAGGAAAGAGAAAATATATAACATATAATTTAAAATTTATTTTTATAATTTATTAGATAATATAATTAAATAAAAATAATTAATATAATTTGAAATTTATTTATTAAAAAGGGATAACAGGGTCGATTAAAGCTTTTTCATAATATTTAACAATTTAATATTTGTAAACAGATCATTGTTAGATATATGGTAAGACATATAAATAAATAAACATAAAGTCTGATTATTTCCTCTAATAAATAATAATTTTTTTTTTTTAATTAATTATGGGGTCATCCATTTAATCGAGGTTGATGGAATATAAAATGAATGGGGAAAAATAAAAACAAATTTTATTAATTTTTAAAAATCTGGAATGTCTCCACTCGACTATCTCTCAATTTGAATTAGATTAAATAACATATATTATATTTGAATTAAATTTAATTAATTAAATTATAAATTAAAATAAATAAATTATATTTATTAAATCATGTTTGGCTCTTTGTTGATGGCACCACGCCACGTGCTGGCGCGTGATTTGCAGTGTCGAAAAATTAATTTCAGTACTTTCAGCGATTCAATTAAGCTGGAATTCTATATATAGCAGATTTATACAATTTTTAAACATTTGAAAAACTATCAAACATATATCTTTATTTTTGCGGTTATTTTAGAAGAAACAAAATGAAAATGTGGTAGGTATAGTCCTCTTCTGAATGAGCTATATTTCTCAAAAGTTGATAGAAAACTACGAATTTTGAATAATGCCCGTATACCAAATTACATGATTCTAGCTCAAACCGTTTTTGCCTAATCTTATCTCCATACACACACAGACATACACAGACAGACATGTTTCTTAACCTTAGTGAAAATGATTCAGGGACCTTCAAAGCGTATAAAAACATCAAAATCTCGTCTTTTCGTGATCTCGATACTAATTCTGGCGAGATAGTAAAAATGAATTTTTTTTTAATAACTGGATAATTAAAAGTGATTAAAAAAAATTATATAAATATATTAAGAATAATTTATAATGAAACTAACCTGCTGATCCCTTAATAAAGGAAGCTTTTTCCGAAAAAATCCCTCCACGTTGCTGGAGCTGTTTTTTAGCAGCTTCCTTTAGGACTTCAACATCAGCACCGTATTCACCAACAGCGACGTCAAGTACTAGAAAAAACCATCGTTTCAGATAAATTAATAAATTAATAAATATCAATTCAACTAGAAATATTACAGCAAAATTTATATAAAAACTATATTTTTGTAATGAAAAAAAAAAAAAAAATAATATAACATTAACTAATTTATAAAATTTTGCATTAGATTTGAATTAAATTTTAGTTTCATTTCTTCTTAAGCATCTCTCTTAATTGTTATAATATATTTTCAGAAATTATGAGAAAGAAAAGGAGAAGACGGTGTAAAAATTAATTTCATGGAAATTAGTGTAATTATTATTATTATCCAAAATTAAAAAAAAAATTGCAACACAGAGGAAGAAGTGTTTCGGTTAATTAAACATTCAGTGAATTAAAATAAATAAATAAATAATTTATTTTAAGTACTTATTAATTTTTTATTTTTTTTTTTTTTTAATAAAGAAAGTAAATTTACTTTCGTTTCAAATTTGTTCTTATATTACATGTTTTAAAATAATTAATAATATAATTGGTAAGTTTTTTTTTTAATAAGTTAACAAATATAATTTAAAAGATTAACATGGGTGACGTCATTTCCTCATCGGAAGTTTATATCTAAGAAAGAGCCATTTATAAAATTGTCTAATTAGAGTTTAATATATCTTTCCATCTCTATATAGGTATAAATTTCTAATTTCTCTTAATGGTCATTTCATATAATTTGTCTACTCGGAATATTTATTGAGTGAAAATAGCATTTTTATAAAATTAAGATTAATTATTTTATAAAAAAAATTTTCGGTGTTAATTATATTAATAAATTTAAATAATTAAAATAACAAAAATATTTAGTTGATAAAAATTTTTAATTTATATATATATATATAGTATCAGGGCCGTTCCTAGGGTATATGCAGCCCTGGTGCGAGAATAATTTTGCCTCCCCTTCCCCCAAAGTTGTTAAAAATTTACAAATAAAAATGATAAAGTAAATTTAAGTTAATTTAGTTTTTTAAAAAATTGAAAAAAAAAAAATCGAAAGTTTTTAAGATCCTGATCGCAAAATCATTTAACCTTTTTTTTTTAGAAAAACAAACATAAAAACCATAAATTGAATAAGTACTTTTAAGGTGGCTCGCGCCGCCCCCCTAGGCATGCCGCCCGGGTGCCCCGCACCCCCAGGTCGGAACGGCCCTGTATAGTAGAAAGTATTGACAGTTTTGCCAGGTATGAGCAACTCATAATAGATAATGCCCTTCGTTTTTAATATTAAAATCTCCGCTTTTGAATTTTTTAAACCATTCTTTACACTGTATTCGGCTAAGAGCATGGTCGCCATAAGCATCCACAAGCATTCAATGTTATTCTGCAGTAGTTTTCTTCAAATGGTAGCAAAAAATCAATGCGAACATATCGCTATTTTGAGGCAAAAACTTCGACATGCTAAAGTTGTAAAAAGAGATGTTGCAGGTTGTTAATTAGATTTTTTTTAAATTCAAAATATTCTACACACAAAATCAAAACAAACAAAGTCAATAACTCGTCTATATGGTACCTAGTCTGACCGCTAGGAGATTTCTACAATAAGGGCAGTTTCATATGCATACACCTAACTTTATTAATAGAAATAAATTATAGTTTTTTTTAAAAAAAAATAAATACTAAATACAATAACATTAAATTTAAATTATCTTTATATAATTAATTTTAGACCAGGATCGTATTGTAGAGGTTATAGACTAAATTGGGAAATCATGTGGACGATGAATCGAACCTCAACAAGTTCAATAACTTTTAATTTCTATTTTCAATAAGAATAATTTTTAATAATAATCGAAATTGTTGATAAAATGGGTTTAGATCCCGACTGCTAAAAAAATAAAACACTTTGTCTGGTCTATGCTTTATGATTGAAATAATATAAACTAGGCCATCTAATAAGATGATAAATGATAATAAAGTAAAGTTGTAGTGTAAGGAATGAAAAAATAACACATTTATAGATTTCAACTGACTGATTGCTCCGGTTATTATTCAAACCTAAAGAGTTAATTTAGAGCTTTGATCTGGAGTAATTTAAATTGTGTTCCCATTATTGATGATTTGAGGTCTTTAATCAACGAGACCGCATCTAACCATTTTCCGATATTTGTAAATTTTATGGTATACTTTCAATTTGAACCAACTTAAAAATATTTAAATTGAGAATCTGTACTTAGAAAATCCCCCTAAAATATGTTCTTGTATTGAACATGAAATCTTATCTTATTATGCTAGCTAAAATTGTATATATCTATCTATCTATATATCTATCTATATATATTGGTTCTCAAAAACCGCTCTAACGATTTTTTTCAAATTCACACTAGATATAGTATTTATAAAGAAAAATTGAGTTTTATTGATCACATCTCTTGAAACTTACAGCTTCATTATTAATTTCTTAATTAAAAATTATATATGGGTGTGACGTCATCAATTTTACTCCCGCCTTTTTTTAAAAGATATTGTATTAATATTTTTTTTATATTTAAAATATTTTAAAATAAAATAAATTTCGAAATAAAATTAAAAATATTTATTTTTAATAAAATATATATATATATTTATTAATCTCTCTCAAAAAAAAAATAACAACAAAATAAAATACGGTTGGTTGACTCCCGCTTTTTTTTTAAATGATATTGTATTAACATTTTTTTATATTTAAAATATTTTAAAATTCATTATTTAATTTCGAAATAAAATTAAAAATATTTATTTTTAATAAAATATATATATATTTATTAATCTCTCTCAAAACAATACCTCCCTTACTATCGTCGGTCGGTAAAACAACAACAAAACAAATAAATATCTTTGAAAGATGGTAAAAATATCTTTGTAATTATCAAAATATCATAGACCAGTGGTAAGAACAATTGTTTTTACTCCCCGAGTTCGAAGGATCGAAACTCGCCGCGTGCATTTTTTTTTATCTATTTTCGTGATTTATTTATTCATTGTTCTTTTATTAATTAAGTTTTAGATAGTTTTATAATTTTTAATATTTTTTCAATAAAATATTATTTAATACATTTAATAATTGTAATAAATAATTAAAGAATTGTATATCAATATTTTTTAAAGGGTAGAGCGAGCTCGGTGTCCCAGGTATTAATATTACCAGCCAAATCCAATAATAATGAATCATTTTTTTTAACTTAAGTACCGAGCCGAGGCTCGGGGTCCCGGTATACATATTTATGTATTATTGAGGACCCCAAGTTCCATGCAATGATGCAACATTTAATAATTGTAATAAATAATTAAAGAATTGTATATCAGCTCGGTGTCCCAAGTATTAATATTACCAGCCAAACCCAATATAATAATGAATTATTTTTTTTTAACTTAATTACCTAGCCGAGGCTCGGGGTCCCGGTGTGATCTTAATATATTGTCAGAATTAGATAAATAATGTAGAGAGAAAAATTATTTAAAAATAGATATTTATTTAAATGAAATAAAATTATTTAATTTACAGAATGAAAATGTCTATAATAATGTCTAAACATTTTTTCGAGCGACAGCTCGGTATCCCAGGTATTAATATTACCAGCCAAACCCAATAATAATGAATCATTTTTTTTAACTTAAGTACCGAGCCGAGGCTCGGGGTCCCGGTACTAGTGACTTATAAGAATAAATTGATTGATGACGGCATCCAATTCTCATATAGTTGAGAATTTTGCATTATGTATAGGGAGGTGTTGTATTGAATTATTCCTACAGTCTTATCTGCTGGAAAAAAAAGTATTAATTTCGATTTTATAAGGTTATAAAATTTTATATAATTTTATAAGATTCTGAATTGTTACTCGGGTAGAATATCTGTGAAAAACGGACATTTGGGTTCAGATCTGTTTCAGGTGTGTCCCTTGTGGAGAACGTGAAATCTTTCTGTATTTACTAACAATTTACCTGGAGTATGAAGAACAAAGACAATCTTTGTCCGATTTAGTTACTTAGGAAAATTCTTCTAAAGAACTTAGCTTTAAAGATTATAATAAAATATATTATATTTAATACTATAAATAAGAGAAATGTATTAAATTGATGTTATTGTTGTTAATGATATTTAATTTATTTTATTTCTATAAATTCATACGTAAATAAAACTTACCAAAATCTGCTGGGTTATGGAACTTTGGACAAACGAGGCCGAAACTGTTTAGGTGAGGTAAAAGACCCTTGATGCTACCTTGGTAGATACATTTGCCCTCTGCAATTGTATATAATTGATCGAACATTTCGAAAAGCAGAGCACTGGGCTGATGAATGGTACAAATGATCGTCCTGCCCTGATGAGCTAAGAACTTAAGCATTGAAACACATTGCGAGGTGGACGAACTGTCCAAACCACTAAAAAAAAATCAAATAAAAAAATGATTTGTTTATAATTCAATATATATATATAACATAAAAGTTTCGAAAACAAAATCGCGTGAATGTAATACTCCCGAATACACTTTTCTATCCTTGGGGCTATTAAGTGATTTAATACAATCGGTGATAGTGAAAGCGACTGAAGAACATTAATTCTTAATTTACATTTATAATTTAAAAAAAAATACTCTTAATAAAGGAAGTGACCAACCAAATTGTATTAATTAATTGTATTTCATAAATTAATTCATAGATTTTTCTTATTGCTAGAAACACTTGAACCTCCCTAAGTACATATTAATGTGTACTTAATATGAACGTTTAGGAACCATCCAGGATTATTAGTGCTAACAGTAAATATTCAATGTTATTAAGAATTAAGAATGTATCTTTTGTCAAAAGGAATCCAAAAAACCATACAAAGAGTAAATTGTATCTAATAACGCCAAACTATTAATGTGAATTTTTTGTATATAAGCATATAAAAAAATTTGTTATTATTTATAAATTAATTTTTATGATAGAAACATCTAATCAATATAATTTCAATCAAATGATTATACGATGTAGGTCAATAAGTCCGTGACTTTTTGTGTGAATAAAAAAATATTTTATTTTTCAAAATACTCTCTTTTGAGCTCTATACACGTCCAACGTTTCTCCAATTTTTCTATCTATTCTAAAAAATAAGATTTGTAAAATAGATTTGTTTGTGAGATGATTTCATCGTTACAGTCCAATCCATTTCCGTCTAGCCATTTCTAACAGGTTTGGAAATAAGAAATAGTCACTGGGGGTTAAATCCAGAGAATAGGGCGAATGAGGGAGCAATTCGTTTCCCAATTCATGAATTTCATGGGAATTCACTTTTTTCCATTTTCTTCTCAAATCACGAGGTATTCTGTTACTTACGAATGTCAAACAAAAACTAAAAGACCCAGCTGGATCAAATTTCGACAGGTGTCAGTTATTTGCCTGCTGACAGGAGCAGTAATGCAATTTCATTTAAGAGACGGGAAATTCAAAAAGTCACGGACTTAGTGACCTGCCCTCGTATGTAGTTATTAAAACTTTTATGTTTTTTTTCATAATTATTGAAGGAATTTTTATTAAAAGATCACTTATATATTTGTATAATTTATTTATTGAGTTAAATAAACGTACAACGTTTCGACAGCTTATTCTTCAGTCGTTATTAATTGTAAGTACTCAAGTGGACTCAGCCGGACACACGTAAACGTACACTACTTGATAACGACTGCAGAATAAGAAGTCGAAACGTTGTACGTTTATTTAACTCAATAAAGGAATTATACAAATATATAGGTGATCTTTTAATAAAAATCCCTTCAATAACCATTGATTGTATGTTTGAACATTTTAATTTTATATATAATAAAAAGATAGGTTGTTGAATTTCATAAATATTCACATGACATTGTAATTTATTTGGCGAACGATAAAATAAATAATTTTGAACCTAGTCTATGATAAAGTAAAAAAAAGTTTGTATTTTACTTACGTAGTGGGTTCGTCTAGAAAAATAACTGGTGGATTGCTAATTAATTCCAATGCAATCGCGAGTCTTTTTTTTTGACCACCTGAAAGTCGGGAACACATCGTTGATCTGGCTTCAGTTAATCCGAGTGTTACAAGCAACTCTTCAATCTAAAATCAATGAAATCCATTCATTTAGAATTAACATTTGTTTATTATTACTATATAGTTCGGAAAAAAATTTGGAAAATAAACAATAATAGCAAGTAAAAAGATATATATATACTACGATATACTACGATATACGTCTTTGAGTGTCTTGAGATTTTTTTTTAACTTTTCAAAGTTTTTAAGTTATTTTAGACTAAAGATATTATTGATATGTGTTTTTTTTTGACAGATCTCCACATTTCAAGTCATTCTGATTCCAAAAAAGTGATTTCATCGTTAAGGTATGTGAGTATGTGTGTGTAGCACAAATTTTGTGAACAAAATTCCGGTTAATCGGAACTAAATTTTATCTATCTATCTATCTATCTATCTCTTTGGCTCTCGAAAGTTCTTGGCCGCAGCAACCACACTTCTCCAAGTATCCTTATTCTGAGCCACAACCCTCCAATCCCTACCCTCTCCCATCTCTCTCACGTCCCTTCCTACATTATCCACCCACCGCGTCCTTGGTCTTCCAAGCGGGCTCCCCCCCCACAATATATTTTTCGTCATTCTTTCCTTCCCAATTCTAGTCACGTACCCTGCCCACCGCAGCCTTCTCGATTTTATAATTCTAACTATATCTGGAGATGCATAGAGGTCATGCAATTCCTCGTTATGCACTTCGCCATTCCCCGGTGACCTCATCTTTCTTTGGCCCATAAATGCTTCGCAGAATCCTATTCTCAAATACTCTAAATCTTTTCTCGTCTCCTAAAGTCATAGACCATGCCTCACACCCATATAATACAACCGGTAAAATAATTGTTTTAACTAAATTTTATATAAGTATATATATATATAACAACATTTTCGCTTAGATAATTTCATAAATAAACACAAATAAAAAATTCAAAAAGTTGGCATATTTCCAAAAGTATATAATAAATATAGAAAATTTTATATGAAACAATCTATAGCGAATTTTATTCTACAAATTTCATCTTTTATATATATATGTAAAAAATTTCGTCAAACTTTAAATAAACAAGATAAATAGTATTAAAAATGAAAAATCGCCATATTTCTTAAAATATTAAAAATAAAAATTATTTGAATCAATCTATAGAGCATAGGTTCTTAAACTTATGTACTCCACGGACCCCCACTTGAAAAAATTTTTTTTGACGGACCCCCATCACAACTTTAGGTACTTTACGTCATTTTATTAATTAATTTCTGGCTTACGATCTCATAAGGACAAGGATATATGATGAATATTTCTAACAGTGATTGGTGAATAACGATTTTTTTGCATATTGTAGAACACATTTTATTAGAAGAAAGAAAATACAAACATTGTCATAGCAACAAATCTCACAAATTATAATGGGTACTTACATTAAATTCATATAAATATTTTATAATTTTTTTCAGAAAATATTAAATAAGAAATATTTTAAAAAATAACTGCATCTATCTCATTAAATATAACTTACATATTTAATGAGATGTATGCAGTTGTTTTCTTGAAACAAGAATCTCAATATCTGGCTTAATATTGGAAACTTTTAATCTAAGATCCGGCTCTACATTTAATTTGTTTCTATATTTAGACTTAATATAAAATAGTACCGAAAAAGCTTGTTCGCATAAATATGTTGTGCAGAATGGAATCAAGTGTTGAAGTGCTTTATTTGCAAGCGCAGGATAATCTGACCTGAGAAGTAACCAAAAGTTGCTCAATTCAGTTTTGTTAAATTTTAGTTTATAAGTTGTATCACATGATAATTCCACGAGAATATCTTGTTCAGGTGCAGATAAATGTTTAGCATTTGTAATTTCCATATTAAATGGATCTCTGATCCAGTTATTGCAAGGATCAGGAGTAGAAAAATACTTCCTGAAGTTGCTTTTCAAAGTAATTAAATGTTCAACAAATAATTGACGCGTTTGATTAAGCAATTTTTCACTGGAGCTTTCTATGAAATCATTGAGAGTTGGAAAAGACTCATATACACCGTTCTGGATGCGTTTCGACCACAAGTCGATTTTTTTAATCATTGCTTCTATTTTATCTTCAACTTTAAATATATTTACAACAGTACCTTGCAGGCTCAAATTAAGTTCGTTCAATTTTGTAAAAATATCAGTCAAGTAAGCCACCTTAGCTAACCAGATAAAATCATTGAAACATTCGGTCAGTTCAAAATGCGCATCTATTAAAAACAATCGTATTTCATCTCGAAGCTCAAAAAGGCGAATGAGTACTTTCCCGCGGGACAACCAACGTACATCTGTATGTAATAATAAATGTGTATGTTGACTACCCATTTCCTCACACAAAATTTTAAAAACTCTGGAATTAAGTGGACGAGCCTTAATGAAATTGACAATTTTAACTACTTCGTCTAATGTTCTTTTCAAATCTGGTGACATATTTTTGGCTGCTAATGATTCTCTGTGAATGCAGCAATGATTCCAAACAACCTGAGGCGCAACATTTTTAATAAGAGCAATCAATCCAGTTCTTGTACCTGACATTGCACGAGCACCATCAGTGCAAATTCCAACACATTTTGGCCACTCTATTTCATTTTCGGTTATAAAATTATTCAAACTGTTAAATATGTCATTAGCTGTCGTTCGTGAAGGTAGTGAATCACAAAACAATGCATCTTCTTGTATTTGATTTTCAAACTCATATCTAATGAAAGCTAACAAATTGGCATTATTAGTGACATCAGTACTTTCATCCAATTGTAATGAGTAATAGTGACTTTTGCGCACTCTCGATATTAATTCTTCTTTTATATTACATGACATGTCTTCAATCCTATTCTTAACCGTATCATTTGATAATGAAATCAAATTTATATCGTTTGCTGCTTTAGTTCCTAACATTATATTTGTAATTACTTTTGTAGCAGGAAGAATTAATTGCTCTGCTATATTATGCGGCTTTCCTGCTTTAGCAATAAGTAGAGCTACTTCATATGATGCCATTACTGCTTTCTTACTCATACCACCAGATCCCGTCTTTACCATCAATTTCTGACTTGAATTAAGTTCTTCTTTTTTCATTTTAAAAAATTCGATAGACTTACTAACATGCTCGCTGTGCTTTGTTTGTAAATGACGTCTGAGATTAGCAGGTTTCATACTTTCATTGGATAAACTTTCCTGACATAGAACGCAGACTGGTCTTTCCACATCATTGTTGCAAATATAAGTAAATCCAAATGATAAATAATCATCCGAATATTTTCTAGTTTTGCGTTTCTTGGTAGAGTTTGCTGTTGATGCCTCATCATCTGATTCTTTCCGTTTCTGTGTTGAACCAGTTTGTAGCCAACGATCCATTTTATGGAGTAATCTATTAACATTGAACTACAATAATATAAATATAATATAAATATAATATAAATATACCGAATTATTATTTACTAGCTATGTTTTAATATGATTTTAAATGAATGTTTTAATATCATTTTAAATGAATGTTTTAAATCATTTTAATAAATGTTTTAAATCATTTTAAATAAATGATTTAATATCATTTTAAATGAATGTTTTAAATCATTTTAATAAATGTTTTAAATCATTTTAAATAAATGATTTAATATCATTTTAAATGAATATTAATTTATATAATAAATATATTTCGTAATTTGATTCTAAAATATTATTAATTTCGTAATTTGATTCTAAAATATTATTAATTTCGTAATTTGATTCTAAAATATTATTAAAATAAATATTTTTTATTCATAAAACTAACTTATACTTACTCTCAAAAACAGCCTTTCTGGGAAATTGCAAAATGTGCTTAGTGTTTTTATAAAATAATGATCATGCAAATTACACTAAAAATTAAAAAAAATTATTAGCTATAATAAACTATTATTAGCTATAATTTAATTATAATTAATTAAATTAATAAAAATAATTTAAAGATACAACTCGTTGAGAAATGAACTTATAATTAACATTAATAAAAATAATTTAAAGATACAACTCGTTGAGAAATGAACTTATAATTAACATTTGCTTTAAAACTGTTTAAAACCCCAGAGTGGACGCTGACAATTTGGGTTTTTCCGGGTAAGACTGTCCCCTCCCCTGGTTTTCCCCAATAACAAAGTGAAAGAAAATTCCCTTATATGCCTCCCCTTCCGAGCCCCTAAGAGGGGTTATTTTAAAGGAACAATTTAATAAAATAAAATAGTATTATTAATAGTATTAAATTATAGCCGTAATTCTCTAGGAGGATATAGTTACACAATGAACTTTAAATATTTATATATGTATATATTTTTACGATGATTTTTTTCCGAGGACCGCGGACCCCCAGTAAAGGCTTCGCGGACCCCCAGGGGTCCGCGGACCACAGTTTAAGAACCACTGCTATAGAGAATAAAAATAATACACATTTCATTTCTTATGAAAAATTTTGTAAGAATTATATATAAATACTAGCTGCTCCGAGCGCCTTCGGCGCTCTCCACACCTAGACGGGGGCTCCGCCCCCTGTACCCCCCGAGTGTCCCTATATTCTGAGCTATAACCAACTAACTCCTACCCTGTCCCATCTCTATAGTTTTTTATATATGTTTATTTATGCAGAAAAAATTAATTGACATAATTATTAATTTAATTAAATAAAATTTAATTTAATAAAATAAAATTATTTAATAAATTATAAAAATATATATATATATATAAAGATTTTTATCTGCACATTGCTCAGAATTTATATTACCGCCAAATTATCGCCACCAGCGCCTCTATGATCTAGCATTATAACTAAACTAATTTTATTTAAATTCCACCCCCTGGACACACCTTACCAATTAGCGGTTTTCTAAAGGAAGTGTGACATGCCCTGAGACCTACTGAATATACATAAAAAATTTCATAAGAATCGGTCAAGCCGTTTCGGAGGAGTATGATTTCAAAGTTTTGTGACACGAGAATTTTATATATAAGATATATATATATATATATATATATATATATATATATAACAAAGAAAATGAGTCTTTTGACTCTACAATCGAAAAAAGTTTTTTGAGAGTAAAGGTATTGTAATCCCGATAGGGACTATCGAGTTTCCCCCTCACCCATCTCACTCACTTCTTCTTTCCTTCTTTCCACAAGCTCATTTTGATTTTAATCGCTCACCTAATTTTCTTTTTTCAATTAATTTGATAATATTACTCTTTTCTTTTATTTTTAAATTAAATTTAATAATTTTTTTTTACAATCTAGTCATTTTTATAAACCACACAATCGTTTCCCTCCCCTTCTCGGCCCAATTGTATTCATTCCTTAATCATTTAACCCCACTTATTTCACAATAAATAAATAAATAAATTTAAATGAAAATTAAGGCAAGGGAATTTTCTCTAGCTGGGGTCTATGGGACGGAGTCAGCTCAGCCTCCGGGATCAAAATTGGGAAAGCTATTTGATAGAGCCTCCGATCAAGAAAATCAAGGTAAAGGTTTATAGGACCCGTTTTACTGACCATATGACACCTAATTGAATGACTGAAAATAAATTTAGTCAAAGAGTAATTCAGAAAATGACAACGATAATCTTTTAAATATTCTTAGAAAATATAAAATAATAAATTCTATTATATTTTTCTTAATCGGATTATTAAGATAAGAAAGATGATGTACATGTAAGCTAAACAAATCACCACATACATGTATATATTATTTACAATGTTATTTTTGTAGTAATAAATTCCGATGCGGATATTAAAAAGATAAATTGTTCTCTTCAAGGTTATGAAAATTCATCACATAAACAATGCATTGAAAACCATCTATGTTATCAAGTAAATAATAAATAATTCAATGGAAGTTATAATAAAAGTGGTAATAATAATAAAAATTAGGATTAAAAATAGTTTAGAGAATTTAAAAGAAATACTTTAAATAAGAAAATACTATTTTGGAATTTTGGAACCATTGTAAAATTATATAACATGAATTTACGTTTCATAACGAATAATTTGGTATAGGTACGTTTTACAGCTTTCTGCTGTTTTCATGGCGTCTCTTAAGTGACTGACCCAGTCGAGCCGCACGGTAATGGCGGTGCACCTCTAGATAGCTATTGCGCATGAGCCCAATGACTTCGAGTAAATGCTACTCAAAATATTTATCATGCTACTCAATCTCTCGTTAATTTCGTGTTGATGACGTGATTATTTATTGAATAGTTGTATAACAAAATCCTGTCCACCTTTTTCGATGACCCTGTTTTTTAAAATCAGGAAGGCATTCAAATAATGAATTGGTCAGTCGCAGTACAAACTGCGTTTCCGATAAGCTGAGGGGTAAGTTCGTGCTAAAGATCCTGCATCAGAGAATATCTATAAGTTCCGAAACACTTCCTCCATGAAGAGTGGGAAAATCTGGTTTATACGGGGGTGGCACGCTTAATTAGGAGTATGGTTAGGAGTCTGGATACTGTGATTCAAGCACAAGTTGGTAATATTCTGCACTAGAGCTTGAAATTAATGAAAAATTTGTTGAACATTTTGTGATAAAAAATATGACCTAAAATATGAATAATTTGTTTAGAACTCAATAACTTTATTAATTGTGATAAAAATAATCCTATATTTAGATGTTAAAAAATAATATGTTTGATATTTATTTGAAAAAATCCTTATTTTTTAAGTGTTCAACTATTTTTAGGCGTAATGTATTTTGTTAATAGTTGAAAAACATAAAAGTAAAATAAAAGTTTGAATACATTACATGTAATAATTTTATATTTATAGTTATCAATTTTCAAAGACATAATAATATATTATACCTACATATTGTTTAATAATAAAACGACTAAGAGATTCAAGGGGCAGCTAATTCAAAACCCCACAGTCAATAAATTGACAAATAAACAAGATTTTATACTGAATAATTTATACTCAATAAACATAATAAAATTTTTTAATAAAAAAATTTAAATAATAATTTCAATATAATAATTGTAGTATAATTGACATGTATAGCAAGTAATATTGTATAATTATAAAATATTAATCAGGTAAACTTGAATAATTAATGGTAGCGTTTTATTTATATTAATTATAAATTTTCAAGGATCATAAAAATTAAATTATTAATTAATAGATTTTTGAATATCTTTTTTTGTATATTTATAACCAATGATTACTATTATTAATTTATTTTTTGTTTGTCAAAATTCACTTTTATTTTATTATTAATTTTTGAATCTTAATTTTAAAAGGTAATTTATATATATAAATAATAAATAAATAAATATATATATATATATATATATATATATATATATATAATCCATTAAATTTAATAAAAATATTTTTATTGCAATATTTTTTCTATGAATAATTGGTGAAGAGAGGGGTAAATTTTCAAGGAGATTTTTTTTTGGAAATTTTCAATTTAACACCTAAGAAATTTTCTTATTTTTATCTCATTAATGATGTAGAAATAATTGATTATTTATTACAATTTTAAAGAAAATAAATAATAAAAATTAATTAATAAGTCATGAGTTACATAGCAAAAAGAGTTCCAATTTTACTATGAATTTGATAGGTTCTTTATATTAACTAATTATTTTAATATTTAACCTAACTCTATTATCTCTTACCTACATTATATTATATTTTCATTCAGACGAGGTGATTAACTAAAATATTATAAGGTGACGATAAATGGCCTCAAAGATTCTTTTCACAAATATTTACTTATAATTTATTAATACAGAATTCGTCGGTTATTAATTAGCCTATATTAAAATTAGTAAATTAAATTATTATTTAATTTTGAGATTTAAATTGAGAAAAAGCTTTTTAGCGACTGTCCAAAAAAAAATGATATTCAATTGAATTTCTAAAGGGTTATTTGCTTTCCCTAATATCAAGGTAACTTCTATGTTTTGTTTTTTTTTTCTTGTTTATTTGAAACCGCATCTTTACTAAGAATAAATAGTTTAATGATTTTAATTGATGCATTAATTAATCCAAGTTTCCTCTGTATTTTTCTAAGCGTGTAAAAAATTATAAGGAAAGTAAAACTGATTTATTAGATAGCATCAATGCAAGGTTATCTTAGAGGGACTCAAATCTTAATATTGCGATTTCGATTCTGGCTATATCAACATAGATAAAGAGTAGATTGTAGCTTTTCTGTAAAATTCATAAAACAACAGAGTAATTGCTGTATCAATGTAAATAGGAGAGAACACGCTGACGTCACTGGTAGGCAAGAAACAAGCAGAATTACCAATTTTGTAGCTTATGATTGTGAATACTGATTAGTTTTTGGAAAAAAATGGGCTTATTTCGAATTTCAAGATATTTCCACTAAATCGTCGTTTAATTGGGTCTTGGAAATTTTATAATCAGTTCCAAGTTTTAAGAAAATTCCTTGCCTCTCTTTATCTCAGCAACGTTCCATTGTAAATATAAAGTGTTCTTTGATGTTCCATTAAACTCCAAAATTAATTAATTATCTATTTATTTTAAAAATTAAATTTTAAACGTGATAACTACATAATTAATTTTTAATTTTTTTTTGTTTTAATTTAAAATAAATTATTTTATTTATTTTTGTCATAACGAAATCCAGAATCGAGAGACTAATATGAAAATGTGAATAAAATATTTCTAACATCTTCATTTTCAATTTTATAATGTTTTTTAATTAAAACGTAGATAAATTTAAAAAATCTGGAGTGTCTCCACTCGACTATCTCGCAAATTTGAATTGGATTAATTTACATATATTATATTTAAATTAAATTTAAATAATTATAAATTATAAATTAAAATTAATAAATAATATTTAATAAACCAGCGCGTGTTTGGCTCTTTGTTGATGGCACCACGACACGTGCTGGCGCGTGATTTACAGTCGAGTTAAAAAATTAATTCCGGTACTTTCAGCCATTTAATTAAGCTGAAATTCTATATTTAGAAGTTTTATACAATTTTTAATCATGTGAAAAACTATCAAACATATATTTTTATTTTTACGATCAGTTTAGACTGTTTAGAGGAAAAATTCTGAAGTTTCTCCACTCGACTATCTCGCAAATTTGAATTGAATTAATTAACAGATATTATATTTAAATTAAAGTATAAATTAAAATTAATAATAAATATTTATTAAACCAGAGCGTGTTTGGCAGGAAATTTCATTATTTTAGTTCAAACCGTTTTCACGTAATCTTGTGTACATACACACACACATACACAGAGAGACATTTGACTCAGGGACCTACAAAACGTAAAAAACATCAAAATCCCGTCATCGAAAATTTTCATGATCGAAATACTATCTCTGGCGAGATAGTAAAAATGAAAATTGGTATTTGTTCAGATTTTAATACAATGAATCAAACAAATGCAAATTAAATATATATAATATATATATATATATATTGATCACGTGATTAGAAGCAAGGAACTTGGTTAGTTCCGGGGAGACCAATTGAGAAACAATCAGTTGGTAAACCAAATATCAAGGAGAACTTGAAGAAAGTTGGGATAGAATAAATAGGTGGGTCAGAACAAAGACTGTTAAAGAATCTGGTTACTGCGACTAATAATTTTCCCTACCGTCAAACAGTTGGATAAGTTTCTTCTAAGGGAAAAAAAAAATTAACTATGGTCTAGAAGAATTAATAAAAAACTTAATAATAAAAAGAACAAATAAATCAATTAATTTAATTTAATTCTATTAATGAATGTATATATTTTTGGTTTATCTAATTATAGTTTTATAAGGCTAAAATTGTAAATTATACTTTTATAAAATGACTTAAGTCTCTAACTTTGGATTTTCTCACATTTCATTATAATTAAAAATATTCAATAAAAATCAAGCAATGAAAATAAAATATCAAAATGTGAAATGATTAAAAAATAATATACTCTATTTTAACATAGATAATAGAATAAAATATATAATTAATTTACTGTGATTAAATTAAAATATATTTTAAATGAGAACACTGAGTGAAATAAATGATTTAATATACTCATTGATATAAAATAAATGAAAAATGAATGAATACAGATTTTCAACCAAATACTATGTACCATGTGGGGGTTACAGGGCCAGAGTCCTCTTATCTAAGTGCAAAGAGCGCTTAAGTCGGTCGGAGTAGCTAGTAATATTTATAAAATAGTATTTATTTTATTAATAATTTTAATATTTTAAAATTTTTTTATACGGAACACCTTGTACGACGGCATCTACTTTGTTAGCTATTAATATAAATAAGTAATTGATGAGGAGGGGAAAGTTGAGAGGAGGGGAGAGGGAAAAAAAGAGGGCGTGCAAGGTGAATGCCTTTTGAATTAATTAGCTTAAACCACTGATGATGGCATTGAAAGGAAAAGATATCTTATCAAAATGACCTTCAGCGGTGAAGATTTGTTTAAATTTATCCGATAACAAATTCAGAAATTCAAGTTATATATCTTTTCTACCTTCTCGAAAATATAGAATTAATCATCAAAAAAAACAAACAATTATAATAAAAAATAAGTTAACCTGTGGCCAGGCACAGAACCGACCGACGGTGTGAAGTAAATTAATTTCCAGCTACAAAAATAATTTAAAATAATTTTAATATATCTATTAATGCAATAAAAGACAGATATGGATATAACATAAATATTTTTAATTTTATTTTATTTATAATATATACGGAGGCGCTGGCTGTGACGTCATGAAGGGCTGGGTGACGTCATGTAATTTTAAATTAAGAAAGAACTAATGAAGATGATTTTTCCCGAGGATAAGACCAATACAAAATGCATGATTCGTGGAGATATGTAAAAAATCTCCTCATGTGAATGAAAATAACCCTTCCCTTCCTATCGTCGATCGGTAATAAGACGGACGAACGGACGGACAGACATCATGCTAAAAATACTTTTTTCTGTTAACAAAATTCATGATTCGTGGAGATATGTAAAAATCTTTACATGTAAAATTTGGTGTGAAAACAATACCTCTTTTACTATCGTCGGTCGGTAAAAAAAACAACTATAGTTTCTTTTTTTAAAATTGATTAATTCTGATGATACATCTTCAAATTAATAAGTTTTTATAACAAAAATAACACCTATCTATTTGTTATTCAAAATTAATAACACAATAAAAATAATAATAATAAAACAAAAAAGAAATCTTTTTTTAATGTTCTAAATAATAATAAATTAACTAATTAATAACTAAAACTAAAACAAATTTTAAAAATATATTGGATTGATAATTTTGAAAAATATAAATTTAATTTAATTTCTTGTTCATTATTATTATGATTATTATGATAAATTATTTAATAATAATATTTTTTTTTGTTATTATATTTATATTAAAATAAATGTTGTATAGTATGGTATGACGTGGTTGTATTTTATCAAATGAGTCATTGAGATAAAGATTAAGGTCTAAAAAACATGTACGGATTAATAGAGAAAATAATAATACAATTGTTTAATAATAACTTTATAATTTATCATACCTCTTTTTATTAATCAATCATCATTCAATTGAACTATTCAAAAGTTTAATTGTCAATCGAATAATTCATGAGTTCTATTCTCAATTGAAATCTAATGTTAAATTTTATATATATATATATATATATATATATTTATTTATAATTTAATATTATAAACCGAATGAATATAGATTTTCTAATATATATATATATATATATATATATATATATTATATTAGAAAATCTGAGAATATGATTTTTCGCAGTATTTATGGGCGTAATAAAAATGAGGTCACCAGCGAATGGAGGAGACTGCAAAACGAGGAATTGCATGACCTCTATGCATATCCAAACATAGTTAGGGTTATAAAATCAAGAAGGCTGCGATGGGTAGGGCATGTGGCTAAAATGGGAGAGGAAAGAATAGCGAAGGGTATATTTGTGGGGATACCGATTGGGAAACGTCCGCTTGGAAAACCAAGTAAGCGGCGGGTGGACAATGTAGGAAGGGACGTGAGAGAGTTGGGAGAGGGTAGAAGTTGAATGGTTGTGGCTAGAGGGTTATTCCTGAAAATTCCCGGGAAAACCCCTCAATTTTTATTTCCCGTGCGTTTCCCGGGAAACAACAAAACATTTCCCGGGAAAACAAAACAAATTATTTTTCATGCTGATTATGATGCCGATACCGAAATCTTTATTTATTAACTGAAATAATCATAATATATATAAAATACAAGTGTACATACATACATTTGTCTTTTGTTATATTTTTGTTTTTCCTTTTTCTTTTTTTCGTTCTTGAATAGGTAACAATAATAAAATACACTATTGCACTTGACCATTTGGAAAGAGAGTGATTTTCCTTACACCCTTCAAATTAACCCCTCTCCATCACCTGCCCCTTAACTTAAATTAATATAAATAAGCTGTCGTTGAGAGCGAGTAAGGTAAAGATCTAATTATATTTTTTGATAAATAAATAAATATTATTATTTATTTATTCAAGAAATATATATACAATCATTCTGTATGTTATTTCAGTCCACCTTTTTGGGTGGTGACAAAAAAATAGCAAAAACATCCAAAAAGCAAACAAAATCAAAAAAAAAGCAAAATATATTTACATATTTTCATAATAACTAACACTCTGTAATCAACGATCATAAATGTCTTTAATTGAGGGCACACATAATCACAGACTCAGAGTTTCAGTTTTCCATCTTATATATAAAGAAAAACCAAAATAAGAAAAACAAAATACAAAATAATGCAAAAAAAAAAAAAATAAATCGAAAATAATGCAAAAAAAGAAAAAAAAGCACAAAGAAACAAAAAAATAAAAATAAAAAGGAATAACTAATCGTTACTCCTTTAATATGAAGGATCTCAGTTTTAGGCGACATTTCCCTTGATTGCCTCTCGTTTCTAAAATGTTATTTTCTAAACAAGTAAAAGAAAATAATTATGTTTATGTTATATTTTGATGATTATATATTATATCTTACTGAATTTTTTTTTTATTTTTGAATTAAATTTAATTTTATTTTTTGTGCAAAAACAACATTTATTTAACTTTTTCATAAAACTTTTACAATTTCCACCTCAAATTTAGTATATTTTATAATTTCCCGGGATTTCCGGGAATCCCGGGAAATGCATTTTTAAATTTCCCGATTCCCGGGAACGAAAATAGTCCAGGAAAAGTTACCCTCTAGTTGTGGCTCAGATAGAAACACTTGCAGAAATCTGGTTTTTGCGACCAAGAACTTTCAAGTTCCTTAGAGTCATAAAGATAGATAGATAGATAGATAGATACCCGCACATATGTAGGTATAAGTCCCCACACCCTCTGTTTTAGAACGAATATATTTCATAAATTTTAATAATAAAAAAATCATTTGTTTATTTTGAGTTAAAAGATTTTTGAAAATTAGAAAATAGTTTTAATCAATCGTGTGCCTACTTGATCTTGTTTTTTTTCTGTGCTAACATCGCCTAGTTTTAGGTTGATGGTGATGTTCATAATCTCCAGAGTGGTGAGCGTAGGTCGTAGAGCATCTTCTTGTTGGAGATAACACGAGAGTTTGCTTAACGACCGAAGATTTTGGTTGGACCTTTCCCGGCCGTTGATAAACACCTGTCCAGTCACCCCGCGCCGTCTAAAATAATACCAAAACAACATAATTAATAGAAATTAGTAAATAATTAGTATAGATATAGATAATAATTTTATATAAATATATCAAGTGTATATAATATAAATGTGAAGCGCGGTAAAAAGCATTGAAGAAAGAGGAACATTCAATAATTTTTTTTTTCAAATGTATGGGAGAGACAGTGAGAGGGATGGGTAAGAATGATAATATAAGTCCTGATCAAAGACCATCTAACAGACTGCTAAACTCTATTGTCTAGATGAAACGAAGTTTTTGGCGTCACCATGCGAATGCTGGCATTAACTAATTGAAAAAAAAATCGGACTTGTGTGTTTGGTCTTTACAAAGACCAAACACACACACACAACACACACACAAGCCCGATTTTTTATTATATTTTCGAATGCCAGCATAACCAGATGGCGCCACAAACTTTGTTTCGCGGAGAACAATAGAGTTTAGGGGCCTGGTCCTGATATACGGGAGTTTAGAGGGTCAGGATTGTAAAAAATACTAAATATTGAATTTTATCTCGATGTCATCACAAACAAATATAATTTCACACCCATCTAAATTTCGGCCCCGATTGTTGCTTAACAGTATACATTTTTTACAAGGTTGTATATATTTAATAAATTATTTAAAATTATAATGTTTTTGGGTTTTTTTTAAATAACCTTCATAAGTACTCGACATATTTTATGTGAGAACAAATTAAACACATTTATTTGCAATTTAATTGTAGTTGATATGATAACACTCACATGAACAACAAAATCCTAAACATATATATATATATATATATATATATATATAAAATAACAAATAAAAAAATTTTCAATAGAAAAATTTCAACATTTTATTATAGATAATACTAAATTTCTAGCGAATTAATAAATTTATGATTGGAAAAAAATATTTTGATTATATTAATATTATCTAAATAATTGATTAATTAAATTAAAAGAATGATTAGTATGAATCAAACAAAAATTAATAATTCATAATAAATTAATTGAATATTTCATACATAATAAATTGATTGCCTATTGATATAAAGTGCAATGGATAATCTCATCCTCTATCTTGATTTTTTCAATCGGTGGTAACTACTCAAATTTTGATGATAGTATTCCACGGAAGACTTATATAATACCTACACTATATATTATATTAAAAATAGAAATATAAAATCGAGAAGATTGTGATGAGCAAGACATTTAGGTTCAGAAAAGCCAAAATGCTATTTATGGGAAAACCATTTGGAAAACAGTCAATGGTAAGCTAATAAAAGATCAGATAAAAATAAATTATAGAGAGAATAAATGGTACAAGATAAAGGCAGTAGAAGGAATGTGGTATTTATGGTATTTTATAAAGAACGATAAAACCCTAAAATACTATAATATATAATCAAATATAGTATATTATTTAAATTGAAATCCGTTTTGAATGTTTATTATAGATATATTTATATAAAATATAATTACAGTTACAATAATAATTAGTAAATTTGCATACAGGAAACACAAAGTGTATTGACCATTGTAGTTTAGAATATTTTAAATGTAAGGTGAAACAAGGTTTTATATATATATATATATATATATAATTTAATAATAGCATTTTAAAAATCACTTATATAGTCAGTATAACTTCTTTTTGTTAACTTTTAGCATATTTAATTTATTTTTAAACATCACTGACAGGGATCGGTGATCATATTGTAATGAATGATTTCTGGGTTATCTATACATTTTAATACGCTTAATTAATCATTTTATCCAAAATCTGACATTTGCAATGTGTAATGGGCGTAATTTTTTTAATTTTAAGATTAATTTGTTGGAAAATCTGGGGCTGATTTTGATTCATGGGAGGTGCTGCCCTGACAGGGTAATCCAAAACCATGGAGGGATTCTCAATATGTCTATTACCCGCCCAGCTATGGGAGAGTCGCATTCAAATTCCTAGACTGATATCTTATCAGTTCCGATTCCCCATTTTTTGCCTTTCTAAAACCAATCCTAACACAAGCCAGAGGGCTTTATTTTATTATTGTTATTCAAATCCAACTTTTCTTATGTTGTTTTATTATTTACTAGATCATTTTCATCTCTCATTTTACTATCCTGCCAAACTTAATCTCTTAGATTATACTACTAACTAGGTTTGGGAGTGGTAAACTACGGTATACCACGGATGGAACGTGTCAAGGGCGTCAACAGTTAAGGAGGCGCAAAAATAACACCTAAAATTAGAAGTATTAAAAAATACGTAGAAAATAGAGAAACATTGCGAGAAATGGAAAAATGGAAGAAATATCATGAAGGGCGCAGATCAATGATTGCTATAGACGCATTTTAGGCATGCCATTTGTTTAGGGATGCATAGAAATCATACGATTCCTCATTATGCAACCCCCCCCCCATTCCACTATGATTATTTATCTAATGAATTCCTTGTAGAATTTTATTAATAAATACTATTCTCGTTCTCTCAAGTCACAGGCCACGCCTCTTACTCATTTATTACTACTAACAAAATTGAAAATTAAAATTTAATACTCTTCTATATATTCTATTCTTATATATATATAAAGAATCATTCGTTTTATTTGTTTTATTGTTTTTTATAATAAACTATTTAAAAAAAAGATGGCACAATGAATAAAGGTGTGGATTTAAGTAAAAAATAGCAATAGTAATGAATGAAAACAAAACAACAATTTTTTTTATGATTCGATTGTATTTACAATGGAAGTTCATTAACTAAACTGGAGAGATATTTACGATGACAATTGAGGTCAAGAACCATTGATGTGGTAATCAACTTCCGAATTTTGCAAGCAAGTTTTCTGTTAATTGATCACACGAATCTTATCTCATTAACTCATTAAAAAAAAAAAAAAAAAAAATTTCAAAAAATCTTTAATCAAAAATTCCTTCAAAAATACCCTGAATTTAAACAAGATTTTCCTCATATAAAAATATAAATAATTAAATTCTTAGAGGTGATCATATCATTATATTTTGAATCTTAATCGATCATTCGCATAAATCAACTCAATTTATATTATATAAAAGTTTTCTTTTCCTTATATTTTTGATTTATTTAAACCAACAAAAATAAAAAGTCTAAAAAAATCACTCATTTAAATCTCTCCCTCTCTCTCTCTCTCTCTTTTATATATATACCTATATATATATATATATATATATATATAAACATGTTTCAAGATTATTTTAAATTTTTTAAAATTTTTAACATCTCTACACAGATCAACTACAAGGAAAAGAAAGTACAAAACCTCGTCAATGACTAATGAAAGCTAAATAAAGTAAAATTTAAAAAAACATAAATATATAAATAAGCTGGAATGTCTCCACTCGATTATCTCGGAATTTGAATTGGATTAAATAACATATATTATATTTAAATTAAATGTAATTAATGAAATTATAAATTAAAATTAATAAATAATATTTATTAAACCAGCGGGTTTTTGACTCTTTGTTGATGGCACCACGTCACGTACTGGCGCGTGATTTGCAGTGTTAAAAAATTTATTCCAGTACTTTCAGCGATTCAATCAAGCTGAAATTCTATATATAGCAGTTTTATACAATTTTTAAACATCTGAAAAACTATTTTTGCGGTCATTTTAGAGGAAAAAAATGAAAACGTGGTAGGTAATGGTCCTCATTCGAATGAGCTACATTCCTGAAAGGTTGAAAAACTACAAATTTTGAATAATGCCCGTGTACCTATGCAATCATCATATTTCATGATTGTAGCTCAAATCGTTTTTGCGTAATCTTGACTACACACACACACACACACACACACACACACATTTTTCTCAACCTAAATGAAAATGATTCAGGAACCTTCAAAACTTATAAAAACATCAAAATCTCGACATCGAAAATTTTCGTGATCGCAATACTATCTCTGGCCAGATAGTAAAAAATAAAAAAATATGATAATATATGATATGATACTGTTGGGATTTATTTTTCACAATTTAGGTTATAATTACAACTATGCAATCTATCATATGAAATGTATAGAAAATTAAAAAAAAATTACAAGTGCATTGATCTCTGGTAATCTATTCTATTGTTATTATCATTTAAAATTTAAATATAATACGTATTTACATATAAAAAAATTATCGGAATTTTTTGAGGGCATAGTAACAATTTACCTTTATCTAAATATACATAGTTGATTTTTAAAATAATTGATATTTTTTTTATGACTTTATTTTTCAGTATCACAATTCGTCATTTGTTCATAAACCTAATTTTGTTATTTATTTATTCAGAATTTCAAATATTTTTTTTTTTATTTTAATATAATAAAAGTAAATTTAAATATATTTTATACTTTACTACAAGAGTGCCCTCAAAATCCGTAATTTTGACTTAAGGAGGGCACAAGGAGGAATTCTTAACCGTTCACACTATATATATATATATATATGTGTATATTATTAGTTTATATTTAATTATACTTTATTTCTAAATCATTAATTGCTAATATCTTTTTAATTAGTCAATTATAATTGTTTTAAAAAATAAAAACTACTATTAAAATATAAAAAAAAAATGGAAAAAATAATATACTAACTACTAAATTCATACATAATTTACAAAGAAAAAAAAAATACAAAAAAAAAACAAACAAAAAAAAAACAAACAAAAAAAAAACAGGTTTAATCGATCGTGTGGTATATGACATTGTAACCTATAATTTTGACTATATAAATACGAATTTAAATATGTAAATCATATTCAAAAATATATATATATATATATATATCTTTAATAAATTTATAATATTTTAAAATATTTTTTTACGTGTTAAAGAATTCAAAAAATAAATAAATAAATAAATAAATAAATTCAATAAACACATATAAAAATTTAAATAATAAATTAAACTATAAATTATTACCAATTCAGTTTAAGTACCTTTTACGATGGCGCAAATTGTTAACGTGGAGAAAAAATAAATTAATTCAATGATTCATGACATTGACAAGATTTATTATAACATAGTATAGCTATATACTTTATCAATCTTCTAAAAATATAAAAAATAAATATTTAAAACTAAAATTATGGATTAATGTTGAAATCAACAATAATATTTTCTCATAGAAATAGGTAAAGAAGTAATTTTCTAATTAATTTATTGATATATATATATATATATATATATATATATATATAAATATTAAAAAAATATATTTATTAATCGTATACCTATATAAACAATTTGCAGTAATAATATTCGAATGATCTTAATTAACAAATGAAAAAAAAATATAAAATATAATACCGTAATCCCATTTTGTATATATTTTTTTTTAATGTAAGAAATTAAATTGATAATCCTTGAACTGATTCCATATACAAGAAATGAGTCCAAATCTTTCATAATCTCTTTAACTGTATATTTTATTTTCAAAATCAATATTTTTTTTTTACTCTAAAAGGTAAAAAATAGTAATGTGGTAAAAAATAAGATTAGTTTTGACTAATTTGGTGTCATGTATATGTCAGTCAGAATGTCTAAGTACAATCATTTTTATGCCCATTCCACCTACTAAACAAAATGTCATTTCAATATGTAAAGTCACATTTATAAATGATTCAATTTTTTTTTCTTCCGGGATTCTTTTTAATCAACAATGTAATTTTTTTTAATAATTTTTACTATCTCGTCAGTAATACATTCACAAAAATTTTCGATGTCGAGATTTTGATGTTGTTATACGTTTTGAAGGTCCCTGAGTCATTTTCAGTAACAATAAGGTTGAGAAAAATGTCTGTGTGTGTGTGTGTGTGTGTGTAGACAAGATTATGCAAAAACGGTTTGAGCTATAATAATGAAATTTGGTATACGGGCATATTCAAAATTCATAGTTTTCTATCAACTTTTGAGAAATGTAGCTCAACCGGAAGAGGGTCATTACCTACAACTTTTTGATATTTTTTCCTCTAAATTGACCGTAAAAATAAATATTGATAGTTTTTCACATGATTAAAAATTATATAAAACTGCTAAATATAGAATTTCAGCTTGAATCGCTGAAAGTACCGAAATTAATTTTTTAACATTGCAAATCACGCGCCAGCACGTGACGTGGTGCCATCAACAAAGAGCCAAACACGCGCTGGTTTAATTAATTTTAATTTATAATTAATTAAATTTAATTTAAATATAATAAATGTTATTTAATCCAATTCAAATTGCGAGATAGACGAGTGGAGACACTCCAGCTTTTTTTCTTCTAAAGTCCTATTAAAGATATATATTTTTCATATGATTAAAGATTGTATAAAGCTGCTATATAAAGCTTGATTGAATCTCTAAAAGTCTCGGAATTATAATTTTTTAACATTGCAAATCACGCGCCTGTACGTGACGTGGTGACATCAATAAAAAGCTAAACACTCGCTGGTTTAATAAATATTATTTATTAATTTTAATTTATAATTTAATTAATTAAATTTAATTCAAATATAATATATGTTAATTAATCCAATTCAAATTAGCGAGATAGTCGAGTGGAGACACTCCAGATTTTTTCTCTAATTCTCGTAATAATAATATTTAAATTGGATATTAGTTATGAAAGAAAAAATGATATTCAAAATTAATTCAATTTTTTTTAAATTATTTTGAAAACGATAGCTTTATTATTATAATATCATTATTTATTATTATTAGTTTTTATTTAAATGTATATATTTAATAGTTTAATTTTAATTAAACTGAATTTCAATAAAATTTCAAATTTTTTGATAATAGTATACATAAACTAACAAAACAATCAATAGTTTAATATTGACTGATTTTGCAACAATAAAATTTTATTTATTTCTGTAATTTTAAAAATTTCTAAATTATTTCAGATATAGGGTTTCTTGGGCAAGATCATTATATCTAGAAAATTCAAAATTGATACAATACTATATTTTTTATATTTTATTCATTATTATTTATTTATTTATTTTTGTTTTGTTTTGTTTCATTCCATGAACGTATATTTATTGAGAGCTCAATAAACATTGGAGAAGAATATTGGATAAAAGTTGGATAAAAGAGGAATCCAATATATCTATAATTATTAATTGAAAATGTAAATGGCTGAGTATAATGAATTCCAAGATAACCATTTAATATTAAAAATTATGAAAAAAAATAATAAACAATGTATATATTTTGACATTTATATATTCATATTAAAGAATATGATATTTTAGAAGGAAATATAAAATTTTCTATTATTTCGGGTTGGTTTGAATGTCCATATTACTAATGGCATACAAAAGAGATTTTATTATTTTTATTAAAAATTTTTTTATGTTAAGCAATTAGGTATATAGAGGGATTTTTTATTTATGTCAAAAGAGGGGTGAATAGTTCGTCTGATAAAGATATTATTGTGTGTGTGTGTGTATGTGTGTTAAGGGTCAACAGGTTTTAACGTTCGGGGGTTGGAAAACCTTCCCATAAATATCAAGAGATGCCATTCGAGATTTTAGCCCTAGATATATGAGCAGTGTCAATATTAATATGACCTATTCCCCTCTTTTTTGTTCTCTCCATTATTTTTGTTTTGAAATATTTTCTTAATCTTATTTATTTAATATATTTGTTGTTGTTTTTAACCATTTGCGTTTAATTATATTTAAAGATTTCCTACATATAACAATATAATATAATTAAGAATATATAATAATGTATAATTGACTTTTGTATATCCTACGCAAGGACAGCGCCTATCAAGTTGATTATATTAATGAGGTGTCCTATGATCAGTAGAACGGGTCCTATCAACCTTTATCTTGATTTTCTTGATCGGAGGCGCTACTTTTTTATCAAGTAGCTTCCCAATTTGGATCCGGGAGGTTGGATTGACTCCGTCCCATAGACCCTAGCTAGAAAAATTTCCTTGCCAGGCCCTGGATTCGAACCCAGGACCACGAAAATGTGAATTCAAATTTTGATTAAAAAAAAAATCATTTAATTTTTTTTTATACATAAATTGAATTAATTTTTAACTTTATCTTTTGTTAAAATTTTTTTGTTTTATTATAGATGGAAAATAAATTATAATGCATGAGATTTATTAATATATTTATTTTTTTAAGGTTTCAATTATTTTTTTTTAAATAATATTTAACTGTATGAATATTTTATTTATATATTATATAATTTTATTTATTTTATTCGATACTTATGAAGAATGCGGAATTTAGTTATTTAGTTAGTTTATCTACCTCATCGAAGAAATTGTTCCAGCTAAATGTCAAATATATTTATTGGAAGTAATTAAATAATATTTATTTGTTTATTTAATTTGTTATTCGCGTGCAGGCAATTGCTATTTCCAAAATTGGTCGTATAGAAAAACAGATCCTTTCGGAAAAAAATGACATCATTGCATTAAAAATTGTTCTAAAATGGATAAGATTTCGATTTCCTTGAATATTTTTCTAAATGGATAATGGAATTTAGTTCCTCCTATATACCAAAACATTTTTCTAATTTTGAGATAGAGTTTTTCTCTCTTTTAATGATTTCAGCAGAAAAAACGTTTTTATGTGTTCTGAGATTAAAAAAAGATCAGGTGTGTGTTTAAAATAAATTTATAAATATTTTTGATTAATATGCTTCCTTTAGATTTCTTAAGAGAGGCCTACGCTCTAAAGTGCATGGTTAAAATAAGGTATCAATATAAACATATCCATTAATAAATTAAAACAATGTCCCAAAGTGCCTAAAAGTGATCCATGAGTTATTACATCGAACTCTTCATCATACTGTGAAAATCAACTAAACAAAATAATTAGAAAAATAAATAAAAGTTAATAAATATTTCAATAAAATTATAAGTATTATATTGTTAGGATAAGAAGGAACCTAAATTTTTGGGTACAACTGACGTGTTAAGAATTTGAAGAATATAAAGATTAATATATTTTGGAGAGAATACGCTGACGTCACTGGTAGGCAAGAAACAAGCTGTTACCAATTTTTTCAGCATATGATTGTGAAAATTGATTGAATTCGAAAAGCTTTTTCGAACTTAAAGACATTTTCACTCGACTGTTGTTTAATTGGGTCCTCAAAATTTTAAATTAAGTCCCAAATATTGAGAAAATTAATTGCCTCTCCTGATCTCTGCCACGTTCCATTGCCAACATCCTGCGTTTTGCCTACCAGATCTAAATATAAACAGTGTTCTCTCCAATAGTAATATGTGAGAGCCTTAAATCATTATATAGAAAGGCTCTTGTGGCTATTGTGGAGACAATACAACGTTTATTTCGTTTTTCCCGATACTTAATGCTTTGTAGTACAGCTTAACACCTAAAAAATACACTAGAATTCTTGTATTCTTGAAAATATGGTCTATGTTGATTGTTCCCCGAGAGTTTTTATAAATTGTTTTTTTTTTAAATGGAATTTTGATTCATTATAATTTTTTTTAATCGACATATATATATATATATATATATATATATATATATACATATACATCATTAATAATTAATATTTACTTAAATTTTAATAGATGATAATAAATATTATATTTTAAATATATGTGGAACAACCTATATTAGAAATGTTTTCAATCATGGAAAAAATAAATTATAATAATATTTTCATTTTATAAGTAATAAATAAAATAAAATCATAGAATATTCAATCTTATTTATTTATTTTTAATAAATTTTATCATATTCCCATCTGAATTTTTCTAATAAATAAAATAAAATCATAGAATATACATTGTATATTTTATGATTGTATATAATACAATCTTATTCGTTTATTTATTTATTTTTAATAAATTTTATCATATTCCCATCTGAATTTTATAATAAATAAAATAAAATCATAGAATATACAATCTTATTCATTTATTTATTTATTTATTTTAAATAAATTTTATTAAATTCCCATCTGAATTTTATAATAAATAAAATAAAATCATAGGATATTCAATCTTAGTTTTTTATTTATTTATTTATTTATTTCAAATAAATTTTATTATATTCTCATCTGCATAAAATAGGATTTTTTTTGTTTCATTCTTATCTAATGTCAGCATAAATGAAAGTAATGTGATGCTTGAACAAGATAGGAGAGAGAGAGAGGGTTTCCCAACCCCGATCATCCCTATGAATCTGTGAATTGGAGTAGAATTGTATTAAGTCATCGGAGTCACTGGTAACGCAACTGAACGCAACTGACACAGATCGGTCAGCTGAGAGAAAAGCGTTCAAGGCCAGGCAACGTTTCCCCCCACCCTACCCCGCCGCTACAACCAGAAACACCCACCCGCCTCTGAGAGTCGTTCCACCCGAGAGGACATGCATGGCGAGACGATGCACTCTTTTCTGACATTCTGAAAACGAGTACAACGAAACTCCACTTTCGATTAACCTTTACACTTTCACTATCAGTCACTCTTTTCCTTTCAAACAAAGGTAAAGAGAAATAAGTTGACCTGTGGCCAGGCGCAGAACCGACCGACGGTTTGAAGTAAATTAATTTCCAGCTACAAAAATAATTTCAAATAATTTTAATATATCTATTAATGCAATAAAAATCAAATATGGATATAACATAAATATTTTTAATTTTATTTTATTTATAATAAATAAGTAAGAGCTGGCTGTGACGTCATGAAGGTTTGGGTGACGTCATATAATTTAAAATTAAGAAAAAACTAATGAAGATGATTTTCCCGAGGATAAAACCAATACAACGTGCATGATTCGTGGAGATATGTAAAAAATCTCCTCATATGAAATTTTTTGTGAAAATAACCCTTCTCTTCCTATCGTCGATCGCTAATACTACCACTTCCGGTTTCCGGATATAGACCAAAATGATGATGAATTCATGCTACTGATGCATTAATTAAATATAACAAATTTTATCAAAATCCGTTAAGCAGTTCTAGCTGTACAGGTTTATACGGACACACAATGGACAGACATCATGCTAAAAATACTTTTTTCTGTTAACAAAATGCATTATTCATGGAGATATATAAAAATCTCCACATGTGAAATTTGTGTGTGAAAACAATACCTTCCCTTCCTATCGTCGGTCGGTAATAATGATAATTGTTCATAAGACAAGGTACCTCTCGGATTTTGATGAACCTTCGCCAGTAAATTCCTTGTTTAATTCTAAGAAACTTTTTTCTTATGCAATATAGGGGGTCTCTTCTAGTTTTCTAGATAAAAATGATTAAAATTTGAATATTGACATTACATATACAAACATCCATTGGACACACATATTTATAATGTTTTATTGATTTGGCCAATATAGGGCTTCACCTTTGCCACTGTGTGTCTAATGAATGTATATGTAATTTATAAATCAGCTTATTACATTAAAAAATTGATCAGATTTATTTATTTATTTAAAGAAAAGTAAAAATTAAAGAATCTCTTTTTTATATTAAATATTAATAAGAAAGAAAATAACAAAATAATCATATTAATTGTAATATTTGTTTATTGTATTGATTTGTATCTACTATTAGCAAATATACTAAATGACTTTTTAAATAAATGTTTAAATTGAATTATCCACTACTTGTTTTTATTCAAATATTATTATAATAATTTATATAATTTATAATAATAATAATATATTTATATATAATTTGGTTGGCAAAAATATGGAACTAAAATAATATTAAGTATGAGCTTGCATCATAAATCAATATTATTAAAGAGTGATGATTCCGTTAAAATGACAAAGCAAACATTATCTTATAAATTTCTATATTTGAGTTAATTATCTAATATTAGCTGTTTATGAATGATAAGAAAAATTAAAAATTATATAATAAATAAAATAAAAAAAAAAAATTGTAGGTAAATCTCCCTTAAATATACATTCTGCACATGAACAGAATTTACCAAACCCCAAATCAATTCAATTCAATATTTTTAGATTTTTTTTATTTAATATCAATCTATCTATCTCTGTGGCTCTACAGAACTCGAAAGTTCTTGGCCGCAGCAACCACACCCTTCCAAGTATTCCTATTCTGAGCCACAACCTTCCAGTTCCAGTTCCCTTCTCTCTCACATCCTTTCCCACATTATCCACCCACCGTGTCCTTGGTCATCCAAGAGGATGTTTCCCACTCGGTCTACATACCAATATATTTTTTGCCATTCTATCTGCTCCCATTCTAGCCACGTGTCCTGCCCACCGTAGCCTTCTCGATTTTATAATTCTAACTATATCTGGAGATGCATAGAGGTGATGCAATTCCTCGTTATGTAATCTTCGCCATTCCCCGGTGACCTCATCTTTCTTTGGCCCATAAATGCTGCGAAGAATCCTATCCTCAAATACTCTAAATCTTCTCTCGTCACCTAAAGTCATAAACCATGTCTCACACCTATATAATACAACCGGTAAAATAATTGTTCTTCTTCTTCTTCTTATTCTTAGGTCTAGGACCTGTTCAATCCAGAGCGTCTTTTCACCTCTTTCTTGGTCGACCACGACTTCTCTTTCCTGCAGGAACCTTGTCATGTATTTTCCTCACCAACCGTTCCTCATTCATTCTTAATACTCCACTCTGTCCTCCTTCTTTGGACCCATGAACTAGTATTTTGAATCTTACACTTCTCCCTGATATCTTCATTCTTAATTCTGTCCATCCTTGTCTTACCCACGATTCTTTTCAATGATTTAATTTCGCAGACTTCCATCATTTCTATTGTTTTGATGGTGTCAGTTCTTGTTTCGTCCGCGTATGTTAGTATGTGCCGCACTATGCTCTTATAGGTGCGGACTTTTGTTTTTGTACCCAGAAACTTGTTCGACCACCCCGTATCGTTTAGGCATCCAGATATAGCAGACGCCTTTATAGTTTGAAGTCTGACTTCTTCGTTAATGTTCTTGGTACTAAAAAAATAATTGTGTATATATTTTAATTTTTATACCCTTTGATAATAATTTTGACGCGATAAACCCCTTTATTGCATCATAACAGGCGTTTCCAAAATTGTAACCTCGCTTTAAACTCATCTCGAATATTATTATCTTTCGTTATCACAGAACCTAAGTATTTAAATTTTTCTACATTTTCAAATTTTATTATATATGAATTGCATTTTATATAAATACTAACAAATGAAATATAGTATAGTATATGGTGCGTATACCTCACTTAACGGATTTTAGGCTCTTTTATTTGAATTATGGGATACCCCGAAATTCCAACAATGCAAAAGCGTTTTCTCACATTCTCGTTATCACGTGTTTGATAGGCGCTGTCCTTGCGTAGGATGCACAAAAGTCAGGGGTATATATATATATATATTCTTTATAAAGCACCCATCTATTTACATTTTCTGAATATAAAACATTACAAAAAGTATAAAAAATTTAATATTTAATTTATATTTTGAGAATATATATATAAAGTGGTATATTGGGAGGGGAACGCGGGGGAACGACGTTCCCTTACCTTTTTCAGAACCTGAACGCGTTCCAAAACTTTTTCATGTCCCGACAACTCCCACTTAAATCTATTATTAGAATTTCTTTTTTTGTGTTCGTTAATATTTTGTATAGTAAGAATAAGAAAAAATAAAAACTTATATGGAAAAAAATAGTTTGCTGAAAATAGGACATTTTTTGCTCCCACTATGCGTTCCCTTACTTCTTATTTTACCAATACATCACTGATCCAAACCGATTTATAAAAAACAGAAAATTAGTGGATCTCTCTGGTGGTCAAATAATAAAACATGGTAGCTAAATAGAATATCAATGGATTTATACCTAAGCAAACTTTTATTTATTTTTAAATTTTTATTTCGTAAACTAGAAGCGACCGTCACATACTGCTTAAGAAAAGTTTAGTTTGATTAAAAAAGGAATCCACTGGCAAGGTTTTATCCAAATCCATCATACATCCGTTAGACTAATCAATTACCAAGATTTTTACTGATCTATCTTTAAAAATACTATTTCAAAGACTATTTCATATTAGTTGTCTATTCTTATATAAATATAGATATTTATATATTATTATATAAATATATTATAAAACAAATTGAAAAATTTACAATTAGAAAGAGAATGGTAACAAGTGCATTCTATGAATAGTTAATTATTTAAAAGTAAAAATATTTTTTTATAAATTTTTTGCTCCCACTATGCGTTCCCATACTTCTTATTTTACCAATACATCACTGTATATATATATATATATATATATACATATATAATTGAATACAAACAACTAGTTGATGTTATTAATATAAAATTTAAATATTTAATAAATTTATGTAAGTGTATCGAACAGGTGGGTAAAATAAGTAGGTGAGGGGTCGTAGGAAGCCTAGCTGTAGGATTTTAAAATTTATATTCATTAGAAATTAAATAAATCAATTTATTATCATGAAAATATTTATAGTATATATAAATTCGAAATATTTCATTTTTTATTTTTTTTTCTGATCATTCACCTTATTCTGACGTATCCATTGTGTTAAGCTTCAACCCTCCCCCCCCCCCAAGAATTCTGTTGATTAGAAAAATAATTTATAATCCCAGTCCTAATCACTATTTTTACTACCTCGCCTGAGATAGTATTGCCATAACGAAAATTTTCGATCTCGAGATTTTGATGTTTTTATACGTTTTGAAGGTCCCTGAATCATTTTCACGAAGGTTGAGAAAAATGTCTGTGTGTGTGTGTGGGTGGGTATGTGTGTATGTACACAAGATTACGCAAAAACGGTTTGAGTTAGAATCATGAAATTTGGTATACGGGCATTATTCAAAATTCGTAGTTTTCTATCAACTTTTCAGAAATGAAGCTCATCCAGAAGAGGGTCATTACCTACAACGTTTGTTTTCCTCTAAAGTGACCGTAAAAATAAAGATATATGTTTGATAGTTTTTCACATGATTAAAAATTGTATAAAACTGCTATATATAGAAATTTCAGCTGAATCGTTAAAAGTACCAGAATTAATTTTTTAACACTGCAAATCACGCACCAAAACGTGACGTAGTGCCATCAACAAAGAGCCAAACACGCGTTGGTTTAATAAATATTATTTATGAATTTTAATTTATAATTTAATTAATTAAATTCAATTTAAATATAATATATGTTAATTCATCCAATTCAAATTTGCGAGATAGTCGAGTGGAGACACTCCAGCTTATTTCTAGAATTATTTGTTTTTTTTTTTTTTTTTAATGTATTTATTTTAAATTCAATTATTTATATATTTCTTATGAAATTAAAAATTGCACAAATTTTATTCTATTTTATATTAAATAATTAAATAAATATATAATAATAAATATATTATAATTATACCTAAGTAGTATTATATAAAATAGTATATCGATATATTGATGTTTAAGTTTTAATTGGATGGAAATAAGTATATTAAAGTTGATTTTTGGTAAATACATTTATATTTGAGAAATAAAACAGAATCAATTTTCTAGACTAGAATTCTTACCTAAAACAGGCCTCCTAATATTCCAACGATATGACCCAATGATACATCTGACCCTCAGCAAATTATTCCTTGTAATTTGAAATTCAATACAAATGTCGTTTGGAATGGGATTTTAGTATAATAGAACAATTGATGGGAAATTTATTAACAAACGCCGGCTATATATATATATATATATGAAAACACTAGTTATTATATTATAAAGGGATTGAGACAGAACCACACGATTTGTCAACTGCAAAAATTGACATATTCAAAAAGAAACCTGTTTATTGGCAATTCACGAAACATCAACTATCAAAACGTTGCAACATCTTATCAATAAAGAATGAAAGATTTTTCAATCGCGGTGTCTTCAATATTTCCATATAAACAAATATTTATATAAAATTAGTGTAGTATTAATTTTACTTATCAGTAAAAACAAATCAAAACAAAACAGATAAACAATTTTTCTATTTCATTCCATGTTTTGTCAATATTATGATGATAATTCAAAATTCAATATTTATCTTAAATGTAGGATCAGAACTGGGATGAGGTAATCAATGAATGCAATTCTAGTTTACACCTGATTGGAATTTTATATACAAGATAGGTATCTAAATGTGATGTTATAGAAATTTTTATAGAAGTAAGAATTAGTTACAGAAGAAAGTACAGAGTATCTCATTCCGTATAAAGAATTGAAACATTCGGTGTCCTTTTAAATGGATTTCTTTATTTGCTTCATGGATATTTCATTAGTTATCCTTTCTTGAAGAGTTTACTTTACGCTATTCTACATCGAATACTAAAATACTTATTTAGCAAACTAAAAATTATGGAGTGTCACCACTCGACTATCTCGCAAATTGGAATTGGATTAATTAACATAGATTCCCTATTCTGAGTCTCAACCCTCCAATCCCTACTCTCCTCTCCCATCTTTTTTTTTATTAAATAGGTTTTAATAATTTAAAAATCAATTTAAAATTAATGCAATTTTTAATAAATTAACAAATTACAAAATTAAATAAATAGAGGTGGGAATGAACGAAATTAGCTGGAGAGTCTCCACTCGACTATCTCGCAATTTGAATTGGATTAATTAACATAATATATTATATTTATATTAAATTTAATTAATTATAAATTATAAATTAAAATTAATAAATAATATTTATTAAACCAGTGCATGTTTGGTTCTTTGTTGATGGCACCACGTCACGTGTTGGCGCGTGAGATTTGCAGTGTTAAAAAATTAATTCTGGTATTTTCAGCGATTCAATCAAGCTGAAATTTTATATATAGCAGTTTTATACAATTATTATTCATGTGGAAAATTACCAAACATATATCTTTATTTTTACGGTCAGTTTAGAGGAAAAAAAATTAAAGCGTGGTAGGTAATGACCCTCTTTCGGATGAGCTTAATATCT
The DNA here is from genome assembly GCA_963082975.1 of Labia minor. NCBI lineage: Eukaryota > Metazoa > Arthropoda > Insecta > Dermaptera > Spongiphoridae > Labia > Labia minor. Next base: position 65,217,324 of record OY720348.1, read on the forward strand.
CAAAAGTTGATAAAAAAACTGCGAATTTTTAATAATGCAGGTGTACCAAATTTAATTATTCTAGCTTAAACGGTTTTTTGCGTAATCTTGTCTCCACACACACACACATAGAGAGAGAGAAAGAGACATTTTTCTCAACCTTAGTGAAAATGACTCAGGGACCTTCAAAACGTATAAAAACCTCAAAATCTCAACAGCGAAAATTTTCGCAAAATTCTGGCGGGATAGTAAAAATGAAAACGTGGTAGGTAATGACCCACTTACGGATGAGCTATATTTCTCAAAAGTTGATAGGAAATTACGAATTTTTAATAATACCTGTATACCAAATTTCATTATTGTAGCTCAAAAAGTTTTTGCTTAATCTTGTATACATACACACAGACATTTTTCTCAACCTTAGTGAAAATGACGCAGGTACCTTCAGAACGTATAAAAACATTAAAATCTCAACATCGAAAATTTTTATGATCGTAATACTATCTTTAGCGAGATAGTAAACATTATTCCTATTTTTATTATTCAAATGAAATTTTTACCAATTTTCCATTATAAAACCTATAACGCATCAACATGTACCAGATTTAGTAATTTTAAGAGAACCACCAAAGTATTAAAAAAAAATATTTTTAAATAAAATATAAATACTAAAATTCACAAAATACAGAGATATTCTCGGAAATAAGTTGCATTGTTCTATTTGCATTACTGTAGTTACATTGTTGCATTTGAACCTCCTCAATTTACCCCAGGGCATAATATATTTTATAATGAAAACAAAAAATACAATAAGATGTCTGCTGTAAAAAATACGGATATGTCGAACGTTATAAGATCTTGGTTTATACTTCATGTAAATACAATACAGGGGGGTCAAAAGTGACTCCAAACCATTCGTGTAAATATACTTACGGCATGCGCGCGGCTTGCTGGAACTTGGCCGGCGCACTGCCGTGCGCATAGATAAAATTATTGTCAGAAAATTTAAAATTTTAAATCAAATTTAATTTTTAAAAATTTTTTATTATTATTAATTATATTTTCAATAAAAACATATTTTGTAAGATTTACCTCTCTCTCTCTCTCTCTCTCTCTAAAACTTATTTTTAAATTTAAAAAGTACTATCCCTAAATGTTTTCAAAAAATGTAAATTTAGTTGATTTTTATCCACAAATTGATTCCTGTTTTTTTTTTTAGAGAAATTTAAAAAAATAATTGAATAATGAATTTATATCTATAGATAAAAAGATATGTTGTTGTATACATGTCAAAAAAGTGAAAAGATTCGTTCTATAGATTTCATTTTGGATCTGAAAGGTATCACAATAAGAACTCGAATTTGAATAAATTGATTCTTAAAATGTCTCAAATCAGAAATCTCATCGTACCAAATGATTTTCTCTCTAACATCTGTTTATTGAATATCTTATTTAGAAATAATTAAGTGAAATTTTACCTCTATGCAATTTATTAACATATAAAAATAAATTTCAAATAAAAGTCACAAGAATAAAAATAAATATTAGTAGATTATTTATTCTATGTAAATCTTTAAAAATTTAACGATGTTGAAGATTAATATTAATGTAAAGTGTTTATTATTAAAAGATATTATTTCTGGGTTATTTTTACGTGATTTTTTAGATTTTAGTCTCTAAGCTTTGGCGCCCATTTAGGCGCCATTTTCAAAAGAATTTTGAAACGGGAATATTTGGTGTTCTAAGTCTTAATCTGGGTGATTGCGCGGATAGTGTTGGACTTATTGCGTCCCGACCCCTAGCATTTACAACAGTGATTCCCAATCACTGTGCCGCGAGATTTTCAAAATGTGCCGTCAAATTTTACAAATTTTTTATTTTATAAATTTTACAAATTTTTTAAAGTTGTAATTAAGAAAAAGTACTTATTTATTTTATATGTATTTAAAAAAAAACGGTAAAATATTTTTGTGATTATACTCTTAAACATTTTCGATTTTTCAATAATGCTCTAAGTATGATTATTACACCTATCATTTTCTTTGTGTGCCGCCAAATTTTTAAACAGTTAAGTGTGGCGCGGTAAAAAAAAAGTTGAGAATCACTGATTTACATTGTCACTAATACACGTCCAGGTCGTACCTTAGCCCAGTATACAATCACTGACACACATACTAAGATTCAGAATTCTAAAAATTCCCATCTCAAATTTCTCTTGGAAATGATGCATCACACCTGATAATATACCTATATATAAAAGAATGCCTGCCTGTCTATCCTTTCTCAGCGTTCCCAAACCGTTAATCTAAATGAAATGAACTTTGACGGAGAGATAGTTTATACTTTTATAACAATAGGATAATACCGTACAATCAAAATTGAAAAAAATATAATATATTAAAAATTTAAAAAAAAATTTCAATATTAATACAATTATTGATTTATAGATTATACTTATAATAAAATAATTTTTCTTATATTTATTTTTCTTCAATGACCCTGAAATCAAATCCATTTGACCAATATGGTTTAAATCTGGTATAATTAAATTGTATTTTTTTATATATTTTTACTGTCTTGCAAGAGATAGTATTGCTATCACGAAAATTTTCGATATCGAGATTTTGAAGGTTCCTGAATCATTTTCACTAAGGTTGAGAAAAATGTGTGTGTGTGTGTGTGTATGTAATCAAGATTACGCAAAAACGGTCTGAGCTAGAATCATCAAATTTGGTACATGGACATTATTCACAATTTGTAGTTTTCTATCAACTTTTGAAAAATGTAGGTTAACCGGAAGTGGGTCAATACTTACAACGTTTTGATTTTTATTCCTCTAAAGTGACCGTAAAAATAAAGATATATGTCTCATCATTTTTCACATGATTAAAAATTCTATAAAACTGCTATATATAGAATTTCAGATTGATTGAATAGCTGAAAGTACCGGAATTATTTTTTGACACTGCAAATCACGCGCCAACACGTGGCGTGGTGCCATCAATAAAGAACCAAACACGCGCTGGCTTAATAAATATTATTTATTAATTTTAATTTAAATATAATATATGGTATTTAATCCAATTCAAATTGCGAGATAGTCGAGTGGAGACACTCAAGCTTATTATTATTATTAATAGTATTTATGATCAACGGAAAAATATGCCGTAAAATTAATTATTTTACTTAGTGAGATTTAATCACTTGTATCTAAGTTCAGCGGATTAAAATTAATTGATTCAATTTAAAAAATAATTATTTATAGAAATATATATATAATGAAGTCATCAAAAAGTTGCAAAAAGTATAAAAAAAATATTCAAATTTACGATATTGCTTATATTGAATATATATATATATTTCTCAATTATCTTTCTATTATTTTTTTAAAGATATACCTGCATATACATAATTAATTTTAATGAAAATATCTCTAGCATTACAAACATATTAAGAAATATTTTTTTAATCCCAAATATATATTAAGAAATTTTAAAATACAGTACATATACTTATATGATATATTTTTCTTAAATCTCTCTTTTTTTTATCATTTAAAATATATCCATGTAACGAACAAATTATCTATCTCATTTAAAGAATAATGATGAATAAATTTCAAATTAACATAAATGAAAATGTAAATAATGATATATTTTATTTAAAGTTTAAAACATAACAGTGTAAATAAAGAATAAAAAAAAAATGAAAGATTAAATGACATAAAGCCTTCAAGCGGTCATCTTTGATGAGCTGGCCTTTTTTAGGAAGATTCACAAATTCTTTAGAAGAAAGCAACACTATTTTGCAAAAAATTATTATAAAACACTATAGCGCTGTGTCATTATTATGATTTATTTAAATTAAATATTAAATAACAGATTATTCTAAAATTGATGACTTAGTATTATGATTATTTTTCTAATTAATATAAAGTCAAAATTAATAAAACATTTTTTTGTATCTCTTTTATTCATAAAATACTAAATAAATATTTATTTTCAACCAGATTATTTATTTATGAATTTAATTATTATTTTATTTTTCATTTTAGTTTGTTTATTATTTTCGAAGATGTCTATAAATAATTTTAAAGAAGAATTCAAGAGAAAGAGGGTCAAATATGGATTATATCCAGTTGAATATTTTTAATTTTTGTTTTTAGAATTGACTCCACTAGGTGAGAGGCTAGCCTCGCTGTCCCACATTCACGTGGTCCGGGTTCAAGTCCCGGGCCTGGCAAGGGAATTTCTCTAGCTGGGATTTATGGGACGGAGTCAACCCAGCCTCCGGGATCAACATTGGGAAGCTACTTGATAAAAAGTAGCGCCTCCGATCAAGAAAATCAAGGTAAATGTTGATAGGACGAGTTATGATCATAGGATACGTAATTGATATAACCGACTTTATAGGCGTTGTCCTTGCGTAGGACGTACAAAAGTCAGAGAATTGAAAATGAAATATTAATATCTAATACTGTTCTTATAATGAAGATTGAAATAGAATGAAATTACTTCTGAAATTTCGAGTTCATGAGAGTCTTACCAAATTCATTAATGAAACATTATAAGAGGTGAAAATTCATTTCTTTAAGAATATATATACGAGGGCTACTATTATGTATTGAGAATTGGCAACACTGATAATGACAGGTGAAATTCGACATTTTTTTAGGTTATACGTACTCATAACGTTTTGACTGCGAGCACAATTTGTGTTCTTTACTAGATGAAAATTTCATCTATGCCAAAATATGGAATTAACTAGAGGAATTTTTCTAGCTATGATATATTATAACTTTCGACGTGGTTTAACTCAAGAACAATGCATCTATCAACTAAATTCAACTTTTGGCGATGAAGCACCAACTAAATCCACTGTATATCGCTGGTACATTCAATTAAATTGTGGACGTAGTTCGCTCACGGACAAAGTTAAAGAAATTCGTTGCAAATCAGTCGTTGTTCCGGAAAATATTGATATTGTGCAAAACCTAATTGAAGAAGTTCGTTATGTGACATATCAGGAAGTCGAGAGATGTTTGAGCATTAGTATGACTAGCATAAATAAGAATTTGTATGTTCAGAATTTCTGGGCGCGTTGGATTTCATATTTGTGTTGAATGATACTTAAAAAATTGCTCGATTGGTACCGTAAAATGTTATCAAAATAATCAAATTATGGTGCATCCAACTCTGTATACAAAACCGTCACAGGTAGCGAGTCTGCGATTTATGATTAGGAGGCAGTAAGAAAAGGTCAGTCGACAGTTTGGATGTTTCAATGTGAAGCAAAGCTGACAAAAGTTGTTCGTTCTCGAAGCGCTAAGAAGCAATTAGTGGCGTTTTTCTTCATGAAAACTGATCCTCTGGCAACTGTAGCTCTCGAAAATCAAAAGACTGTTAATTTAAAGTGGTATACACTCATATTTTTGTCAAAAATTTTCGGTAAATTGAGAAAAATAAATTCAAAATGAGGAATCATTTAGCATCATTTCAATGAGAGATCACACACATCACATGTAACGAACGAGTATTTGAACACACAAAAGATGGTTTTGATGGGTCATCCGCCTTACAGTTTCGACTTGGCACCAAATTACTTCTTTCTATTCTCAATAATTAAAAACAAACTGGGTGTACAAGGAATTTCATTGTCCGAAGAAGCGGTTGAGGCCTTCAGAACGCAAGTTTAAGAACTATCATCTTCTGACTGGAAAAAATGTTTTGAAGGATGGTTCAATCGTTAGAAAAAGTGTATAGATCTTAAAGGCGATTATTTTGAAAAACAATAAAAATATTTTTCATCAAATTCTTATGTTTATTTTTTCTATTCTCAATACATAAATAGGTTCTCTCATATGTATAATTTAGGTATATAACTCACCGATATCCTGCCAATATATTAAGAAGAGATGACTTTCCAGCTCCCGAAGGACCCATAACAGCGCTCAATTCACCGGAATTAAATTTTCCGCAAACTCCATCAAGAATTCGCTTTGTTTCTGAAAATAAAGTAAAAATAAAACGTTAACATGGGTTATTTATCTCTTTGTTTTTTTTTTAATAAAAATGGATTATAAAATACCTTAATTTAATATTGAATTGATTAATTTTCAAGGATTTTCTACTTGTATTTCAAAAATTCCGGAATTGTTGGTTACCCCTCCCCCCCCTTAGAGAGGCCTGGTTTGGACTTGGAGAGCCAATATACTACATTTAATTGGATACATATAGGATTGACTTTTATCTCGATGTCATCTAAAGTAGTTTATCTCCTTCCTACTTCCTGCTTTCTTGGTATTTGTATAACCTTCAATTTTCTAATTCTGTCTGTTTCGATTTCAATGATCCCTACCCCATCAATTATTTAAATATATATTCGATATCAACAAATAAAGATTTATTGAAAAAAAAAATTCATTAATAATATATGAATTTAAAAAAATATTTAGCAATATCAATAAATAATATTTTCACATTTTTTGCGGATTCTCTTTTTTGAATTAAAAAAAAAATTAAATATTTTTGATTTCAGTGTTTAAATATTGCTAAGATTATAAATATATATATATATATATATATATATATATGATGGTTTACTTATTGTAAATAGAAAAAAATTGATTCTTAAATATATTTTTTATTCGTATACATTCACACCTGAAAAGTGTAAATAACGTTTAATTCGTATAAATTAAAGAAGAAAAAAAATTAGAAAAGAAATTATTGGATTCGAGGTCGTTGATGGCAAACAAATACAATGGGAAAGGATCCAGGAAATCAGATGCAAATCGTCATCCAATGCCAGTGCAAATGAAATATGCATTGACGATGGAAGATTCGTAGTGAAACAGACAAAGATTTGCGTCATTTTAACTCTCCATCCACCTGAGAACCTTCCGGCCGGTGATCGTCATCGGAAATCGTCATAACAAATATCAAGAATGGTTCGAGACAAGGATTATGCGGAAAAGAGGGAGGGGGGGGAGTGTATTAAGTGTATCGCATTTTGTATTTAACCTTGGTCCTAATCTCAAAAGAAATGATGCCAAGAAAATAGAAATTATTGAATAATATATCAATTGTAGATCAGTCCGATGTCTCGATGATCAAATTCCAGAAAATCTATTTTACATATCAAGTATTTGTATTTATTTATTTATTTATTTTACAAATGTATTTATTTATTAACACATTTTAATGGAAAGTTTATTAAACGTCGGCTTTCTTTTATGAAAATGATGCTGGGAGTGCACATTCTATTAATGTACTTTCTTTTGCTACATACAACAATAGAGGAAGCAAATTATATATATATATATATATTATCTCCATATTTCAAGGTACTTATAATATGTTATTCCATTGTGTCTTGTAATTATATTTATGTAAATATAGAAGTTTAGTTGAGTTAATCTTTCCCTTGATCATATTTAATATAATATATACAAGGGTCATTCAATAAGGAAATAGAGAAATGTTATAAAGCTCAAAAACTGTTTATTTGATTCTTACAAAATACAGGCTGTTTTTCAACATAATCAACCCTCACAGTTATGCACATGTTCCATCTTTCTTGCAACTTCCAAAGTTTAAAAATTGAGTTGGGGGGTCTTATCTCATCCTCCCTACAGTCCCGACCACGCCCCATCTGATTTTTACCTGTTTGGACCACTCAAAGACGCCCTACGTGGAAAAATATTTGGTAACAATGAGGAAGTTTAAGAAGCGGTTCAAAAGTGGTATCGGGTAAATCGAAAGTATTTTTCATCAAGGAAATTAGAAATGTGCAAGATAGATGGGACATGAATCTGCAAGTGCATATCTGTGGGGGAGGGGATGATTATTTTGAAAAATAGCCTGAATTTTGTAAGAATCAAATAAACTGTTTTTGAGCTATAGCCATTTGTCTTTTATTTATTGAATGTCCCTGGTATATATATATATATATATATATAGAGGAGTGTGGCTCACCTTGGGTATCAGTACACCTTGGGACATTGTTATTTTTTGTTCTAAGATTTCAATTAACTCTTAAATCTTGAAGGGGAAGGGCAGCACAATTCAATTGTATGAAGTGTTTTATTTCAATTGAAAAAAAAACAGGTTAAAATTTATTAAGATTTTTATTTGTAGAACATGCCCAGTAATTTTTAAATAAAAATTTCGTTAAATTTTAAAGTGAATTATTATTAATGAAAATATTTTGAAAACAAAAATACTACAATAAAATTTAAAGTAAGCATAAATGAATTTAATATAATAATTTCGGGAGATAAGTCTGACATTATAAAGTTTTAAAATTTATGTATGGTCCACCTTGGGACAAGTTGAAATGGCCCACTTTGGGACACAAGAAATTCTAAGTTAACTTTTAATTTACAAAAAAAATATTTTGTTTAAATCATTTATATATTTAATCTACGTTAACCTGTGTTTCTGAATAGTTATTATTTCTTCTTTTAAGAACTTATTGGCCTTAGAAAGAATATGAAAAATATTTAGTAGTTTATTGTAAACAAAATTAGAAATTATGAATTTCTATAGTAGTTTATTATTTTACTTTATTATTTTATCACTTCAAATATTTTTTTTTTCAATTCCAAGTAATTTTTAATTCTTCGTTTTTAATTTTTCACATGTTCTTTAAAATATCCCATGGTAGTACGTTCCATGGTTAATCGAATTAACAGCTCTGATGGACGATTTTGTCGACGATAAAATGGACGTAGTGCACGATACGTATTCCGCCCAGAACCATTATTTTCGAAATAAAATTGCACTATTTGCAAGCGTTGTTCAGGCGTGAGTCTATTCATGATAAATTGCTAAACCAAACTGAGAATAAATCACTTGACAGCTGTTAAATCGGTCGTCAACTTGAACAGTAATGCCAACTTAAAGTTCTATACCTCGATAAAAAAACACCCTTTATATATAAATATAAGGAAAATTGAATTTCATTTTCTTTTTTGCATGTGATTATCGGTAGATTAATAGCCAAGCAAACAGCATAACTTAATCGTGATTCTATGTAATCATTAAAATCAGGTTTGGATTCTGATTGGACAAAAACTACCTTCACATGCGAAATGTTAACCGATTGCAAGACTTCTATCAGACAGCATCATTGAATAGGAACGAAGGCGTTAATAGACTGCTATTAGTGCCCTTGACCCTTTCCTTCAATGTAGAAACTTGTTTATTAAAATAGTAGAACTATCAAAGCCAATCTTTATTTGATATTGGCTCAATCATTCTAAACAAATATTTCGAGATTGACACTTCAATCTATTTTCCCCCATTTCATTAATTTCACCTTCCCACATACCTTTAATCTTTTAATTCAATGATTGATATAATTATATATAAATACAAATAAATTAAAAAGTAAATAATAAATCCTTTTAAAAAACGGTAATTAGATTGAATGGTCATCCAGTCATGAATTTGCATAAAACTATACCAGTGGGTTCCTTTTTTAATTCTAAATAAACTTTCTTATGCAATTTTTGCGGGTCGCTTCTAGTTTACGGGATAAAAAGGATTAAAGTTTGAATATAAATCCATTTATATTCTATTTAGCTATCATGTTTTATTATTTGACCACCAGAGGGATCCACTAATTTTCGATTTTTATAAGTTCGGTTTGGATATAAGAAGATTAATAAATGAATTAATTTAATAATTTTTCTATATCCAGGCAAACCGAAAAAATCCTAACATATCAAAATCGCAAATGGATTTATATGCAAACTTTAATCCTTTTTATCTCGTAAACTAGAAGCGACCAGCAAAAATTGCATAAGAAAAGTTTATTTGGAATTGAAAAAGGAACCCACTGGTAAAGTTTGATCCAAATGCATGTCATAATAACTCGATTGAATAATTACCAAATTAAATAATTAAAAAAAAACAATTTAATAATTGTAAATAGATTTTAAAATATAAAATTAATATATTAATAAAAAAATAAATATAATATATACTATGGAAAATTTTTTAAATATACAATTTTAAAAGATGAATGATTGGTTAGTAATAATAACGCTGATTATATATATATATATGTACCCATTGAAATTACGGTAGCGAAAGCACTGAATATGAATTATAAACATTGAATTTGTTTTGTTCATGATGTCTCGCTCAACTCTATTTATAATTTTAAGAAAACAATTGCCAGAAAATTATTTTCTTGTGTATGTTATCATACGAATTTTATAAATGGGGAATTATTACCTATACATTTGAAAAAATGTATTCATAAAGAAATATTCAATTTTAACAAATAAAATAAAACTCGAAAAGGATACCGAGAATTATTCTATTGTGTGACTTACATAATAATTCTCTGTATCCTTTTCGAGTTTATTTTATTTTTATAACGCTTTTCTTAACTTCACTTGGCGTCTGTCTCTCTGTCTGTCTGTTCGCTCTTTTGACAAATTGAAATCGATTTTTCATCGACTTTTTATCGAGATAGACTTTTGAAAATTTCTATAGATATTTCAATGGATCCCTAGAAAGTATAGAAGAAATATAATTGAATTATAATTAATCAGCGATTAATTACTTTTATAGTAACTAACTCCTTTTGTATTGCTCCGATTAATTTATTTTCAACCGATTTTGAAACAAATATTGATTTCAGGATAGATTTTCATTTTGAATGTATTTAAAAATATATTTCATAGCATTAAAATTAATGATGAATTATTATTACTCAGTTGTACCATCAATGCGGAGGGTTCAGATGGTATAGAGCACGGATGGCGAACCTTTTTCAATGTCCGTGCCACAAAATTATAAAAAAAATCTTTTTGAAATAATTAACGTGCCACAAAATTGTCATTTTTTTTCTCTAGCTTGAATATATAATCGAATATTTTTGTATAACTTCTAACTATCCTGTATAAAAGCGTTATAATTTTAAATATTAAACTTTATTCCAAAAAAATAAAATGATTATTAAAAAATTTGGAATTTATTTTTGGTAAAAATATATCTTTCCTAAATTTTTTTTTTATTTTTATTGTATGGAAATTCTTTAATTGATTTTAATTTGTAGTTTTTATTTGTAGATAATGACAAAAAAGCAAAATTTATATTTGATACCGTGAACCACTTACATTTTCTTGATTTGACTTCCTAGACTTTTGAAAATTTCTATAGATATTTCAATGGATCCCTAGAAGTTATATAGAAGAAATATAATTGAACTGAAAAACCAAAAATTAGGAATACGTGAATAATTAGTGAATTAATCAATAAAACATTACTTAAAGACAGGTTCATAATAAGCTAATCTTGCAAATTTTAATCCTTTTTATTTCGCAAACTAGAGGCGACCCGCAAAAATTGCATAAGAAAAGTATATTTGGAATTAAAAAAAGGAACCCATTGGTAAAGTTTTATCGAAATCCATGACTGGATGGCCATTCAATATAATTACCAAAATAAGTTGACCTGTGGCCAGGTCCGAACCGACCGACGGTTTGAAGTAAATTAATTTCCAGCTACAGAAACAATTTCAAATAATTTTAATACATCTATTAATGGAATAAAAAACATATGGATACATAAATAATAAATATAAACATTTTTAATTTTATTTTATTTATAATATATATGCAAGACCAGGCTGTCACGTCATGAATGGCTGGATGACGTCATATAATTTTAAATCAAGAAAAAACTAATAAATATGATTTTCCCGAGAATAAAACCAATACAAAGTGCATGATTCGTGGTGATATATAAAAAAATCTCCTCATGTGAAATTTGGTGTGAAAATAACCCTTCCCTTCCTATCGTCGATCGCTAATACTACCACTTCCGGTTTCCGGATTTGCACCAAAAGTTGATCAATTCATCCCACTGATGCATTAAGTAAATATCCCAAATTTCATCAAAATCGGTTGAGCCGTTCAGGCTGTACACATCTATACGGACAGACGGACGGACAGACGGACGGACAGACATCATGCTAAAAATACTTTTTTCTGTTAAGAAAATGCATGATTCGTGGAGATATGTAAAAATCTCCACATGTGAAATTTGTTGTGAAAACAATACCTCCCTTACTATCGTCGGTCGGTAAAAACGTTTGAATTATTTATTGAATAAAATTTTTTAAAAACAGTTTTTGTTCAAGTTTACATTAGCAGTTCTGAATGAATTAAGTGGAATCGTCATTATCTTTATTTATCAATGTGTGTGAGAGGTGGGATCTTAAATCCTATCCAATATTTAAATTATTATATTAACACTAAAATATTCAATTTTTTTTTTATCCAATTAGAAGCATTTTAACAAATTATCATATGTTAATTTGAAAATTCCAATGGTGTTTTTTTATGTATAATTAAATAATTGCATACTTGTTGTAAAACGAATTTTCCTAATGCAAAATTTATTATTAATCAAATTATATGAATAAAGTTAATATTTAAATGTATTATAGAAAAAATCAATTAACTCAAAATATGGATAGATGTTGGAATGGGGTTGTTGAAATCAATTAATTTAGAGTTCAATATCATCACACAGAGAGAAATAATAAACAATCTATCTATTTTTGTGGCTCTATGAAAGTTAAAATTGCTTGACCGAAGAACCACATTTCTCCAGACGTCCCTATTCTGAACCACTCCCATCCAACTCTCATTCTCTCCAAACTCCCTCAAATCTCTTCTTATATTGCCTGCGACCAACTTCTTGGTCTACGAAATAATAAACAATAAAATAAAAATAAATTAGATTGTTTTTATAATGTGAAATAAAAATAAGTTGACCTGTGGCGAGGCGCAAAACCAGCAGACAGTTTGAAATAAATTAATTTCCAGCTACAGAACCAATTTCAAATAATTTAAATGTATCTATTAATGCAATAAAAAACAGATATGGATTTAACATAAATATTTTTAATTTTATTTTATTTATAATATATAAGTAGGAGCTGACTGTGACGTCATGAAGAGCTGGGTGACGTCATATAATTTAAAATTAAAAAAAAACTAATGAAGATAATTTTTCCCGAAGATAAAACCAATACAAAGTGCATGATTCGTGGAGATATGCGAAAAATCTCTTCATGTGAAATTTGGTGCGAAAATAACCCTTCCCTTCCTATCGTTGATCGGTAATACTACCACTTCCGGTTTCCGGATATACACCAAAAGTTGATGAATTCAACATACTGATGCATTAAGTAAATATACCAAATTTTATCAAAATCCGTTGAGCCGTTCAAGCTGTACACATATATACGGACGGACAGACGGACGGATGGGGAGATATCATGCTAATAATACTTTTTTCTTGTTAACAAAATGCATGATTCGTGGAGATATGTAAAAATCTCCACATGTAAAATTTGGTGTAAAAACAATACCTCCTTTACAATCGTAAAAATAGTGAAAAATTTATTTTATACATTGCTGGTATACTTTCTAGAAGATATACACAATTCCAAATCTTTTTTTTACTGACTTATGAATTTGAAATTACTTATGTGTTCATTCACACGTACTGAAAAATTAAAACAAACAAACACAAGTAAGCCAAAATATAATCATTCAATGTCGAATACATTCATTTACTATTTGAATCGTGATATTTCCATGGCCATTGATATTATATATAAAAAAAATAAAAAACATCTAAACCAACAAAAAAATTTTTGTAGGATCGATATGAAATTATTTCTTATTTTAGTTGGTTTAGTCATTTTCCATTTTTACCGACTGATGATAGTAAGGGAGATATTGTTTTCACACCAAGTTTCACATGTGGAGATTTTTACATATCTCCACGAACCATGCATTTTCTAAACAGAAAAAAGTATTTTTAGCATTATGTCTGTCCGTCCGTCCGTATAGATGTGTACAACTTGAACGGCTCAACGGATTTTGATAAAATTTGGTAGATTTACTTAATGCATCAGTATGATGAATTGATCAACTTTTGGTGCAAATCCGGAAACCGGAAGTGGTAGTATTAGCGATCTACGATAGGAAGGGAAGGGTTATTTTCACACCAAACTTCACATGAGATTTTATACATATCACCACGAATCATGCACTTTGTATTGGTTTTATTCTCGAGAAAAATCATTTTTATTAGTTTTTTTCTTAATTTAAAATTATATGACGTCACCCAGCACTTCATGACATCACAGTCAGCGCCTCCTTATATATTATAAATAAAATAAAATTAAAAATATTTATGTTATATCCATATCTGTTTTTTATTGCACTAATAGATATATTAAAATTATTTGAAATTATTTTTGTAGCTGGAAATTAATTTTCTTCAAACCGTCGGTCGGTTCGGATCTGGCCACAGGTCAACTTATATCGTTTTTGTTTTTAATACCATTAATAAATATAAAATTTCTATTTTTAAGAAAAATATAGAAATAAATACTAATTTTGGTATGTATAAGTAGAAGTATATATAAATATATATTAATCTTAATATTGACATAAATAATTAATTTATAAATAAAAATTAAATAATTCAAATATAATTTCTTGATAAGAAGATGTCATCATAAATATTTTCAGATTCAAAATAGAATATAAATCGATTTCAGTCAATTTATTCATGATTGGAGTCATCTTTTTTCTCTTCTTTAATATCTTTTTTTGAGGGGTGTACTTTGATTTTCATTATTGTGCAATAAAGAAAAGCAGACGTGACATATATTTTGTTTAGTATATATATATATATATATATTCTAGAAAATTATTTCCGGGTTATTTTCATGATTAATTGTGAGATTTGAGTCTCGACGTTTCGGCTCCCATTTTTATTATATATATATATATATATATATATATATATGTATATATATATGTCAAATGTAATTTAATGAAATATAACAAATATATGTCCAATAGTTGTCTATAAATCCCCATAAAATAAAAATAAAAAAAAAACAAACAAAATGAATAATTTCAGTTTGGAACATTGACAACCGACAAACTCGTTTATGTGTTGACTCCTGAATCCCGATGACGTTAGAGATTTATCATATCCAGATAATGAAATGTCGTAGATGTTGGAACGCGATGACTCAACCGAAAACTGATACGGAGATCTAAGTCAAAGAATTTCTGATTGCACATCTTCTTATATCAAGCTAAACTGCTCTCATTTCCTATTCTACACCTCCATAATCATGAAATATTCATGTATTGACATGTAGCATTGAACTTTGTAACATGTTTTGAATAATCTATCTTAAAAAATGATTCATATAAAACCATTTAATTAATAAATTTTATTTATTTATCGACTTTATTGAGAAATTAATTATTATAAGACAATTAAATTAAAGCATAAAAATATTGGAAGTACTTGTAGTTATGACTTGATGCAAATGATATAGTTTTTGAAAAGAAAAAAAATATTTTTAAATATATATTTATATTATATATATATATATATAAAGGCACCACAGGATGGTAGGCAACAGAGTTGGCTCACATTCTCATTGACCTGTGTTCAAGTCCCGGGCCTGATAAGGGAACTTTTCTAGCTGGGGTCTATGGGAGGAAGTTACCACAGCCTCCAAGATCCAAATTGGGAAGCTACTTGATAAAAAAGTAGCGCCTCCAATCAAGAAAGTCAAGATAAATGTTGATAGGACCTGTTCTACTGATCATAGGACTTCGAATTAATATAACTGACTTGATAGGCGCTATACTTGCGTAGGATGTACAAAGGCCAGAGGTTTTATATATGACAATAAACTGCATCCTCAGATATAATTAGATTTATTATTATTCATTTGAGCAGAGTTTTAAACTCGGAAAAGAAAAATGTGTGAAGTGTTTATTTATGGGATAATGAAAAAGAAGTAAAGATAATACATATAAAATTAGATATGAAAAAAATCAGAGCATAGAAGTGGAAACCAAAATAGAGATAAAAAATATTTTACAAATATAGGAAAAACAAAATAAATGCAATTTTAGTAAATTAGATATTTTGAAGCCATAGAAATAAAAAGTTGAATGGTTTCTGCTGTTTCATGATGGCAGACTATTCGAAATGATTAAAAGGATTTAAAAATAATTCTGTGAAAATCTCAATTTTCATTTTTCATATAATGTTATAATTAAATTTTATTTGATACGCATTGAATAAATTAAAAATAAAAACAATAAGTTGACCTGTGGCCAGGCACAGAACTCACCGACGGTTTGAAATAAATTAATTTCCAGCTATCTTTAGCTTTAGTGTAAAAATAACCCTTCCCTTTCTATACGATCGGTAAAACTACCACTTCCTGTTTCCGGATATAGACCAAAAGTTGATGAATTCATGCTACTGATGCATTAAGTAAATATGCAAAATTTTATCAAAATCCGTTGAGCCGTTCTTGATGTATACATCTATACGGACACTCAGACAGACATCATACTAAAAATACTTTTTTTCTGTTAACAAAATGCATGATTCGTGGAGATATGTAAAAATCTTCACATGTGAAATTTGGTGTGAAAACAATACCTCCCTTACTATCGTCGGTCGGTAAAAAAGAAAGAATATTGAAATTAAAAATAATTTTATTTTTAAATTTAATATTCAAGTTGAAAAATATATTTAAATATAATATTTGAACAATTGAATCAATTAGTTTTAGGGTAACAGTTACAGTTGTTGCCAACCTTAAAGCGAAATTAACCATTCATTTAGCAATATCTAGCGTTAGAATTGCGTTTAATCCAAATACTAACAATAAATATCATCAAGAAAGGATTTACTTTAGGAATATAACAAAAAAAAAATATGTATTAACTTGTTACCCATACATGCTGTAGAAAATAAGATAAAAATACAGTTATTGCCACCCTAGGCATACAGATTAAATGAAGCGACAATGTTGGCAACTTTTCGATCATAAAACCACTGAATATACATCACATCTTCCGGCCAAATTTATTCACATTCAACCTTATATATTAAACTTTAACGTAAAGGTGGCAATAACTAGTAGAATGGCAAAAACTATATCCGTTACCCTATATTAATTCATAAAAATAATCAATTGAATCATGAAAATCATTGAATATATTCCAAAATTGATTGTGAAACTTAAACAATAAGTTAATTAAATTCAAAATGGAGGAGTGATCCATTTAAGTAATTTTTAAATAAATTATTTCTGTTACAAAGAGTGAAAGTTTCGGTAATAAACTTGAATTTTCTAAGGTATCAGAATTATCGAAATGCTTTCCAGCTGGTAACTCTCACTAAGTGGGGAGTGAATGAATTAAATTCCAATTAACCTGGCCTTGTCCTTGCTTGAACATAATTTCTTGATGAATGAACCGGTAAAACATATCAATGAATAGATTGGAGGAAAATTTAATTTTGGAAAAAAATAATAAAAAAAAAAGATAATTTGTTATTGTAAATTATTTAATATTTATGGTTTGTTTATGTTTCTATGTGTGCATATTTTTAAGGTAAAAATTTTAAATATTACTCAAACTAAAATTTGAGACTTTTGAGCCACTATTGTTTATTATATGATTTTAAGTTTTTATAAATTAATTTTTTTTATTAATTATTATTATAATTTTAATTCAAAAGATTACATTTCTTCTTAATAATTTAATTTTATTATGAAAAATTTAGCTATTTAAAACAAATAAAAGCTATTAAATATATATATATATATATATATATATATACATATATATAAGTTTTTGTCTGCACATTGTTAAGAATTTAAAAATCAACCTCTAGAAACCACAAATGACTAGAATTTTTCAAGTCTATCTGTATGTATGTATGTATGTATGTTTCTACCGGGAAATTGTGATGTTATAGACTCAATATTGGCTGAGCCAATTACTATGAAATTTCATCAAAGTATTTTTATATACCTCTATATGAACATATATTACTATAATTTTTATCAATATCTAATCAATAACCATAGAAATTAATTTTTAAAAATTTATAAAATGCTCTGTATTGTTCATTCAGACCCGAAGTGATCAGTTGCTAGACCAAAGATAAAGTTAAGGAATTTGGGAGAGAATAGGGGTTGGATGGATGGAGCTGGGTCAGAACAGAGACTGTCTTTGCTGTACTAATAATTTTTGAATCCTCTAGCCCAGTGATTCTCAACCTGGGCGACATCGCCCCCTGGGGGGCGATCGACATCTTAAAGGGGTCGATAAGTCATTTTTGGGGGGAGAAATCATTTTCTTTTTAAAGATTTCCTCTTTTTTCAATTTTTTTGAATATGGTTCTAAAAAAAAAATAAAAAAAAGGTCAGAGGATTTTGCAATCAGGTTCTGAAACTCGATTTTTCAATATGGCTCTAAGTATCACCTAGTGTACCTACTAGGGATTATCATGCAATTTTTATCTGTAAAAATTTATAGGGAGGCGAATTAAGAAGCGGGTCTTACAAAGGGGGCGTTTGGTCCAAAAAGGTTGAGAAACACTGCTCTAGCCCTACATAGATAGAAAAATTTCTTCTGAGGAAGGAGAACACAGGAAAAATTAACAAATGCGAAAACTCCATGGAAAAAATAAATAAACCAATTAATTTAAAGTAATACTATATATATTAAGTTTATCTATAGTTTTATAAAACGTTACAAAAGTTAATTTTAGTTTTATAAAATGTCTCAAGTATTTATCATTAGATTCCCTTCAATTTCATTATAATAAAAATTATTCCAAATACTAAATGTCACTTTAGTACATGGGGAAGAGCCCTCTGCCCAGGTGCTAACACCGCCAAATGGGGTCTGAGCAGCTAGTATTTTATAAATCTCAATACCAAAATTTGTGAATTCATTTTAATGATATACATAAATATAAAACAATAAAATTATTAACAATAATCGAGTACCTGGTTCACTGAGCCGCCGCTCAAATAATTTAAAAGAACATAAATTAAAAAAAAATAGTCATAAAACATACAGCCCTTAAACGTACGTATTAATGCACTGAAAAACAGAAAATTATAACGTGTGGATATAACATAATATATATTTCATAATTTGATTACAAAATATTATTAAAATAAATATTTTTAATTTTATTTATATTTATAATATTTTGTATTTAAGAAAAAAGCTGCCTGACGTAGTTGCTGACGTCATTGAAATTTACTATTTTAAATTAAGAAAATAGATACAAAAATAATTTTTTCCGAGGCTGAAACCAATACAGATCGATTTTTATTTATAAATATTATATATATTGTGAATTTCAAAAAAATTCTTCAATCAGGTTAATATTTCAAAAATACAAATATATATACAATTTTTGCTAGTATAATAATATATAATGTATAAAATAAATATAATCTATATATTTCTTAGACGAGGCAACTACATTCCTCGAACTACATTCCTTCAACTTCTTAGCCTTTTAATTTATTATCTTATTTTATAGAAAAATGATTGGACTTGAACAAATTTCGAACTATTGTTACACATGTATTTGAAATTAGGATTCTTCGCAGCATTTATGAGCCAAAGAAAGTTGAAGTCACCGGGGAATGTTGAAGACTGCATAATAAGAGTAGGATACGTAGCAAAAATAGGAGAGGAAAGATTACCTAGGAAAATCAATTTGTGAGAAAACTGATTAGGAAACGACCGGTAAGAAGATCAAGGACGCGGTATGCAGACAATTTAGGAAGGGGCGTTTGAGAGATGAGAGAAGATAAAAATGGGTTAGGAGTGGCGAGGGTAGGGAAGTTTGGAAAATGTGGTAGCTGCGACCAAGAGAGTAGAGCAGGGGTGGGCAAATACTTTTAAGAGCGGGCCAAAATGAAATTTTCAAAATGTCTCCCGGGCCAGAGGGCCATATTTCGAAAACAGCAAACCGGGAGAGCCATATTGAATGAAAGATCGAAATAAGAGCCAAACTTTTTCAACGGGCCGGATAAAATAAGCAAAAGGGCCGGATCCGGCCAGCGGGCCAGCTTTTGCCCACCTCTGGAGTAGAGCCACACAGATACAAATTTGTTTATTTTGATTTGTATATTAATTATAAAATGATAAAACATTATAACATAAGAATTGTCAAATTAGGCAGATAATTAATTCCCCTATTTCACTTGGATAGAATTGATCCAATTGATAATTCCAGATTAATTTCATAATGAGAGATAAATTTCATTTCAATTTTAATCTATTATATAAGTAAAGATTGTTATCGTATTGCGAATCATTGACTGTTATGTAATTGATAAATATATAAAGTCCTTCTTCTAAACAATTTCTCAACTGGTATGGAATGAAGCAAGGCTGTGCACTTGCTCCGTTCTCCTGCTGCTTTCTTCCTTGGTAAACATCGTCAACGGTACAGTTATAGTTCAAATGGAATTTAAAAAAAAATTCAGCCTCCAGGTGATTTCTAGGCGAGGGGGACACGTGCCATCCGAACAGAGGAAGAGAAATCTCGCCCCCTGTTTTGGACGATTTCTACTTTTCATTTCAATTGTAAATAAATATCTATACAGAGAGAGAATGTAAAACCATGAATCATTTCCCTTTCTCAACATTATTTATCTGCACAATATATATATATATATATATATATAATTGTATATATAAATCAATTTTGGTATTTTAAAAAAAATATTCCTTATTAAGTATGAATATTTAAGATTAAGATTATTATTTAAAATAAATAAACGACAAAATATATGGAACAATTTAAAATAATTTAAAAGAACATAAATTTAAAAAAAAAATAGTCATAAAACATACAGCCCTTAAACGTACGTATTAATGCACTGAAAGTCCGAAAAGTATGGCCTGTGGATATAACATAATATATATTTCGTAATTTGATTACAAAATATTATTAAAATAAATATTTTTAATTTTACTTATATTTATAATATTTTATATTTATGGTAGCGCTCCCCGGTGTCAATTTTTATTATTAAAATTCCTATTTTAAATTAAAAAAAAACTAACAAAGATGATATTTCCCGAGGCTGAAACCAATACAGATCGATTTTTCTTTATAAAAATTATCTATGGTGTAAATTTCCAAAAAATCCTTAGAGCGGTTTATTTCTAAAAAATACACACACATATAGATACATATATATTTATTTATATATAATTTTTTTGAAAGTATAATAAGATAAGATATATACCAAATATTATATGTATTGATACCAGTAATATATAATTAATTATATTAAAATTAAACAAAATGTTTAAATTGATTTATATTATTTAAAAAAAAATCCATATTTATTGAATAAAAACTATTTTGTAATTTAGGCCAAAATTGAAAACAACCATACTTGACCGTGTCATTCATTTTTTTGAAAATTTTGAGTTAAGTTAAGACAAATATATTATTATATAGATTTCGATTTAATATTAAATTTAGAATATTGACCTATGGGCACAATGTATTATTAATAATATATATTAAAATAATTATTTATTAATATAATTTTATTTGGAAAAAATACATCTTATAAATTGAATAAAATTTAATAATATTTATTTTTTTAAAAAAACTTCTAATGAAATTTTTTAAATTTATAATAACTTATTTAATTTCATAATTAATTTTATAATTATTTCAAACTCGTTACTATATTTTTTTAAAAAATTAGTTTTCAAAAAGAAAAAGAAAAATTCTATTATAATAACATAATTAAATGAATCAAGTGGCGGTGGCTGTCTGGAGGATGCTCTGCTTTAAACAAATATATTTTTTGCAAATATAAACTAACAATTCGTCAACATTCTTTACATAAAAGTGTTATTTGCAAAATGAATAATCAATGATTGACAATCTTGGTATTCCAAAATTTCTTGGGATTGTGAATCATGCAGACATATGAATTCGAATGGTGGGTTTCCAAATTCATCATCAATTGATCAGCATCAAAAAAATAGACTTCATTATTACTTTAATATAATAATAATAATTATTATATATACATCTATCTATCGATCTATCTCTGTGGCTCTACGGAACTCGAAAGTGCTTGGTCGAAGCAACCACATTTCTCCAAGTGTTCCAATCCTGAACTACGAGAGTGGGGTGAAAAGTTTCCGGCCTGACCAAGAAAAACGATGTTTTTAAATTTTTTTTTTTTTTTTGCTTTATTTTTCAACATAATCTCCATCAACACTGATACATTTTTCATAAGGGTGTTCTAATTTATTTAATTAATTAAATTAATTAATTAATTGATTAAATTTCATTTAATTTAATTTAAGTCTATAAACAGTTATGAATCGACGCAAAAATTCGTTTGGATTACGCCTACAGCGCCAAATTGTCGGTAGAAATGGTTTTTCGAAGCAGTTTTTCGTCTAACGTTAGCAAACGCGGCTTTTCATGTTCAAAGGCTTGTGTAAAATATTTTGCACACGTTCAGCTGACATCGTACAGGTCTCAGCTATCTTGAATGTTGAAAAATAAAGCAAAAAAAAAATTTTAAAAAATCGTTTTTCTTGGTCAGGCCGGAAACTTTTCACCCCACCCTCGTATAGCCATCCAACACTTACCCTCTCCCAACTCTCTCACGTCCCTTCTACATTATCCACCCACCGCATCCTTGGTCTTCCAAGGGGACGTTTCCTAATCGGTCTCCCCACCAATATAAATTTTAATTTTGATAATAATTTTAACGAGATAAGTATAAC
The DNA here is from genome assembly GCA_963082975.1 of Labia minor. Classification (NCBI taxonomy): domain Eukaryota; kingdom Metazoa; phylum Arthropoda; class Insecta; order Dermaptera; family Spongiphoridae; genus Labia; species Labia minor. The sequence continues at coordinate 65,239,981 of OY720348.1, forward strand.
AGACGTTGCTCGATTGCAACCTCGATTTAAATTCTTCTCGAATATATTTAAACTTCGATAATCATAATCATAAGATAGAATTTTTAGAATGGTACTTAGGCCCTATTATTTATATAAAAATTTTCGGATTATTATATTTACATGAAAATAATTAAAAAGTGTGTTTGTACGTGTATGTTGGAATTATATTTACTAAGTTAAATCTCACAAAAGAAATTTCAGAAATATTGATTTTTTTTTTCTTTTTCAAACAAATCTTACGCCTTTAATAAACACTTGTCTATTTACTTAATTATATTTCCCTCCTACACAAATAGATAAATATTATTATTAATAGAATATCATGTGGATATCCTGAAGGTGGATAGTTATAGGATTTTATTTGAAGATCATTTCTCTCAAACATTCTTTTCCAGTCAACACGCTGGAAATTTTCCCTGATTGTTTATGCTCGGTCATTTAAACAAAATTATTCCTTATTATCGGCTTTGGCTAGTAATACTGGTTCACCGAGCCACCGTTCAAATAATTTAAAAGAACTTAAAATAGTAATAAAATATATACTCTTTGAATGTATGTATTAATGCAATGAATGACAGAAAATATATAAAAAGGTTTTTTTGTCTGTACATTGCTGAGAATTTTTATTTTGAAAGTAATTAAAAATATTTTATAGCATTAAAATTAATGATGAATTCTTATGAATCAGTTGTAGCGAAAGTGGCACTTTTGCATATATTCGCGTTTTTTTGAATTATTTCGTAATATCTACTATAATAGTTAAATATATTTGCCCAACAAAAGATTTAGCCAGCTTTTGTCTAGACAAATGCTATTTTCCTAATCCAATTGAAATGAAATAATAGTTGAAGCTATTTAGTCAAGCAAATGGCTTTTGCCTAGGCAAATGCTATTTTCCTAACTTTGTCAGGCTTATAGAAAAATTATTTTATTCTTTTTAGTCCAAATTTTTTATATTTATATTATTTTTTAATATATAAATAATCCATACATAAGATGGAGATATAAGATATAAGATTTTTGGTGTATAGTCATTATATAGTATAATATAAGTTATAATGTTTATTTCAACCTCAGAATTACTTCATTGATAATTATAGTAAATTAATTAAATTGTTTAATCGCGACAAAAAAATATCAATATTAAATTAATCAGTCATTTGAAATTAAAATAAATTTGGTTAAATTAAATTGAGTTAAAATATATGACTAGACATTTAAAGTTTATATTTATTCTAAATGATGACAGGCAAATTAATTTCTTAAAAAAATTTATATTATATTTAAATTAAATTTAATTAATTACATTATAAATTATTTAGCTCTTTGTTGACGTCACGTGCTGGCGTGTGATTTGCAGTCATGTTAAAAATTTAATTCCGTTACTTTCAACGATTGAATCAAGCTGAAATTCTATATATAGCAGTTTTATAAATTTTTAATCACGTGAAAAATTATCAAACATATATCTTTATTTTTACGGTCACTTTAGAGGAAAAAAAATCAAAACGTTGTAGGTAGTGATGCTCTTCTGGTTGAGCTACATTTCTCAAAAGTTGATAGAAAACTACAATTTTTTAATAAGGCCGGGTATACCAAATTTTATAATTGTAGCTCAAACCGTTTTTGAGTAATCTTATCTACATACATATACACACACAGACACATTTTTCTCAACCTTAGTGAAAATGATTCAGGAACCTTCAAAACGTATAAAAACATCAAAATCTCGTCATCGAAATTTTCCTGATCGCAATACTATTCCTGCGAGATAGTAAAAAAAGTTGACCTGTGGCCGGGTCCGAACCGACCGACGGTTTGAAATAAATTAATTTCCAGCTACAGAAACAATTTCAAATAATTTTCATATATCTATTAATGTAATAAAAAACAGATAGGCATACATAAATAATAAATATAAACATTTTTAATTTTATTTAATTTATAATATATATGCAAGACCAGGCTGTGACGTCATGAATGGCTGGATGACGTCATATAATTTTAAATCAAGAAAAAACTAATAAATATGATTTTTCTCGAGGATAAAACCAATACAAAGTGCATGATTCGTGGTGATATATAAAAAAATCTTCTTTGGTGTGAAAATAACCCTTTCCTTCCTATCGTCGATCGCTAATACTACCACTTCCGGTTTCCGGAATTGCACCAAAAGTTGATCAATTCATCCCACTGATGCATTAAGTAAATATACCAAATTTCATCAAAATCGGTTGAGCCGTTCAGGCTGTACACATCTATACGGACGGACGGACAGACGGACAGACGGACGGACAGACATCATGCTAAAAATACTTTTTTCTGTTTAGAAAATGCATGATTCGTGAAGATATGTAAAAATATCCACATGTGAAATTTGGTGTGAAAACAATACCTCCCTTACTATCGTCGGTCGGTAAAAATATAATAATATATTACTTTTAAATAAAATATTATAGTTTTAATATAATTTTTATAATTAAATAAAGATATAATAAAATAATTATTATCTTTTATACGTTATTATAACAAATAAACAACAATACCGTGTCTGTCAACTTGACAAAAATAAAAAAAACTAAAAACTAAAGCACACATACAGATTATGAAGATATTATATATATATATATATATATATATATATATAATTTTAGAAAATTTTACTTATCACAATTGCTCCAATTAATTAGGATAAGGCTTTGGCATCTCATTTTCTATAATTAAGAAAAATATAATAAACTCTTTCTTTATATCATATGAAAATAAATATTTATTTAATTATATATTTATTTTCATAATTTTTTATTGAAATTTAGAATCTGTATTTGTTTGAATCTGTCCTATTTTTGAAGTGGGTCAAGTGCATGAAGATGTCTCATTGCTCTCATGCTGTCGGTTTTTTTTTTTGATAAATGATAGGTCCTTTCTTTTCTGTATTTCTTCTTTGAATCTTATAATTTATAAATTATTTAAATGTCGGAGAAATTATCAAATGACCTATATACGAGACAACAGAATAAATATATATATATATATATATATACATCTGCTTTTATATATATATATATATATATTATTAGTACCATTATTATAATAAATTATATTTTGAATTATCACAAATGACATTGAACTATTTTTTTTTTTTATGAAAAATTCCGATCAGTTAATTTAATATATTATCTATAATTGTTTATTTCATCAGAATATATATTATTATCTATTAATATATAAAGATATCATCACACAATCAATCAAATTTAAAATCATTATAAATGACATGATAGGTTCAATACCGTAGTATGGGATGTTCTGCTTTGTCTAATAGAGGCCTGGTCAACCGGCGGCCCTCGGGCCGCATGCGGCCCACCGTGTAAAATTGTGCGGCCCGCCAGTTAACTTTATATTTCTTTTGTAACTTTCATCTCTAGTCTGTATATTCAAAAACAGAGAATATATTTGAAATAATTCAAATTAATTCATTTTTTTTTATTTAAAATATGTCCTACAATTTTTAAACTACATATTTGATTCCATAAAAAGGAAGAAAAAAGTTAGAAATAATAGTAATTAATAGAGAATATATTTTTTTATTTGAAATTGTTATTATTATATTTTTATTTAAAAAAAAGTAGCCGAAAAATAATAAATAAAAAAAAACATTAAACATTAAGCATCAAAAAAGTATTACAAGTGTTTTTTAATACATTGTTTCACGTTTCCCTAAAATGCGGCCCCTGTAGCATTGCTCCTAATCATAGAGGCCCATGGAGTCATTTTGGTTGGCCAGGGCTGGTCTAATAGTAGAAGCGAGCTACTAGATTTGACTTAAAAAATTTGATAATTCAATTTCTAGATCATTTATACTCAGTTGTTTAATTTCTCTCTATAATTTAAATATTATTTTAACTGATTTAATGATTTTAATATTAAATGATACTGTCCTAAAAATTATGCTTACAAGGAGATTGGAAGAATGGTAAAATCGCTTTTTAAACGCCGTTTGCGGGGACAAAAACATGGTGCACGCCTTAGTCCGTTTACCCAATACGCTTCATAATTTTTAATAGAATTGACAGTGGTGTATTGGGAGGGGAACGCGGGGGAACGACGTTCCCTTACCTTTTTTCAGAACCGGAACGAGTTCTAGTACTTTTTCATCTCCCGACAACTCCCACTTAAATCTAATGTTAGAATTTCTTTTTTTGTGTTCGTTAATATTTTGTATAGTAAGAATAAGAAAAAATAAAAACTTATATGGAAAAATAGTTTGCTGAAAATAGGACTTTTTTGCTCCCACTATGCTAACCAAATACTATGTATCACTCGATGGTACAGGGGACAGAGCCCCAGTCTAGATGTGAAGAGCGCCGAAGACAGTCTGAGCAGCTAGTAAATATATATATATATATATATATATATAAGAATCTTATTTCTTTGGATTTTTATATGTATATTAAATGAATGAATATTGAAGATATATATGTGTATGATGGCTCAAAAAGACTATATTTAGACAAATTAATACAAAAAACTTTTTAATCAAAAATGCTCTAAAAAATAGAAAGTAAAATATTAATTAAACCTTGAATATTATCCTTTACATATGCCCAACAAAAAGTCTGGGTGTATATGAACACAAGTAGTAGGTAATGAATTTAATATTATTACTAGCTGCTCCCACGAAATCATTCCTCAACTCGTGAACTAGGGAGTTAACACTCTCATCGATCCCCTGTTACTATTATGATTAATTTTGTTCAAGCACAATTTTTAAAGCATAGAATGCTCACCAGCCCGAGATCCTTTCGGACTTCTACCGAATATCGACCAGGCCACAGGCAGCGTTAAGGTATTCCGTAACGGAGAATTTTAGACAATAAAATGGTCCAAATATCTAGTTATCTTTTATCTACATTTCTATTAATCTATCACTGAGCAATTACTGAAATTAAATGCTTTTGGCCACATTCAGCCAACTGTCCTAAAATCCAAACTTAATCCTCCATCCAAAATTTCTGTTTTTTCATAAATATTCATATTTTTCTTTATAATCATTATTTCTAAAATATACTGAAATATATTGTTAATTAATCCATTTTATTTTACTTTTTTAATAAATTTTGATTTTCTTAACCAATATCAATAGCAATCAATATCAAATTCTATTTCATAGTATATTTTATATTTCGTTAGCAAAGCATAGAATAATATTTTTTAAGGAAAATTAAATAATAAATAGATATCTTCTATCTAAAAAGGATAAAAAAGTATATATATTTATATGTATATATAACGATATACTGTATAATCTATTAGTCATAGTGACAATTTTAATTTACGATGATTCATCGTTTTTTGTTAATATTATTTTACTGACTAATAGTAAAAAATTGATGCTGAAAGGGAAGGGATTTGATTTGTAACAACAAAATTTAATCATATATATATATATAAAATTAAAACAAATGATCAGGAAGAGGAATTAAATTTCTTTCAAAGTGAAACGAGAGAAATGCATACTATATTAAATTATCCAAATATGAAGAATGGAGCATACTACAATCAATATATATATATATACATATATATATATATAATTTTTATTTTAATAATATGATTATAATATATCATCTAACTTTCACTTATCTCTTTAATAATTTATAATAGATTATCTTAATTACAAATATGTTTATAATAGAATGACACAAAGATAAATGTCATATATATAAATTATTATAATACATATTTAAAAATAAAAAACGGGTAATTGTTTAGAACAGTTGTCAGGTCAAGGATTTGGATAAAACTTTACCAGTGGATTCTTTGTTGATTCCAAAGAAAGTTGCCTTATGCAATATTTCTCGGTTGCTTCTAGTTTACGGGATAAAAATTATTAAAATTTTCATAAAAGTTCATTGATATTCTATTTAGCTACCATGTTTTATTAATTTGACCATCAGAGGGTTTCAGTTCAGATTAGATATAGAAAAATTAAAAAAATAATTAATTAAAAAATTTCCCTATATTCAAACAGAACCGAACAAAACCGAAAATTAGTGAATAAGTGAATAATTAGTGAATTAGTCACAATAAAATATTACTTAATGACTGCACATTTTGACATTCATGACTAAACTTTAATAATTTTTATCCCGTAAACTAGAAGCGAAAAATGGAATAAGGAAAATTTTTTTTGGAATTAACAAAGGAATCCACTGGAAAAGTTTTATCCAAATCCATGACATGACAACTAATCTGGACACACACACACACACACAATTACCTTAATAAATATTACCAACTTGGTTGTCAGGTGAAGGATTTGGATAAAACTTTACCAGTGGATTCTTTTTTAATTCCAAAGAAACTTGCCTAGTCTCTTCTAGTTTACGGGATAAAAATTGTAAAAATTTACATATAAATCCATTGATATTCTATTTAGAGCTACCTTGTTTTATTCATTTGATCAACTCGGATTGGATATAGAAAAATTAAAACATTAATTAATTAAATAATTTTCCTATATGCAAACCATACCGAAAGAAAGCCGAAAATTAGTGAATAAGTGAATAATTAGTGAATTAGTCAATAAAACATTACTTAATGACATCATATTTCGATATATATAATAAGCTAATCTGACTAAACTTTAATCCTTTTTATCTCGTAAACTAGAAGCAAAAATTTAAAATAAAAGTTGATTTGGAATTAAAAAAGGAATCCACTGGTAAAGTTTTATCCAAATCCATGAATGAAAACTGTTCTGAACAATTACCAAAAAAATGTTATTTTTATTTTTTGTAATTTTATATATAAAAAAAAATTAAACAAAATAAATTATTCTAACTTGTATATCCATATATATATATACTAATTTTATTTATTTTTTAACTAGATTTTAATATAATTATATACAAAAAAAAAAAAAAAAATTAAAATTATAAAATTATTATAAATATTTATTTTGATTTATTCTCGAGATAAACATATCTGTTATCAATTATTACATTACATAATTATTTTAAATTTATTAATTTTCAATTTCTATGCTTCTAAAGAATATTTCTTAGTATGCATTTTCAATAATAAAAGAAATATTTTATGTTGCAGCACAGAGAGCTATTATTGACTTATAAATATACATTAAAAAATATAAAATAAAATAAAATAAAATAATAATCTTTCATATATTTCAATTAATTAATATTGATAAGGAATCAAACTCCTATTCAAATTTATTCTGATATCAATTAGAAAAAGGTTTTCTAGGCTCAAATAGATAGCCTTGTTCAAATCAAAGTTCGTTCAGAAATTGATTAAACGAAATCCAAATTGAATGATTGATTGATTGATTTAATCCTTGAAGCTTTCATTAAATTATTTTATTCTAGAAAGAAGGTTATAAAATTATAATTATATTTAATAACTATTTTGAAAATGTTTTAATATATTTTTCCATTTTAAATATATACAAATCGATAAATTAAATATTCTATTTAAATATTAATCAATAATCGTAACGATATATAATTATAATATATCGATAATTTAAACATTTATCTTTATATATTCATTCAATTAAAAAACAAATTTTTATTATTATTGTACATATATTTGACTATCTAATTGAGTGAACGTAGATATAGTGTGTGTATGATAAAAAAATACTAATTAATTTAAATAATAACAAATATTTATAATAACTTAATTGAATTGTTGTTATTATTATTATTTTTGTTTTTGTCAAATAAGCTGTAAAGGTCAATAAAGCTTTCACATAACTATATTATCCAATTAAATAATTACTTTAATTAATCAATTTATTTATTATTAAATAATTTTCATTAAGTAATATAGGGTTCTTTGTCAGGGGCACAGCAAGTAAACCAGAAAGTATTTATTCAACAAATTTCTAGGTTAAGAAGTTCTTATTGTGTGATTGGGATGTTTTTATTTTAAAATAAATAAGTTGACCTGTGGCCAGGTCCGAACCGACCGACGGTTTGAAATAAATTAATTTCCAGCTACAGAAACAATTTCAAATAATTTTCATATATCTATTAATGTAATAAAAAACAGATATGGATACATAAATAATAAATATAAACATTTTTAATTTTATTTTATTTATAATATATATGCAAGACCAGGCTGTGACGTCATGCATGGCTGGATGACGTCATATAATTTTAAATAAAAAAAAAACTAATAAATATGATTTTTTTGAGGATAAAACCAATACAAAATGCATGATTCGTGGTGATATATAAAAAAATCTCCTTTGGTGTGAAAATAACCCTTTCCTTCCTATCGTCGATCGCTAATACTACCACTTCCGGTTTCCGGAATTGCACCAAAAGTTGATCAATTCATCCCACTGATGCATTAAGTAAATATACCAAATTTCATCAAAATCGGTTGAGCCGTTCAGGCTGTACACATCTATACGGACGGACGGACGGACGGACGGACAGACGGACAGACATCATGCTAAAAATACTTTTTTCTGTTTAGAAAATGCATGATTCGTGGAGATATGTAAAAATCTCCACATGTGAAATTTGGTGTGAAAACAATACCTCCCTTACTATCGTCGGTCGGTAAATATACAATAATAAAAGTGATTTTTATACCTGGAGAAACTTGTCTAAAATTCTAAAATCTATTTTTATTCTTATAATAATAATAATTTTACATTTATATGAATATCTAATAGAGTGAACGTAGATTTAGTGCATATGATATAAGAATACTTATATAATTTTAAAAAAAATCAAAATTTATACGATCGTAATAGTATAATTAAATTATTGTTATTATAATTATTTTTGTTTTTGTCAAAACGACTACTTATGTTCCTATGCGATCACGCTTTTTTGTTGGGCATATGTAAAGGATAATATTCAAGGTTTAATTAATATTTTATTTTTTTTTACGGCAATCCAAAGAAATAAGATACTTGTATATATATAATTATTATATAAGATGCTTAATTATTAAATACTAATTACTATATCATATTTACTATTCCGATAAGAAAATCGTTAGGATAAGCTTCTAAACTAAATAAATATCTCATGTTTCTATAAAATTAATTTATTGTGGTTTCATGAAGGGCATATTCAGGTAAAATATATAATCAATATTTCCTACTGACTCAAAAGAACAATCACAATAATGATTATCTTTTTTCTTAAAATAATATTAATTATAATAATAATATCCATATATTTATACATATATTTGGCTATCTAATAGACTAAAGGTAGATTTAGTGTATATGTAAAAAAAAATACTAATTAATTTAAATAATAACAAATATTTATAATAGCTTAATTAAATTATTGTTATTATTATTATTTTTATCTTTGTTTTTGTCAAATCAGCTGTAAAGGTCAATAAAGCTTTCACACAACGATTATCAAATTAAATAATTACTTCTAATCAATTTATTTATATTAAATAATTTTCATTAAGTAATATAGGGTTCTTTGTCAGGGGCACAGCAAGTAAAGCAGCGAACAAGAATTATCTTTCTTGGATTAATTTCTAGGATATTAACTTCTTTGGAATTGTTTTTAATTTAAAATAAAAACGAAATGAATATTTTCCCTTTATGAATAATTATATAGTTTATCGTAAGACTATTAAATCATAGATTAATTTAAATAAATTTCATTTTCAAAAAATACAAATAAACATGTCTGTGAATGATTATTCATATATTAATAATATTAATAGTGAAATTATTTTTTAATTTATAAATAATACATATATATTAATATTTTCTGAGGCACAGCCAGTAAAGTAGTAAACAAGCTTTGTTTCTTGGATATATTTCTAGAATAGGAAGTAGGTATTGAAGTTAAAAGAGAGAGAGAGAGAGGAAACAATATTTATATAGAAAAAAAAGGGTCTAAAATTTGAATTATAAATAAATAGATAAATTCTTCCGGTTTCGTTTTGATACACGAATAGACAGGTATTATAATTTAATGTCAGGATTTTGATTATTTAAAAATAAATTAATTCAAATAGACTATATAATTAAATAATAATATCTAAAAAAATATGTTTTTTTTTCTATATTTTTTTTAAATTTTTCTAAAACCTTCATTTTGAGTTTTGGTTTTAAAGGACAGATACCTCATCAAACTATATACATAAATTAATTATGAATTAATCAATTTGTTACTTCCTTCCACAATGACTACATTTAAACTTCCTTTCCACTTTAACCTTCAGATATTTCAATAACTTGAAGATCAAACTCAGTTGCTGCAAAAATCTTTTCCTTCCTGGATAATTGAAACTAATGTCAACGGACTTGTTTATCTCTATAAAAATTTATTATCATCATTTCTTTTGCTAGATAGACATGCGATTTCTTATGAAACTGTTTCGGCCACGAAGGAGAATGTTGTAAGAGTCACTTGTTTCAGAAATGCACAGTGAAAGGGAAGCAATTCACTAGAATCGGAATGTTGGATGGGAATTGGAGAAAACAACAGGATTTTCAAATATATCAATGAAACATAGATACTAGAAATTCAATTGAAAATCTTACTAACGGGGTGAGATTAATTATTATTTATTTCTAAAATGAGTTTTCGGTTTATGTGTTCTTTCAGATTATTTAATTATTACATTCTAATGTAGGAGTATTCTCTAATATACCAAACATAAAATTACAATTTTATAGTTGTAGTAGCCACATTCCTCCAACCATTCATAGCCATTCTCATAATAAATAATCCAAAATAAATAACCATTTAATAAATACCATTCATAAATAACCATTATTATCATATTTCTAATAAAATATAAGATGATTTTATTAAGTATGAAATTATAATGGATATGCACAATCGAATTAATTAAATAATATATATTAATTATAGCAATTTTGAAGACCAAATAATATATCACTAATTATATAACAAATTAATTATGAACATTGACTTTTAATGTCTATTGTTCTAGTACTACTGAATTCCAAATTTTATAGCTGTAGTAGCCACATTCCTCCAACTATTCATAGCCATCCTCATAATTTATTATATTCACCAAAAGAAATAACCATTCAAACTCTTTCTAACATATTTCTAATAACATGATTTTATTAAGTATGAAAGTACAATGGATAGGTAATAGAAATAACTATTATATAATATATATATATATATATATATATATATTAATTATAGACAAATTTGAAGACCAAATAATATCGCTAATTATATAATAAATTAATTATGAACATTGAATTTTAATCTTTCTATTGTTGTAGTACTACTGAATTCCAAATTTTATAGCTGTAGTAGCCACATTCCTCCAACTATTCATAGCCATCCTCTTAATTTTTTATATTCACCAAAATAATCACCATTCAAACTCTTTCTAACATATTTCTAATAACATGATTTTATTAAGTATGAAATTAAGGTAATAGAAATAATTATATAATATATATATATTAATTATAGACACATTTGAAGACCAAATTATATCTCTCAATAATTATATAATAAATTAATTATGAATATTGAATTTTTATCAGTCTATTTTTATAGTACTACTGAATTCCAAATTTTATAGTTGTAGATGCCACATTCCTCCAACCATTAATAGCCATCCTCATAATTTATTATAAATAACCCAGTTTCAATTGACCTACTCAATTGATTTCCACATAAACAAAATTTTTGCATATTGTTTCAATTGTATCGCTGTAGCAATTTTAAAAAATACTAGAAAAATATTTTTATATAAAAAAATTTGAATATCTAATCTCGATTTGTTCAATTATGGTTAGTCGCGTAATGCATAAAAATTATTTTGCACAATAATATTTAAATTATATTTTAGATTAACAAAGCGAAAGGAAAGTAATCGGCTTTGATCTTAATAATGATGGGTTGTAATGTAATTTATTTTTATTTATATTTACCAATGATTAGTTTGAAAAAAATATGATTTGACCCAAATAGAAAAATAATCAAATCATTTGTTTTTGTATATATATATATATATATATATATATTTATTTATTTATATATTTATTTGTTAATAATTTTACAGATATTGTGAAAATAGAATTGGTTAACTCACCCGGTTTCTTCCTAAGCGACCAGCATGTGACATCGTAAGAGATGTTTGAAAATTGAACATCGACAGCCTGTCTACGGATGAATGAATGTTGACGTTTTTGACCGGAGTTGAGAAAATTACGATATAATTTATTGTCCATTGGGACATCAGGATTAATTTCTCCCGTAGTCATTTTTCCACTTGAAAAATAATTTTAAAAAACGATCATCAGAAATGGTGATTAACAGACAGTAAACATTCTGAAACAAACAAAAAAGAAAAAATAAATTAGTATAATATAAGAAATTAAATAAATAAAATAAAAAAAAAATAAATTTTTAGGGAAATTCATAATGGGATGAGAAATTACATGATTTTTTTTTCATCTGAGAACTTATAAAGTCGAGAAAGATGGTTCAAATGAGTGAGAATAGATTGCCAAGAAAACTAGTTATGGAAAAACCAATAGGGAAAGGACTGTTGGGTAAACCAGGGTCACAGGAATTAGATGAAGATGGCTCATGATATAAATATTTTAAAAATAAGGTTATTGTGGTCTAGAAAAATACCTCCTCAATTTTGATGATGACAAATAACTGGATTTTGATGATGCTACCGTTATGTTGATGTTACAGAAATGTGCATTAGACAAATAACTCGATTTTGATGATGTTACGGAAATGTGTGTTAGACAAATAACTCGATTTTGATGATGTTACGGAAATGTGTGTTAGACAAATAACTTGATTTTGATGATGATACCGAAATGTTGATGTTACCGAAATGTGCATTAAACAAATAACTCGATTTTGATGATGTTACGGAAATGTGTGTTAGACAAATAACTCGATAATGTTGATGTTACCGAAATGTGCATTAAACAAATAACTCGATTTTGATGATACTACCGAAATGTTGATGTTACTGAAATGTGCATTAGACAAATAACTCGATTTTGATGATGATACCGAAATGTTGATGTTACAGAAATGTGCATTAGACAAATAACTCGATTTTGATGATGTTACGGAAATGTGTGTTAGACAAATAACTTGATTTTGATGATGATACCGAAATGTTGATGTTACCGAAATGTGCATTTAACAAATAACTCGATTTTGATGATGCTACCGAAATGTGCATTAGACAAATAACTTGACTTTGATGATGCTACCGAAATATGCATTAGACAAATAAATAAATCAAACTGTTTATCCAAATGCATTTAAAATATTTTCTTAAATCAAATTGTTTGTTCAAATATATTTAAAATGTTTTGTTTTCTAATGATTTAGTTAATTAATTAAATTTAACTGAACTATATTCTTTTAATTTTGTTCTATTTTATAATCAATTCTATTTATAAATTCCAAAATTATCCAAACATCCCAAAGGTTTTGCTAAAAATAAAATAATAATAACAATTACAAAAATAGAAAGCGCGAAACATTGATTATTTTTTTTTGCCAGCGGCTCTAACAAATATGTTGAAATTTTCTGTTAAGCAACAGAAAAATGTGTCCTTGGATAGGTTATCTTTTAAGAATAACAGGATTATAAACACAATCAAGTAATATCTTTGTTTTAGATTAATTTTCATTGATTATGATATAAAAAATAAATGCATTAATAAATAATCTTACAAAATTACTTTCACCTTAATGTAGATCTGTAAAAATCAAAGCAATTAATTATAAATTTAAATTTTTATTAATTATTTATTTATTGCCTATACCAATAAATTTAAGCATTTAAGGTTATTGACATCCATTAAAGATGAAATTCTAGAAATTTTTAAATTCATAAATTGAAAAACCGTTTTCCAAACATATAAATGGTAATTGGAGTCATAAATGAAGTTCTCAACTATAAATTAGAACTTTTATTAATAAAATTTCCATCAAACAAATAATTAATAAATCAAATATCAAAATTCTAATGAAAATAAAAATTATATTGTTTTTTCAAATCTTAATTAATGATGTCCTATTAATATTTCATTAAAAAAAACAACAGATAATTGCATCAATTATTATTAAACAAGAATAATTAGTTATGAATCATCTTTTCTTTTTGTTTTTTCTTGATTTCATATTTTTTCCTAAATAAAAAGAATGTCTTAATTTTATTCATTAATTGTCATTTGAATGAAATTGATCTAAAATTGAAATAAACTGGTGTGTCTCCAATCAACTATCTCGAAAATTTGAATTGGATTAAATAACATATATTATATTTAAATTAAATTTAATTAATTAAATTAAAATTTAAAATTAATAAATATTATTTATTAAGCCAACGCGTGTTTGACTATTAGTTGATGGTACCACTTCACATGCTGGCGCGTGATTTGCAGTGTTAAAAAATTAATTCCGGTACTTTCAGGGATTCAATCAAGATGAAATTCTATATATAGCAGTTTTGTACAATTATTAATCATGTGAAAAAATATCAAAAATATATCTTTATTTTTACGGTCAGTTGAGAGGAAACAAATTGAAAACGTGGTAGGTAATGACCCTCTTCCGAATGAGCTACATTTCTCAAAAGTTGATAGAAAACTACGAATTTTGAATAAGGCCCATGTACCAAATTTCATTATTCTAGCTCAAAACGTTTTTGCGTAATCTTGTCTACATACAGACACATTTTTCTCAACCTTAGTGAAAATGATTCAGGAACCTTCAAAACGGATAAAAACATCAAAATTTCAACATCGAAAATTTACGTGATCGTAATACTAACTCTGGCGAGATTGTAAAAAAACAGGTTAAAATTTATTAAGATTTTTATTTGTACAACATGCCCAGTAATTTTTAAATAAAAATTTCGTTAAATTTTAAAGTGAATTATTAATGAAAAAATTTTGAAAAAAAAATACTACAATAAAATTTAAAGTAAGCATAAATGAATTTAATATAATAATTTTGGGAGATAAGTCTGACATTATAAAATTTTTTAAAATTTGTCTGGTCCACCTTGAGACAAGTTGAAATGGCCCACTTTAGAAAAAAAATATTTTGTTTAAATCATTTATATATTTAATCTTCATTAACCTGTGTTTCTGAATAATTATTATTTCTTCTTTTAAGGACTTATTGGCCTTAGAAGGAATATGAAAAAAATTTAGCAGTTTGTTGTAAACAAAATTAGAAAATATGAATTTCTATAGTAGTTTATTATTTTACTTCATTATTTTAGTAGTTTATTATTTAGTAGTTTATTATTTTACTTCATTATTTTATCACTTCAAATATTTCAAAATAAAACTAAATTTTTATTTATTAATTTTCCTTTAAGATTTTTCTATAAAGGTTTTTGTTTAAAAATTTAAGAATTTTTTGCTTTGTATTTTAAGTAGATTTTTTTTTTATTTTTAAATAACAAATTGCATATTGTTATGACAATTAGTTCAGCCAGTTATAAAATACCAAAATTAAGTTAAAATTTTTTAAATATTACAAAAAATATCACTTTTTAACTAATATTTTTTTAAACAATCTACTAACCAGTCAATAAATAAATATATAAAAAAAATAATAATATCGTAATTCGAAATTCTGAATGAATTGAGAGATTACAATTTTCTAAAATTAATAAAGTTATATTAAATAAAGTGTTTTTCTATGTTCTAAATAACAGATAAAAATAAAGTCAAGGCTTTAATAAATTTTACATAAAAAAACTATCACACTTGTTTTTAACATTATTGTTAGAAAAGTAAGGTGACTTTGTATTTTTAAGAAAAAACATTTATTTGTTTATCAATATTTATATTGTCCCCTTCAAAGTAATCCCTCTCAGATACAATACACTTATGCCAACGGTTTTTCCAATCCTCAAAGCACTTCTCATAAACACTTTTCGGTATAGCCTTGAGCTCTTCCAGCGATGCAGACTCAATCGTTGCAAATCTCCGTCCTTTCATAGGTCTCTTTAGTTTTGGGAACAAGAAAAAGTCACATGGGGCCAAATCCGGTGAATATGGTGGCTGAGGCATGATTGTGGTGTTGTTTTTGGCCAAAAAATCTCTCACAAGCAAAGATGAGTGAGCAGGGGCATTATCGTGATGCAAAAGCCATGAATTGTTTTTCCAAAATTCTGGACGTTTTCTTCGTATTGCTTCTCGCAAACGTCGCATAACTTCAAGATAATACTGTTTATTGACCGTACGACCATATGGTAAGAACTCCTGATGCACCACGCCATGGTAATCGAAGAAAACAGTGAGCAAAAGCGTCCATTGGCATCTTCCCGGCCATCTTGGAAGAGTTTGCACCACTTGTAAACATTTTTTTTACTCAGAACAGTTTCACCGTATGCCACTGTCAAGATTTCAAGTGTTTCGGAGCACTTTATTTTATTTTTTACACAAATTTTTATGCAAATCCTTTGATCCATATTTTTCGATAGCAAAAAATCGCCGAGCACGCAAAACACTTATAACCTGTACGCCTCTCACAACCAAACAAAAAATGCTATACACTTGAAACTTGGTACAGATGTTCGCGAAGAGTGTACCAACATAACAAAATAAAAAATCGATTATCGAAAGTACGTTGCCCGCGAAATTTGAAAAGTCACCTTACTTTTCGAACACACCTCGTATATAGATATATATAATATATAATTTATAAAATTAGTAAAATTTATTTATTTGAAATTTGAATTAATTTTTTTGTTTATTTTTGTTAAATTCTAGTACACTATTTTTAATATTTTTTATATTTTAAAATGTAATAATATTACGAATATATGGAATTTTTATTTAAAAAAAAGAAAGTTATTTGTTGATAAACTAATTATCATTTTGTATAAAATAATTATAGAGTAATTACTATAGGGAGGAAAAAATGAAAATAAATAAAATAAATAAAAATGATCAAATTAAGAAAATGGAATAGTTTTGTAAATTAATCTCTACATAAATTAGAATTCATCAAATTACTTTAAATGTAGTAAATTAATTATATTGGGTATACATATATATATAAATATTAGTATGTTGAAAATAATATTAAAAATATGTTGAATATTTTTTGACCTCGACTGTATGCAACCGAAGAAGTAAGGTGAGGGGAGTTGCGTGTAGCTTCAAGTTCAGGCAGCTTTCGAACCTACATCTCCTAGAATGAAAGTGAGATGAAGATAGAAAAAAGTGAAATGAAAATTTCTCCGTTAGCTTGATAAGACAACGAACTGACCAGACATTTTACTCGTTGAGATCGGCCAGAAGAAAAAACAAATCATATAAAATGATAAAATAAAATTTGAATTTTAATATTCAATTATAATCAATTTTTTACATTCAATTATTTCATCAATTTTATTCTATATTTTATTAATTTATATATTTTAGTTGATTAAATACAATTAATTTAATCTAAATATTAAAATTAATAATAAATGAAGTAGATAATATAAAAATAATGATAGAAATTAGAGAAAATAGAATATACTCGGTAGGAGGAATGTTGTCTAACAATTTTTAAGTAGTATTAATATGTAAGTATAGATCGATAGATAAAATTATATCTGTTTTTGAAAAATCATAACATTTTTTTTAAATTATAAATTTAAGGGATTTAAAAATAAATTATTAGCGAAAACTAAATCAAATATTTTAGTTAGATATTGTAACTTTAAAAATAAAGTAGTGGCCTCGGACCATGAAAATCAAGATAAAGGATGAAAGGATTCAGTGTACTGATCATAAAATAACTACCACTAACTTCAAACAACTCTACCTCGTCTAGATAGCAACCAACCCCCTTTGATAGGACGTCCAAAGGCCAGAGGTACATAAATATCACAATCTAAATAGAAAACTGTAAAATATATTACATTTTATTTATGTAGTATATTAATATTATTTTTATCATAAAAGAGAATTTATTAAACATAATAAACATAAAAAGAAACTTCTCAAAATTATTAATTTGTTACTAATTTCATTAATTTAAAATTTTGTTTTGTTATTATTAAATATTGAAAAAAAAAATAAAAAAAATATTACGAAGATTTGAATAAAGCTATTAATTTTATATTTAAACATTGTGTTGTTTTGTAAGTATTTAAAACAAAATTTCCTATAAATTATTATTATTAATCGATCTCGTGAAGAGGTAGAAGCCGCCTGTCTGTCCCTCTAAGAATAGTTTTATGCCGCCAACTGCATATGATGCCGGGAACAGCTAGTATATATATATCAATTAGTTGAAGTTCTCGAATTCAAATATAAAATTTCATTTTTATTTAATTTAAAAAATTTGAAATTCGAAAGTAATCACATAATTAATATTAAATTCTAATTATGATTTAGTTATGAATACTAGTCAAAAAAAAATTAAAAATTTTATTATAGTTCTTATAGGGGTGAATTAAATTAAAAATATATTATAAGGACATCCTCAATATTTATGATTATATTCTCACTTTCAACATTTTTTTAATATAAATATGTAAATAAGATAAATGGAATGGATATATATGTATACTATAGAAACAAACATAACATACACCAAACCGGAATGGGGGAGGGGCGAACAAGAAATGAAGCTTATTCATAAATTTTAATCTCTTAAAAGATCTTACAATGAAAATTTTCAATATATATTATATTATCGGAGCCTAATGATATAAAGGTAAATATAAGGGAATTTGGAGGAGGTAGAAATTGGATGAGGGTGACTAGGACAGTTTGAGAAATATGGTTCAACTTTCAAGATCAGTAGAGTTTATATGTATATATATATATATACGAGGTGTGTCTAAAAAGTTCGGTGAATGGTATGATAACAACATTAAAAAGAGAATGTTAATTGTAAATACCTTTATTAACCTTAAAAATACTCTCCACTTGCCACAACCCACTTCTGACAAGGTTCGTATAACGCTTGAAAACTGTTGGAGAAGTCTTGATGTGGAATCGTTCTCAGAATAGCCGTCACAATGTTCAGGCCGGCAATCCACAAGCAGGACACCAGAAAACACTGAACGTGTACGAGAGATGCTAAGAAAAGATCGGCGATTGACTCTGCGACTAATATCCGAAGAATTGGGTATTAGCAAAGACACAGTAAGTAATGTTTTCTGGTGTTCTGCTTGTTGATTGCCGGCCTGAACGTTGTGACGGATATTCTGAGATCGATTCCACATCAAGACTTCTCCAACAGTTTTCAAGCGTTATACGAACGTTGTCAGAAGTGGGTTGTGGCAAGTGGAGAGTATTTTTAAGGTTAATAAAGGTATTTACAATTAACATTCTCTTTTTAATGTTGTTATCATACCATTCACCGAACTTTTTAGACACACCTCGTATATTGCAATTATTATAGTTAAAATATAAAAATAAATATAAATTAACTTATATAAAATGTTAAATAAAATAAATATATTTGATGTGTTTGTTGTATTGTGTAATTGTGTATATATGGTTGTATAACGTTAACCGATATATTTTTAACATCTCAAATATATCAGTATTTATATAAAAAAAAAATTTAAATCTTTCCTTAATATTAGATTAGAAAATTGATTGCACAAATGATAAACATTATAATATGAGAGTATTATCATTTTAATATATTATCAGCTAATATCAAGATAAACGTACTTTTCTATCGAGGACAATTCTTTCTTTTCACTTTTCACAATCAATATTGACACTATTTTTATTTTCAATCCTTGTTCTCTTTTTTTTTCTATATTTTTCTAGTATTTTATTTATTTATTATTTATTTATTCATATTTTTCTAATGAATATACAAATTATTATTGAAAATATCATAAATAGAATTTATTTTAGATTTAATTAATTTTAATGATTCATTTGTAATTCAATTATATTAAAAGGTGTTGATTCAGTGAGAAGGAGAGAGAGAGGGAGAATCGTTTTATTTTATTCAATTAAAAACTCCAAACACAATCGATTTTGCATTGGAAAATGAATGAATGAAGGTTACTTAATCGTGTCGATTGTTTTTAGTCGATTTGGCCTTCATCTTCAACGAGTCATGCCGGGGTTTTTATCAATTTTATAATATTTTTGTTTCAAATTGCTTTTGTTAAATAATCATCGTTAAAGAAATATTTAAAAAATATACGTATTAATTATAAATATTAAATTATTTTAAATTAATTAAGAATTAAAAATAATATTATATATTTATAATAAAAATTGTGTTAGTTATTTTTAATATCTCAGAGAGATATCTTTTTAAGGCATTAAACATCTTTAAATAAAAAATAAATCAATAAAAATTAAATTGAATTTTAAAAATTTTTAAATTAATTAGTTTGTGAGATTTATTTAATTTTGTAAAAGAAGATTTCATTTTTAATTAATGGATCAAGCTCTTTGGGAACCATTTCCAAGCTATACCAATATAATGTTATATATATATATTTTATATATATATTTGTATAGTTTTGAGATTTTAAACCGCTCTAAGGTTTTTTTTGAAATTCACATCATAGATAATATTTATAAAGAAAAATCGATCTATATTGGTTTCAGCCTCGGAAAAAATCATCTCTGTTAGTTTTTTTTTAATTTAAAATAGGAATTTTAATAATAAAAATTGACACCGGGGAGCGCTTCCTTAAATACAAAATATTATAAATAAAATAAAATTAAAAATATTTATTTTAATAATATTTTGTAATAAAATTACAAAATATATATTATGTTATATCCACAGGGCATACTTTTCTGTCTTTCATTGAATTAATACGTACGTTTAAGGGCTGTATGTTTTATGACTATTTTTTTTTTAATTTAAGTTCATTTAAATTATTTGAATTAGTTTCATCTATTTTGTCGTTTATTTATTTTAAATAATAATCTTAATCTTAAATATTCAAAGTTGATAAGGAATAATTTTTTTTAAAGTACCGAGCGGCTCGGTGAACCAGGTACTATATATGAAGAGTAATAATAAAGAAAATTTCCTTTTGTGAAAGTAAAGACTTAAATCTTAATAAATTTAAATAAATCATAATATATATTTAAATATATATGCATATATTTATTATGATAGATATTATAACATTTAATTCATTAACTTTAACTTTATCTATTAAGTAGTTGATTATTTTATGTTTTAATTTAATTTTATTGATTATCAATATCTCAGCTCTCATTTACAATATTATTTATTTTTTTTATATTAAATTAGGGTCAAATATCATGAAGGAGGTTGCAATGGACAGAACATATCGATTCGACATATCTAATGGTTGAAATTTTGCTAGTTCAAAGTTTATAAAATAAACAAAATTTGTTTATTTTTTTTTTTTTTTTTTTGCGAATATTATATCCATTTTAAATCATTCTTCATAATGGTAACAATGCAAATTAATAGAATTTTTAATATTAATTAATTAAAAATTTGTTAAATTAATTTATTTGAATAAAATTGAATATAAATGATTATATATTGAAAGCAAAAAATTATTAAATAAAAATAATCTATATATGGTTATAATAAATATTGAAAATATTCTATATTTTTAATATCAAAAAAAGAATAATAATTAAATATTATATTTAATCTTAATTTATCAAACCGGTAGTCTGGTCATTTTTTTTTTTTACTTTTTTTATACTTAAAATAAATATGATTTGATGAGAAACAAGCTTTTATAAATGTCCACCATTTGCTAGATGGGCAACAAATTTGTTGTTAAGTATTAAGAGTTTTAATGGTTTTTTTTCATTATTTATTAAAATTATTGAAACTCTTATGGGACCAAGCCTCACAATCAGGAATCACAATTGGGACTGATAAAAAGTAGAAAATTAAGAGCACTTATCATAGGTCACCTTTACCCAGCATAGGTGACAACCGACACGATAGGTGTTGTCCTTTTGTAAGATGTAAAATATATAGGTTTATTTTTTATTGAAACTCCCAGATATCACTTCAGGGATGTGAAATTCGCCAGGATGCCTGCAGTTGATGGGTTAAAACAAGGGAACGCACTATCACCAATTTTATTTAATATAATACTGGAATATGTAATTAGACAAATTGGAGAAAAATCAAACGGAATCCAAGTAAACATAAAAATTCAAGTATTAGGTTACGCAGACGACTTAAATATAATAGGAGATTTGGCAATTGCAATCAAAGATAGCGTAGAATAAGTTGACCTATGGCCAGGCCCAGAACCGACCGACGGCTTGAAATAAAATAATTTCCAACTACAGAAACAATTTCAAATAATTTAAATGTATCTATTAATGGAATAAAAAAAGATATGAATATAACATAAATATTTTTAATTTTATTTTATTTATAATATATACGGAGGCGCTGGCTGTGACGTCATGAAGGGCTGGGTGACGTCATGTAATTTTAAATTAAGAAAGAACTAATGAAGATGATTTTTCCCGAGGATAAGACCAATACAAAATGCATGATTCGTGGAGATATGTAAAAAATCTCCTCATGTGAATGAAAATAACTCTTCCCTTCCTATCGTCGATCGGTAATAAGACGGACGAACGGATGGACAGACATCATGCTAAAAATACTTTTTTCTGTTAACAAAATGCATGATTGGTGGAGATATGTAAAAATCTCCTCATGTAAAATTTGGTGTGAAAACAATACCTCCCTTACTATCGTCGGTGGGTAAAAATTAATCGAAGCAGGAAAAGAGGTGGGGCTAGAATTTAATAGTGCTAAGACAAAGTATTTAGTAACAGAGAGAAATAGTATTAACATGCAGTCGCTTGATAACGATTGCAGAAGTAGCAATCGAAACGTTGTGTATTTTTTTTTTTGTATTTTTTGAATAAATTTACAATAACAAATATCAATATGTGATTTTATTTACAAAATTCTCTTATAAATAAAAACAACCACCAAAGCTTTAATAATTTAATTAATTCCGTTCATAATCATAATAGATATTATTGATTTATTATTTATAGTATATTTATTTATTTATGTATCGAACATATTTAAAATCTACTGAACGATGTATAGACTGGATTATGTAAAGAAATATACTTTTCTAGTTTCCCTTCTCATTTCCTATCCACCCACCTCATGTTGTGACCTTGACCTCTATTAATTCAAGGAGTCAGCTGTTATCAATTGAATGAAATGCCATTCAGGAGGAGCTCGTCAACATTTAATTATTCTTATTCAATCTTCAATAAGAAGGAAAGGAAATCTAAATCAAACAACAACAAATGAATTGCATAACGCCATTTTTTTTTATTTTCAATACGAAATATATTAAATTATAAGTCATTAATTTATTTTTTTTATTATTATTATTTGTTATTATCAATTCAATTTATTAATTATAATAAAGCGAGTTAGAAAATATATAATTAAATTTAATTAAATATCATCAGTAATAAATATTTAATTAAATAATAATCATTTTATGAGTTATTTACTTAGTTTTATTATTATTATTATTATTATTATTATTATTATCTTTGATATTTGAGATGTGTCTGGTTAGAAGCTTAAAAATGTTTAAAAAAAAAAATAAACTGAAATATACAATTTATTTTTAAATTAATTAAATATTTAATGATTTATTTAATTTTGTAAAAGAAAACTTTATTTCTTTAGTTAGGGGCTCAAGCTCCTTGAGTATCATTTCCACGTACCCTTTACTACAAAATTTATAAATAAAATAAAATTAAAAATATTTATTTTAATAATATTTTGTAATCAAATTACGAAATGTATATTATATTATATCCACAGGCCTTACTTTTCTGTCTGGGCATTAAATATTTTTAGTTCATAAGGAATAATTTTTTTAAAGTATCGAGAGGCGACCCAGTGAACCAGGTACTATATATGATGACTTTAATAATAAAAGAAAATTTTGTAAAGTTAAAGACTTAAATCTTAATAATAATATATTATATATATTTATATATAAAGGGTGTCCCAAAATTTACGAAAGATTTGAATTTGCCGCCATTTGCCAGATTCAGGAAAACTGGATCTACTGGTGATGTTAAACAAACTGGTCGTCCAAAAACAAGTCGTTCAGATGTCAATATCGACAGTGTTGGTGAAAACTACTCGACGAGATGATGAGAGAGTTCTTTCTCCCTCAATTGGATGATATTGATGTGGAGAACATGTGATTTCAACAAGACGGTGCCACATCCCATACAACCACCCGGGAAACAATCAATTACTGAATGAGACATTTCCTGGCCGTGTTCTCTCTCGTTTCGGTGATCAGAATTGAAATCAAAGGTCTACGTCTACACCAACAAGCCCAAAGCAACTAATGCATTAAAGGAGGAAATTCAACGCTGCATTACTGAAATTGGGCCACATTTATACACAATTGTCATGGAAAATTTTGACAAAAGAGTGCGAATGTGCCAGAACAGCCGGGCATTTGCCCGATGTGTTATTTCATACACAACCCTATTCTATGTAAATTTATGATTCATTAAAAAAATAATAATTTAAAGAAAAATAAATTTGTTCTATATTTAATTCAAATCTTGCGTAAATTTTGGGATACCCTATATATACATAATGATTGTTTCATTTATATTTATTCATTAAAAGATATATCTGAAATATGATGACTATAATAATAAAAAATATATTTCCGTTTTTATTTATGTTTTTATATATATATAAAGACACCACAGGGAGGGATGCAACAACGTTGGCTCTACAACTTCTTCATAAAACTAATTATGAATCATTATATTCATATATCACACACAATAGTTCAATCTTTTAGAATGAATAATATTTTTAAAAAACTTTAGAAACAGGCTTCATACCTCCAGAAGCATTTATATACCTAGGCAGAAAAGATTACATCCAAGATGATAATAGACAGGGCCGTCTTAAGGAATTCGGCGCCCATGGGCTACTAAAAATAATGCGCCCTTCTTCCTAAGAAAATACACAGAATGGCAAATGGGAGTCGGAAAAGTTATACAAAACAAAAGTGTCAGAACTAGAAAAAAAATATTTATTACTTTTATAATAAACTGTTATCTTCATTGTAACTTTTCTTTAAAGTCACTTATTTAAAAGATGGGTATAAATGTTTACCCAAATTTGAGGGGATTATCTCAATAATGACAGTTCCGATCAGTTTTTAGTCTAATCCTTAGAACTTGATCGGAACTATTATATGATTGGTGGTATTATATTAACTCCAGTGCGACTGAAATAAAAGTACGATCGGTAGGGTGTTACTCCTATTTCGCGTTGCCCTTCTCTATCTATCGTTTTTCAGGACATTTGAAAGAAATAAAAACCAGTTTAATATTTTCACAAGTGTTTTAATTTAATAAGTAAAAACTAATAAAATGAAAAATAATTTTTACTATATCGCAAATAAAAAATTGCTGCCTTAAAAGGCTTGCGCCCTGGGGCTATAGCCCATTTAGCCCTGTGGTTAGGGCGGCACTGATAATAGAATTCCATTAATTTATCAGTCAGATATAAGAATACATTGAAGGAGAACAATGGACAGGACACATAACTCGACTGGATGAAGTTTGGTTAGATCCTAGTTTATTTGAGAGGAAACTAATTGAGAAAGGATCGTTTAATTTTAGTAGAATAGGTAGATTAGATGGAATTGAAAGAGAATAGTAACCGGATGGAGGTGGCTCACTATAGAGCAGCGGTCGGGGAACTTTTTTAATCATTACCCCAAAATATTTTTGTGTAAGTTGATATTACTCCATGGTGAACAGCAAAAAAAAAACGAAATCGAATCTTTTTAGCATCTTTCCTATTATAGCCCTCCATAATAATTTTCAAAAGAAAACAATTGAAAAGAAAATAATTTGTAAAAATACTAACAGGTTTATAAGATGGCAAGTTAAAAATATATACTTTTTACTCAAAAAAAATTCACTTTTACCCCATTTGGGGTAATTTACTACTGTCCCCCACCGCTGCTATAGAGAATGTTAAAGAAATCAATTTAATTGTTCCAGTCAAGAACTTTAGAGTGCGCCACAAAGATAAGTAAATTATGATAAACAAATAATATAGAAAATTTTCCAATAGAACATGAAGTGTATATAACCTAACATATATCTACACTACTTTTTTTTCTTTATAAATAAAAAATTTAATTTATAAATAAATGACCATTAATGTTCTATAATGAATATGTGTCATGAATGTTCACAATTCAATAAAAGGGCTAGAATTAAAAAAAAAATTTCGTCGTTGTAGAGGATTTAACTCATATCCAGAAAGAGAAAGTAATTGTAGCGCAATTGATTAATCTTATTTTATTTATCAATGTTCGTCACGGTCAAAAGTGTATGATAAGATATGCAAATTGATTTGAAAAAGTGAAATAAAAACAATATTGAGATGTTTTTTTGTTTTTTTTTTTCCATGGATCATTTTTTTTTTTAGTTTAATTCTTTTTATATATATTTATAGTGACGGAAAAATGTTATCACCATGAGGGCGCTGTTCACGCACAATGAACCAGTTAAGAAAGTACATTGCCAAAAGCGCTCCATGGCGATAACATTTTTTCGTTACTATATGTTATTAGATGAATGGTAAATATACAAAATTGAGTGATTTGAAAAAAAAGGAAAAAATAATATATATAATATAAGAAACATAATGGTAAAAAGTTTTTTGGTATACGAGGTGTGTCTAAAAAGTTCAGTGAATGGTATTATACACCAGAAAACACTGAACGTGTACGAGAGATGCTAACAAAAGATCGGAAATTGACTCTGCGACTAATATCCGAAGAATTGCGTATTAGCAAAGACACAGTAAGTAGTGTTTTCTGGTGTCCTGCTTGTGGATTGCCGGCCTGAACGTTGTGACGGCTACTCTGAGAACGATTCCACAACAATATTTCTCCAACAAGCGTTATACGAACGTTGTAAGAAGTGTGTTGTGGCTATTGGAGAGTACTTTGAAGGTTAATAAAGGTATTTAACAATATTCAATAACATTCTCTTTTTAATGTTTTTATCATACCATTCACCGAACTTTTTAGACACACCTCGTATATCATGTACGATAAAATTAAAATAAAATTGAATTTTATAAATATTCGAAAATATTTTTTGTTTATGATTGTTCAGAAGAAGTATTTGTACTTAGAATTCAATTAACAATTCATTATCAAAATGAATTTATTATCATTTAAAAGACGCACAGGTAATATTAAATTTGTAGATGTAAATACATATTTACAGAGTTTTCTCATTTTCTATTATATAGTATATACATACATATATATATATATATATATATATATATATATATATATATATTAATAACTATTCGAATATTAAAATGTATATGACTCAACAAATTTATTTTTCAAATGTCATGATTATAAAAGGGTAAATCAAAATGCTTCTTGGTACCTTATTCATGTTGCAAATTAGAGATAATAAGTTTCACAATGATTAAATAAAAAAAAATATATTCATCAAAATTATAATATTTGAAATATTCAAAGATGGATTAAAATTATATAGAATTAAATTAAAATATTTTTCTTTTAATAGGAACCTAATCCTTGAACAAAACGGATTTGCAAAAAGTTTTGAATTTCGTTCAATAGTACTATAATTTAAAAAAAAAATAATAGATAAATGAAATGAAGAACAACTCTTATAGGATTTTATTAACTGAAGAAAATAAATAAATTTTATTAACTGAAGAAAATAAACAACAACATTTAAGGATTTAATCCATATCCAAAATCAAAGCAGGCCAATACAGAATAAAAGTGCTAGTATAAATAATGAATGATTTTCTTACAGCACAAATGATCTTTGTTAATTCATATTAATAATACTTCTAAGTTACATAACCGGCAATATGATCAGTCAGTAGTTCAGTAGTTTACTATTTGCCTGACTGTGCCCCGGCGAAGAAGATTAAATTCTCCTTCAAGGAATTGCTTAGTAAAGAGTGAAATTAGTCACGATGAGAAATAATGGATGCTTTCCTTACAGCACAAATGATCTTTGATGCTGAGGTGCCTTGAACTACAAATAATAATAATATGTCAATTATTGTTTTTTTAATGGAATATTATAATTATTTATTATTATTAAAACAGATTTACAGTAAACAATTATGTCATCCTCCCTCCACCGCTTCCAAGATAACTATTTTTTTTTATAATTTGTAATTTTGTTAATATCATTAAAATCACCATGAATTGGTATCACATTTCATTAGATTTATTCTGAAAAATATTTTTATATACAAGTATTACCTATTTTTGGGATAAAATCAGTTATATTTTTTGAATAACTGAAATTTATTTATATGATTATTATCAACATGTTTATTATAATTTAAAAAAGAATGCTTTTACAAGTGTTTTATTCAATATTTAATATAATTTGTTAAAACAAATATAGACTAGACCAGTGATTCTCAACCTGGGCGATATCGCCCCCTGGGGGGCGATCGACATCTTAAAGGGGGCGATTATTTGACTATACGATTTTGGGGGGTGATAAGTTATTTTTGGGGGGCGAAATCATTTTCAACTCTAAAAAAGGTAAGATGATTTTGCGAACAGGCTTTTTAAACATTTCCTCTTTTTTTCAATTTTTTTCAATATGGTTCTAAAAAAAGGTCAGATGATTTTGCAATCAGGTCCTGAAACTCGATTTTTCAATATGGCTCTAAGTATCACCTAGTGTACCTACCTTATATTAGGGATTATCATGCAATTTTTATCTATAAAAATTTATAGGGGGGCAAATTAAGAAGCGGTTCTTTCAAAGGGGGCGTTTGGTCCAAAAAGGTTGAGAAACACTGGACTAGACGAACCCGTTGCAAACGGTGTTTGCAATTTAAGTTTGAACTGAATTTGTAACTAACTTCATAATGTTACAGACATCACATACCTAACTTCATAATGTTACAGACATCACATACCTAACTTTATAATGTTACAGACATCACATACATACATACATACATACGACGGAAATTATGTAGTTTGATAAAGAATACAATGCAGTAAAATATGTAAAACAAAATTAATGATATTTATCATTTAATACCGGATAATTATGAGACTCGACTATCAATCAGATTATAAAAATGTGATAAAAAATAACATATTCATTAAATAAATTGATACCCTTAGAAAAAAAAGTGGCATTTTTCTGCTATAATTATAGAGAAAAAAATAGCAAAATATGAACTTTTAATTACATATATTAAAAGGAGTATTGAGCATTAACTATAATAATGCATAATTGTTTTTTATTTTAAACTGTGAAGATAAATATATGTTTGAAGAACTTCAATGAGAGCAACTTGAAATCAAAATACATAGTATAAGATTTTGCTTATGTTTTTTTTTTAAAATTTTAATACACATTTTGATATTAATATCTCATATATATAATTAAAAATATATTAAAATTGTTTTCTCAAATGTTTCTTTCATTAATATTTTAGAATATATATTGAAAATAATTGAGTTTAATGTAAATTATAAAATTACTTTTAGCTGTTTTTATTATTATTTATTATTACATTCATATATTTTCTTTAAAAAAGATAAAATAAAATTAATGGTGGTAATAGTGAGATTTATGTTATATATATGTAAATTATATTTATGTAGTTATTTATAATATATTTGAAGTTGGTAGTATATATTAATATAAATATATAAATAATAATAAAAATTTTCTATATTTAATTAGAAATGAATAATTAACGGACTCATGTCTAATTTATAAGATTGTGAAAAATAATAAGACTTGATGATTCTGTAAATACATGTTTATTTTTATATAATAAAATTTATATAATTTATACATTAAATAAATTATATTTTCCTGTAATTAAATGAATTAGACAAAGGTCCTTTAATTATTCACATCCAAATTAATATAGAATTTCTAACTATTTATATTTATATTAATATGATAATTGTCTAGATTAGTTGTCATGTCATGGATTTGGATAAAAGTTTACCACTGGATTCGTTTGTTAATTTCAAAGAAATTTTCCTTATGAAATTTTTCCGGTTCGTTTCTAGTTTACGGGATAAAAATTATTCAAATTTGTATATAAATCCATTGATATTCTATTTAGCTACCATGTTTTATTCATTTGACCATCAGAGAGCTCCACTAATTTTCGGGTTTTTTTCATATCGGATTGAATATAGAAAAATTTAAAAATTAATTAATTAAATCATTTCCCTATATCCAAACCAAACCGAAAGAAAGCCGAAAATTAGTGAATAATTAGTGAATTAGTCAATAAAACATTACTTAATGACTGCACATTTTGAAGTTCATGATCAACTAATCGGTCAAACTTTAATAATTTTTATCCCGTAAACTAGAAGGGTGCCGGAAAAATTGCATAAGGAGAGTTTCTTTGGAATTAAAAAGGAACCCACTGGTAAAGTTTTATCCAAATCCATGACATGACATCTGGACAATTACCTTAATAAATACTACCAACTTCACATATTATGAATAACTACATAAATATAATTTATATACTTATATATATATATGAGATAATGAATTAATCAAACCCTATAAACCTTTTCTTATTTTCGATAGGTTTAATTTTGTTAAAAAAATCTCTATTTTTTTATTCTATTTTAATAAATTCATTTTGTATTTATTTATTTTAATTTATTTGTTGAATATTGAATTATCAGTTAAAAACGGATGTTTTCAAAAATAAATAAATAAATAAAAATGTATAATAACATTAGTGCGAGACTGCAAGGGAAATGTGGTCAATTTAAATTAAGTGAACTATATATTAGTATATAACATATAAAAAAAAAATTAACATAATTAATAATTTAAATGAACATTTGTTTAAAAAAAAAAAAATTAATTTACAATTTTAATTCTATTTCAATTGTAACTCTAACTGAATATTCTAATGAAATCGTAATTGGAACAGTGAATTGGGGCATAAACCAAATGAACTTTCAGGAAGACAAGGAAATTTATAAATGAATCTAGTATATAACTGTTTATTTATATTATTCATCGTTCGAAGCTTTGGAAGAGGAACAATGCATTAAAAAGGCTCCTTTGATAATGCTATGAAACATCCAATGCTCTTCCTATTCATTATAAATTAAAATAACTTTTCGATTTTATTTAATAGTAGATATTTTGGATTAATTTGATACTTTCATTTGATTAGATATAGAATAAATTATAAATCATTGTGTATGTCTTATTATTTATTATATATTAGCCTGAACAGAATAAATTATTGCTAATTTAGACAATTTTAGACAATTTTATAGATTTTACTCTTGTAGAAGAATTATTCTATTTTTTGAAAATTGAATTTAAAAGGATGGATGATATTTTTATTATATGAAAATATAAAAATAAGCTAGAGTGTCTCCACTCGACTATCTCGAAAATTTGAATTGGATTAAATAACATATATTATATTTAAATTAAATTTAATTAATTAAATTATAAATTAAAATTAATAAATAATATTTATTAAATCAGTGCGTGTTTGGCCTTTTGTTGATGGCACCACATTACGTGCTGGCGCGTGGTTTGTAGTGTTAACAAATTAATTTTTTCCGGTACTTTCAGCGATTCAATCAAGCTGAAATTCTATATATAGCAGTTTTATACAATTTTTAATCATGTGAAAAATTATCAAACATATATCTTTATTTTTACGGTCACTTTAGAGGATAAAAAATCAAAACGTTGTAGGTAATGACCCTCTTTTGGTTGAGCTACATTTCTCAAAAGTTGAGAAAATGACTCAGGGACCTTCAAAACGTATAAAAACATCAAAATCTCAACATCGAAAATTTTGGCGAGATAGTAGAAATATTTCTATTAAAAAATATATCTATTTAAATTGGTGCAAAGATGGTTAAAATTATTATTTTACAAATAGATAAATCTATTAAACATCTATACTATATTTTAATATGTATATATAAAAGTGAAAAGGAATTGAATGGTAATGGCTCAGGATAAGGATGATTGAAGTAATATGATTTTTGTAGCCAAGAACATCCGAGATCAGTTTCACCACAAAGATAAATAGATAACTATAATATTATATATATATATATCATGATTCTAGCTCAAACATTCGTTCTTACATATACATTGTATAGATATTATAAATTACGTGTATAATTGTTTACAAAACGAGTAGCTTGAGGAATTTGGATGAAAATTTCCCATTCGATTCCTTTTCTAATTTCAAAGAAACTTTCCTTATGCAATATTTCTCGCTTTTTCTAGTTTACGAGATACAATTTATTAAAGTTTGAATATAAACTAGTTATGAATGATAAGCCATTTAATAATATGTTATTGACTAATTCACTAATTATTCACTTATTCATTAATTTTCTGTTTTTCCGGTTTGGTTTGGATATTGAAAAAATATTTAATTAATTAATTTTTTCATTTGTATATATCCACATCGAACTGAAAAAAACCCACAAAAATTAGTGGAGCCCTCTGCTAGCTAAATGAATAAAACATGGTAGCTAAATAGAATATCAATAGATTTATATGCAAATTTTAATAATTTTTATCTTGTAAACTAGAAGAGACCGAGAAATATCGCATAAGGAAAGTTTCTTTAGAATTGAAAAAGGAATTTACTAGCAAAGTTTCATCCAAATCCCTGAAGCTTTCCGTTTTGTAAACAATTACCAAAATATTTATAAAATTTATCATTTTATTTTAGTGATACTCGATTTTATTTTTTAATTAATGGTAAATTTACATATACCTATATAAAATTATTAATTTATCTATTATTGATTTATCTTTGTGGTGATGCTGAACTCGAGTGTTCTTGGATACAGCAACCATATTACTTGTACCATCCCTATCCTGAGCCATCACCATCAAATTTTTATATTATATTTTATATTTTATGTATAATATCATATATATATATATTTAATAATTATATATATATATATATATAAAGAGAATAAAAAAATAAAAAGTTATAATTTATATATAAAATATAAATTATTTAAAAATTTAAAAATTATATTGTCCTTTTTGTGAAGATTATGTTTCTATCTCAATGGTTAAGAGTTTGAATTTCATATAGTAACTCTTTAAAATTCCATTGGAGTGAAAGTAAAATCTATCCGTCGAGGATTATTCAAGATGAGCTTAAAAAAAGAAAGATGATGGCCTACTTCAATCAATTTAGATTCCATTTCTCTTTAACCCATCATTATATATTATATATAGTTTTTTTTTCTTATATATGGATCCCATTACTGAAATGTCGTCAAATATTTATCGATATAGGAAGCAGGACCTTTGATTAAAGTATTCTTTAAATAGTCCAAGTGATGAAAAGAGAGAGAACTGATGATATCAAAATGAAATTTCATTCTAATTAAATTGGAGTTAAAAAATATTTTTTAAAAATATTATTGTCATTATATTTATAATAAAACTTGATGATTATGAATGTTTAATAATATAATATTCATCTCCTTTACCACTTTAATTATTCTTTAATTAATTTTTATTCTTATCATAGTATTCGAAATTATATAATGAATATAGCCATATGAATGACTATATAGATTTATATACATATTCGAGAAGAATGAAGTCAATGGCCTTTGAATCAAAACAAATTAATATAAAATCAATGGATAGAATTTTATCGCGAAAATTGGATTAAAACAAGATTAATAACAATAATAATAATAATGTTATTAATAATTCAACTATCGATTAATAGCTGGTTAAATATTTATGAAAGGAAAATTAGAAAATTCATTTGTAAGGAATTAAAATAGTTAATTGGGGATTGGTCACGTTTTATAGCCTCTTGGACTTTCATTAATTTAATTATATTCACAGAGAAAGAAAAGTGGACAAGAAAGGATTAGAAATGAAGAATTTTTTAAAGAAATTGAAAAATTCTTGATCGTATATAAATAATAAAAAAAAAGTTTCATTTTGGATTATCGCTTTGTTGTCTATTATAAATATTTTCAGTAAATCGAACTGTTAATAAGGAATAATATTTGAGAGATATATTGTTTATGTAAAGCAATTTGAGTGAAGATGTCAATTATGAGAAGATAATTCTTTGGTTTGGTTCCACACACACACACACACACATAGCATTGTTTTAAAAAAATAATTTATTAAAGACGCTTCACAAACACCGTATTCGCCCGATTTAGCTCTCTACATACCGCATCGAGAACACCATCAAGATTCAGCTGAGCATATATAACCCCAAAAGAAGAAAGTATATATCTTCTCATAGAAAAAGACAACTAACTCTCTGATTTAAAAAAAAATGGTTGGTATAAGCGCATTATCTGGAAAGGGAATTTATCTGCATTCTTTAAAATTGATATCATAAGAATAAATAAATATTTTTCATTTTATAAAAAAATTCACTTTAGTTTTGTTCAAAATTTAATAAAATTTAAAATAAAATTAAGAGGTTTTTTTAATTATAAAATAATGAACATAATTCTTTTCTTAAATATTGCTTTTAATTCTTTTGTAAATAAGTATAGTGTCAAAGCTAAAAAAAAAATTATTAAATTTTAAGATGACAAATGCCTTTAAAATTAAATGAAGTATCCTTCATATAACATATACTGTATGGAATATATAAAGCGAAATTATTATAATACTAAATTGTAATTTGATGACGGTTCGATTTAACTGTTGAGTGAAAAACAAATAATACGTTGATTTAAGACAATATTATTAAATAAACTTATAAGAACTATAACAATAGTTATATGGTATAAATATATATATATATATATATATTATATAAATGCTAATAATAATTTTTTGATTTAAATATAATCGAGTATTGATTATTTATTATTTATATATACTAGCCGTCCCTGGCATTATATGCTGCCGGCGGCATAAAACTCTTCTTATGTTAGAGGGACAGGCGGCTTCTAGCCGCACGAGATTGATTAATAATAATAATTTATATAGGAAATTTTGTTTTAAATACTTACAAAACAACACAATGTTTAAATATAAAATTAATAACTTTAATTCAAATCGTGGTAATATTTTTTTTTTATTTTTTTTTTCAATATTTAATAATAACAAAACAAAATTTTAAAAAAATGAAGTTAGTAACAAATTAATAATTTTGATAGGTTTTTTTTTATGTTTATTATGTTTAATAAATTCTTTTTTTAATATTAATATCAAAAATTAGAATATTTCAATTTGTATTTCAAATTTTTTTTTTATTTTAAATTTTATAAAAATTGTAAATACTAAAATTCTTCATAATGTTACAGACATTTCATATTTACATACATAGGAAATTATATATATTGATAATATTTATTATATGACAAGAAAATGAGATGTTTTATAAGAAGAATAACATTTGACATATTTATTAAGAACTACCTTCATACTTGCACCTTCTTCTTTTCTCCCCCATAACAGTAAATTTTTAAAACTGACAAAAATCAATTTAGCCCTTCTGAGCTTCACCTTATTATTTAAATCATGCAATTAAAAAATAAATTTTCAATAAAACTATTTTATTCCTGTGATTATGGAACAATTCTCTCGTTATTTAGTTATAATATTTGAAAAAAAAAAACTAATTTCAAACTCAAACTTAAAAATATCACACATTGACACACTGACAGACAAAAGATTCGTCTTATATATATATAGTTAAAACAAATTTCAATACGAGAACAATTCAAATCTTTTTGTTCTTACGAAAACTGTCACAATTTTTAAAGTAAAATAAATATTTAAATAATAAGGTGGAGTGTCTCCACTCGACTATCTCGCAATTTGAATTGGATTAAATAACATATATTATATTTTAATTAAATTATAAATTAAAATTAATAAATAATATTATTAAAACAGCGCGTGTTGATGGCACCACGTCACGTGTTGGCGCGTGAGATTTGCAGTGTTAAAAAATTAATTCTCGTACTTTCAGCAATTCAACCAAGCTGAAATTCTATATATAGCAGTTTTATAAAATTTTTAATCATGTGAAAAAATATCAAACATATTTTTACGGTCAGTTTAGAGGAAAAAAAATCAAAACGTTGTTTGTAATGGTCTACTTTTCCGAATGAACTACATTTCTCAAAAGTTGATAGAAAAATACGAATTTTGAATAATGCCCGTATACCAAATTTCATTATTCTAGCTCAAACCGTTTTTGAATAATCTTGTCTAAATACACACATATACACATACACACAGACATTTTTCTCAACCTTAGTGAAAATGATACAGGGACCTTCAAAACGTATAAAAACATCAAAATCTCAACATCGAAAATTTTTGCGATCGCAATACTATCTCTGGCGAGATAGTAAAAATTAATTTTTAATACATATATATATATATAGTATATATTATTCACCATAATATTAGAAATTATATAAACATAAAATATTTATAAATATTAAAAAGAAAATTATATAAAATTTTCTAAATCTCCAAGTACAAATATATAAAATATACATAAACAGGTGGCTTTAATAAATTTGGCAAATTTGTTTAGCTAGGTGTGGTTTATATAGTATTAATTATTAATTTTATTGATTATTATTATTATAAATTTTTGTCATGTTCAATAGAAACCCCTTTACACTCACTCATTAATATATTTTATCTATTTAAGTGCTCTAAACAAATTGTAGATTGTAACACAATGAAATCCGTTAGGAATTAGTTAACCGTTTATCTGGATGACTCACTTATCAAAGAGTAGAAGAATCGTTAACAAAAAAAAAAAATTTAACAAAACTTTTTTGTTTTAAATTTTAAATTCACTAAAATGCCAATTTTATTTTTTATTTTATTACTTCTTCATCTTCTCCTTTCATTTAAATTTGAATGAATGATGTTTTGTATTCGTCAGTCCAAAATCTGTTTAAGATTTCACATGGTGTTTCATAAAAGGTCACTTGGTCAATGACTTGTTATATAGAATATAAAATATATAATAGTAAATAGGCAATTACGTAAATTTATCTATACGCTGTCAGATTTATTTTTATATGTTTATTTTGCGCTTTTTATTTATTTTTAAATATAAATATACAAAAATGATTGAATAAGTCCAACTCAAGAATTTACCTTAATGGTTATATATATATATTCTTCATTAACTAATTTTTTGGGGTTCAGATCCAGACAAAAAGTAATTTTCAAAATCTAAAATGACAAAATCCCGCCATCAAATCAGTCAAACTTATGTATTAAATTGTGTATAATATTTTGCATATTACAGGAAACATCAATAGAAATCTATATATGTAGATATAACGCCATAAATCACTGTGATATTGCATAGTTAATGCTTTCGGATATTTTTAATATTAGTTGTAACAAATGTTGGTTATAACTTGGTCACCAAACGTCCCGTTTTTAGGTGCTCTGTCCTGGCGTCCCAAAAAAGTCTTCGGGACAGCCTATTATCCGGTTTTTTAAATATTTAAGACATTTCGTACTTTTTTCAAAATTTTTTCAATTTGCTTCTAAAAAGAAAAAAGCTAAACCGTTTGTACCGGTTTCGTGTTTTCGAAATATGGTCACCCTAGTTATAACACTGAACTATATATATATATATTATGGTTTTTGAGATATTAAAACGCTCTAAGGATTTTTTCGAAAATGATATTATATATAATATTTATAAAGAAAAATGGATCTGTATTGGTTTCAGCCTCAAGTAAAAATAATTTTTGTTAGTTTTTTCTTAATTTAAAATAGAAATTTTAATAATAAAAAAGAGTCGGTTAACGCCGGACAGCGTTTCCTTAAATACTAAATTATTATAAATAAAATAAAATTATAAAAATATTTATTATAATAATATTTTGAAATCAAATTATGAAATATATATTATGTTATATCCACAGGCCATACTTTTCTGTCTTTCAGTGCATTAATACGTACGTTTAAGGCCTGTTTTATGACTACATATTTTTTTTTAATTTATTTACTTTTAAATTATTTGAAATTGTTTCATATATTTTGTCGTTTATTTATTTTAAATAATAATCTTAACCTTAAATATTAATATTTTATAAGGAATAATTTTTTTTTAAATACTGAGCGGCGGCTCGGGGAAGCAGGTACCATAGTTAATACACTTAAAGAAAATTTGTCATAAAATGCAGAATATTGTAGTACAGTGGTACCTCGACATACGAGTGCCCCAACATACGAGTTTTTCGAGATACGAGCCGACGAGCAAGTGATTTTTTGCTTTTAGTTACGAGCTAAATTCGAGATACGAGTTCATTTCTTTACATTCTCTTTTTTGTTTTTGTGCAATAAATATTTGATATTTATAAATAAGTGTTTATTATTCAAAACCACGTAACAAAAATAACTGGGGTGACATTTTAGAGGTTGGAAGGGTTGATAGTAGTTCAATTGTTTTGTATGGGAAAATTTGCTTCGAGATACGAGTAATTCAAGATACGAGCAAGGTTGCGGAACGAATTAAACTCGTATGTCGAGGTACCACTGTATATATAGTATATATATATATATATAAAAATGCAATAGAAAAATTATATATTATAAACACAAGTAATACATATTCAATCTTACTGAAATATTTGAAAAATGAAAAAATAGTCATCGGCCGATTAAGGCGATTCATTTTTAAGATTGGACCGGACTGTTCCCTTTCACTCCAATCGACTAATGAGAACTAAAGACCTAACCTTATCGTTGAACAATTCAAAATAAATAGGTTATTTTTAATTTATTATTTAATTTAATTGTAAATTAATTTACATTTACAATGTTATTAAACTAAATAATTCTCGTTGATTTTTATTTAGTCGGTTATTATTATTGATTTGTTTCTTTTTAATTTGTATTGATAGGAAACTTGGCGTGAAAAGGCGTGCAGTTACAGTTGCTCATTTAAGACAAGTAACACGGCATCGCTTGGCAAGACCCAATCTCAAATTATGGCAAATAAATTGATTTATTTGAATATTACAAAATACTGAAAATTGATCTAAATTGAAAATATAGTTCTTCCTAAATTCAATCTTTATTAACATTTTGCTGAAACGTTTCGTTCATTAATTAACATTAGTAAATTAGAGGAAATAAGCTACTTTCAATTAGTTACTTTCTGTCTACTCAAAATAACTAAAACTAAAATGGCTATTCTATAACGACGTACACTTATTAGCCATTAATTAGAATAAGTGTAATGTCTCTAATTCTACTCCCACTTTAGGTGCCGGTTCATCATGCATTACAACCTTCACATCCATTCTAAAATTCAGCCATAGAAAACCATTTCATTTATTTTAGAATTACATTACAAAAAAAAATAAGTTGACCTGTAGCCAGGTCCGAACCGACCGACGGTTTGAAATAAATTAATTTCCAGCTACAGAAACAATTTCAAATAATTTTAATATATCTATTAATGTAATAAAAAACAGATATGGATATAACATAAATATTTTTAATTTTATTTTATTTATAATATATAGCTGAAGTAGCCGGCGTTGCCGGCGTTACCCGAGGCTGTGACGTCATGAAGGGCTGGGTGACGTCATATAATTTTAAATTAAGAAAAACATAATGAAGATGATTTTTCCCGAGGATAAAACCAATACATTCGTGGTGATATGTAAAAAAATCTCCTTATGTGAAATTTGGCGCGAAAATAACCCTTCCCTTCTTATCGTCGATCGCTAATACTACCACTTCCGGTTTCCGGATTTGCACCAAAAGTTGATCAATTCATCCCAATGATGCATTAAGTAAATATACCAAATTTCATCAAAATCCGTTAAGCCGTTCAGGCTGTACACATCTATACGGACGGACTGACGGACAGACGGACAGACGGACGGACAGACATCATGCTAAAAATACTTTTTTCTGTTAAGAAAATGCATGATTCGTGGAGATATGTAAAAATCTCCACATGTGAAATTTGGTGTGAAAACAATACCTCCCTTACTATCGTCGGTCGGTAAAAATGGGAGATGATTTCATTTTTGTAAATATTATTTTTCTATCATTGATGATCATTTTTACCGACCGACGATAGTAAGGGAGGTATTGTTTTCACACCAAATTTCACATGTGGAGATTTTTACATATCTCCACGAATCATGCATTTTCTTAACAGAAAAAAGTATTTTTAGCATGATGTCTGTCCGTCCGTCTGTCCGTCCGTCTGTCCGTCTGTCCGTCTGTCCGTCCGTATAGATGTGTACAGCCTGAACGGCTTAACGGATTTTGATGAAATTTGGTATATTTACTTAATGCATCAGTGGGATGAATTGATCAACTTTTGGTGCAAATCCGGAAACCGGAAGTGGTAGTATTAGCGATCGACGATAAGAAGGGAAGGGTTATTTTCGCGCCAAATTTCACATAAGGAGATTTTTTTACATATCACCACGAATGTATTGGTTTTATCCTCGGGAAAAATCATCTTCATTATGTTTTTCTTAATTTAAAATTATATGACGTCACCCAGCCCTTCATGACGTCACAGCCTCGGGTAACGCCGGCAACGCCGGCTACTTCAGCTATATATTATAAATAAAATAAAATTAAAAATATTTATGTTATATCCATATCTGTTTTTTATTACATTAATAGATATATTAAAATTATTTGAAATTGTTTCTGTAGCTGGAAATTAATTTATTTCAAACCGTCGGTCGGTTCGGACCTGGCCACAGGTCAACTTATTATATTAAATTTTCATTTACGAATAGTACACAAAACTATTTCAAACATGAAAAATATTTTTGATTTAGTAATGTGAATTCAAAATTTTAGCGAAACTCAAAAAATTTTTTTTTTTTTTATAATAAAACTGTGTTGGTACCCGTGTGTGTGTACTCTAGATGGGAACTAAAACGATAAATATTTTGGTTGTTTTGAAATGTACATTTAGGATCTATTTCTCACTGGTTATATTGATTGAAAAGGTTTACTCTTAAATTAAAAAAATTAAAAAAAAATAGCATAAAATCAAAAATATAATTTTTTTTAAATATAAAAGTATCAATAATAATTTTCTAGTTAATTATATGTATAGCTGTTTATAATTAAGTAAACTATTAAAGTGAGATGATTTTTTTTATTTTATAAGGTAATTAAGGAGAAAAAAAATGTATATGTAATCAATATTATTATTTTTCGATCATTTGAATTATTATGAATTGATTGATATCACTATTACCATTCATGATATAACGATTATTTAACGCGCTTGTCCACCAAAGGTAACTAAAAGCATCTTACATAATTATTAAAAGTCAAAAAAAAAAAAAAATTAAATTAAAAAATAAATTGGTAAGGCAATAAATGCATTTTAATTTAATTCATCAATGACTTGATAAATTTACAAAACTGTAAGAAATTTCAATTATTTTTTTTTGTAGATTATTTTTTATTTTTAGGGATAATTATAATATTTTTATGAAAAATTACTTATTTTATGGATTTAATTTTATTGAAAAAAAAACCCTCGGACACACTTTTGTACATTCTACGCAAGGATAGCGCCTATTTAGTCGGTTATATTAATTAGGTGTCCTATAATCATGTCATGAACTGTATTAATCAACCTTTATCTTGATTTTCTTGATCGGAGGCGCTACTTTTTATTAAGTAGTAACTTCCCAATTTTGATCACTTAGTCACAAAGACCCCAGCTAGAGAAATTCCCGGGATCACGAGAATATAAACCAACTCTCCCACTCTGTTAGATTTTTAAATTTTAAATTAAATCTTAAAATTTAAAAAAATCCTTTAAATTTTATTGAAAGAGATATATAATTAATAATTAAAATGTATGCTTATTTTTCTTTTTTTTTTTGTGGAAGTAAATATTATCCAAAAAGGGATTGTCTACATTAATATTTACTTTTATGGTATACTCTTCGATTAAGTTATCTTACCAGTTTGAATTTCAATCGAGTCATTAAGAAGTGGAATGAACCTGGCAAAAAGCAACCACGAATATTTTAACAACAAATCAATTTTACTTAACGAATATATAAATAACAAGATTAGTTTAAAAAAAATTAATTAATATGATTTTATATCAAATGTAAAAAAAAGCAATCAACGATCGGATATGAAAAACATATCCGATCGTTGATTGCCTATCTATAATAAATTTTAATTATTAATATAATATGTCAATTTTTATATTTATTTATGCGTTTATTTTGTACTTTAAATTAATATAAAAAATATAAAAATAATTTTTTTTATTATCATTAGATATTATTATTAATGCCTTTTGGAATAAATCTCCATTTTAGCCAGCTTTCTTAAAATTATTGTGAATTATTTTTATTTATTATTAAATCTAATGAACTTGGAGAGTTTCGATCCCTCGAACTCAAATTTGGCGGACCAGGATTATAATCACGCGACAAAAAATTATTAGTAGTAGTATAATTATGTATTAGTGTGTATATATATTAGAAATATGACAAGAACTAAAATGATAGTATTTTGAAAAGTTTTTCATGTGTGATTAGAAGTACCAACATAAAAGAAATCCTAATAATAGTATAATATTAATATTTAAATTGGTGTGACTTTACTTATTATATATTAGTAAAAGACCTAATAAAATTTTATTTGAAATGTAGAGTGGGGGTAACATGTTTTATCACTGGAAAATATTTATTAACAATTAATGAAAATATGAAAAAATATTTCATATATATAATAATATTAAATATTTTAATATTAGAATTAAACTAACCGCTAAATGTAAAATATAATTATTATAAATATTGCTGAGCAGTATCAGCGTTTGAAGGGAGTAGACATTCTACTGTTGAGTGAACCATATCATGATCTTGATAAATAGACCTGGTTTTAATACGGGCAATATGGGTTGCGGCGCCGAACAGAGTACCAAACCGTGATTGTGAGCGCGGAGATGGGTTTAAATGAATAAGAAGCAAGAAAGTTACATTTTTCAGCTGCTCTCTGACTCCAAACGAAAGCATAAATGCTTTGCAGTCTAAACTAATGTATTTGCTTTAGAAGATGCAATCAGGGAGGAATTACAAGAAGTCGTTATTGGAGAAGAATTCAATGCAAAAAAAAGAGATGTAGAATGGAGTTTACCTCAAACTAATAAAACGACTTTTAATAAAAAATTATGAATAGGACACTGCTAGTGGTTCTAAATATGAAAGTAAACCCATTTTTTCTAGGGTCTGTAACATTTATATCGATGGCACCAGAGGGCGGGTTTCAAAAAATTTATAGTTGGGTGGTGATGGAGGAATTCACGGGAAGTGACCACCAATATATAATATTCTTGCTTGGAAAACAACAACCTAAATAAGGATGTGTTTAAACAGATAATATGTTTCCAAAATGATTTCTTATTTTCAAATCACGAAAATATTAAAAATGTGGCAGAAACAGACTCTAGTAATTAAAATCATGCGCTGTGTAAAATGCGTCTATACCTCTAAGGAAAAAAGACCAAATAAACCTACGTCCTTTTGGTGGGATAATTAAATTGCAGAGTTAAGACTGGCTTGCTTATACTTAAGACGTAGAGAACAAGAACAAAAGACGGAGGCCGCCTCTAATTAAGCGTTATACATTGGGACGAAAAAGAAACTCAAACAGATAAGCAAAGCCCAATGCTGGAAATGATTAGTAGAGGATATAGATCAGGCCCAGTCGAGATTGGGCCACAAAGTCATAACTAAAAAATTTGGTGGGCTTAGTAGGAAGAGGCCGGAGGAAAAATATATAGACAAAATTGTGAAAGGTCTAAAACTTGTTTAAAGAGAAATTGAAAACAACCTCTCTTTGGATGTGTCTCTTATAAATGAACAAGATCTTAAGTTGGCAATAAGAAGTCTAAAGAATATAAACGCGCCAAGACCAGAGAGAATATGCTTATACTGTGAAGAAAAAGATTGTTCATAGCATATGATCTCTAGCTGTTGTAGATGGGAAGAACAATGGAATTAAGGGTACAGATGGAGGAGCAGTCCCTTGACAGCTTTTGAATTACATACTATCTAGTGAGCAGTCCTGGATTAAAGCTGCTAATTATATTTGAAACGATTCTAAAGAACAAGAAGAGAGAGAAATTCAAAAGAAGGCCATGCGCCTAAAATTTACCGGATCATTATTGAAGGTTTTTCCGCACCATTAAAAAAAAAATTGTCATTTTATTAAATGAAAAAAGATAATTCATCA
Source organism: Labia minor (assembly GCA_963082975.1). Classification (NCBI taxonomy): domain Eukaryota; kingdom Metazoa; phylum Arthropoda; class Insecta; order Dermaptera; family Spongiphoridae; genus Labia; species Labia minor. Next base: position 65,284,343 of record OY720348.1, read on the forward strand.
TTTAGTCAACGATAACTATACCAATTTTCTTAGCGTATTCTAATAAGAATCAATATTATTCTATTATTTATCAGAAATGGAAAAAATCCAAAGAATTTATATATACTATAAGAAAAAAAAAATAATATTATTTATTATTTAAATTAAACATGGAAAATTTCTATTCTCTAATTATTTCATAAGCCCATTCAGCCTATACCTATTATATATCTATAAACTTATAGGCTGAAAGGTTTATGAAATAAATATATATATATATATCTTTAATCTTCAATAAAACACAAATTTCTAGTATTTTTATTTAAATAATCAACGAAAGTATTATATATACTTATTTTTATTGAATTGTTATCTTATCCTATAAGAAAATGATAACTCAACCACAAGGTATTAAATATTTTTTAATATATTAACATAAATATATATATATATATATATATATAATCATATTTTAATATTATTTGTATAAAATTATTTATTAAATTAAAATAATTGTACAACGTTTCAACTGCTTATTCTGCAGTCGTTTTCTCTTAATAATTATCAAAATAACCACAAAAGCTTTAATAAATATATTTTAATATATTAACCACTATAATTTTATTTTATTATTTTATTAAAAAAATATAAATATAATTTCTCTCACCTAAAATAAACAAATTAATTAAATAACATTTCTTAGAAAATAAATAGATAATGAATAATTGAAATAGAAAATAATAATAAAAGGTTTTGTTTATCCTAAAAGGTCTCTATATAATAATTTTTATACAACATATATATATATATATATATATATATATATACATTATTTTATTTAATAATTTTTTTTGTATTAATAATTAATATTAGAAAAATATAAAAATAATTATTAGAGGATAATGGATTATGAGAAACTTGATAATATAAATAAAATATATATAAAATATAAATTAAAGATAAATATATTAAATGTGGACTATAGGATTCAGACAAGCCTTTAATATAATAATAATAATAATAATAATAAATATCATGTTTAATTATGTACGTTCATTTTAATTATTATATTTATTAAAAAAATTATTTTGTCGATTAATGAATTGAATAGAACAGAATAATACAATCAGTAAATAGGATAAAAGATAAATATTTAAAATAATTACTATCTAGAATCTTTGAATGTGTGAAAAATTAGATTTGAATAGCTATTGATCTTGTATTATATGATTGTAATATTATGAACAATTTTAATTGGTTTCTTGAAACATGCATAAATATATATATTTAATTTTACTTATTAGCGATTTAAAGATGAATAAACAATAAGAATAAATATTTTTTTTCAAAATGAAATGTTAATGGAAGTCAATAATTGATGCATGTTCATTAAATCACATTGTTATTTTTTTTTTGTTTTGTAATTGAAGGAAACTATAGAATGAAAAATATTCACAGAATTGTTTTTGCCTCAAAATTAAAATAAAATAAATTTTATATAATATAAACAATTGATCCATATTTTACTATAACAAATTTAGAGAGAATATGTTCCAAAAAAAAAAAAATTTATCCATTCCTTATATTAATTATACTTATTTGAATTTAAATATAATTCAAATCACTTAATGACTGTTAATTTTTGAATTATTTTATAATATAGATAATTAAAAGTAAATTTACTTTCATTAATAAGTTGTATTGTTATTTTAATGTTATGTTTTTTTACTTTCTGTTTAAATTTATGATAGAACTTGTCTTGTTTATTTGATTTTTAATTATTTTAATTCATTGTTGTTGGGAATTCAAACTCTGTAGATTGTTTTCATTTAAAAATTATTGTTTATTATTTTAATGTTTTTTTTTTACTTTCTGTTTAAATTTAAGATGTATTTAACTTGAATGGTTTATTTAATTTTTAATTATTGGAATTCATTGTTGTTCGGAATTCAAGTTGTAGATTTTAAAAAGTATTGTTTACATATAAATTGTATATATATATATATATATATATATCTTTTATATTTTTTTTTTCATAAATATAATATAAATATATAAATAATCTGGATTATTTAACTTTTTAGGGAAGAAATTTCGATTTCAAAATTAAACAAAAACAAATAAATTTAATAAATATTTATCAAAAAAATTATTAATTTAGAATGTTTTATTTAGTCTGATAAAATTAAAGATGATGATATTATAAATTTAGATTTTTATTTCTTTTGTTTTTTTACTAATGTTAAGAATATTTATTTGTTTATTTATTTTTTTAATGTAATTTTTTATTTGTTTGAATAAAAAAACATTTTTAAATTGTATTATTTTTGTTTGAATGGACTTTTGAAAGAAAGTGAAGGATATTTTTTTATAATGTGTGTGTTTGTTAAATAAGGGTTGGAATGGTGTATTCTACCTGTAGCTCGTAGAGGCGTGCACTCAGCTGTTCGTCAATCTGACGGCTCCCAGAGAGAACGGCTCTCCTCAAACGACTCGGATCGATGCGTTCAGTGAACTGCGCGATGCAGCCAAAGCGACGGTGCGCCGTTGGCTGCCGCCTTCGTTCAGGAGGGGGATCGAGTCTGCGCTTCACCGGCCTTTGCCTTAACTAGGCCTAGTTTCCAATCCTACACCCGTATATTACTTTAATTATTTTTCTAGATATTTCAAAGAGCAAATTAACATCAGAATAGTCCACTCCACCTCCCTCTCTCTCTCCAAGATATATAAAAAAAATTCCATATGCCTCCAAATATCAATCACACCCCTCCATTCTCTCTCTCTCGTTCTTTTCTTTTTTCACTATTCTTTTCTTTTTCACTATTCTTTCCTCATAACACACACATACACTCCACCCACAATTTACTAAAAATAATAATTAAAAAAAAAATAAAAATAAAAATCACCAAATATTTTACAAAAATAATTAATTAATTATCTAGGATAAACACAATTATATAACTAGATTATAGCCTAAATCTATTTTCAATATAATGATATATGTCAAGGGGAAAAAATGATAACTTATATATAACAAATTCAAAAATAAAAAAAAAATTTAAATAACCTTCAGGATCAAAGTGACAATACCATTATTTCAAAATACGATTAAATTATTTACTTGGAAATAATTATTTTGACAATGCAAACAATTCTCATGAAAAAAAAAATAGTTAAAATTATATTCTAATGAACATTAAAAAAAATCAACTCTATAATTTTCCACTAAAATAAAAAAGTTTAATTCGACTTATATTGTAAAGCTTTTTCTTTTTACTCAACCCCATTTAGTCACTTAATAATTTCCATATTGTACACAACCATTGTCAAGGTCACAGAAAGACACCAAAAATTCATTTTGAAATTAATATATAAAAGAAACTAAATTTGAATTCAGTATTAGATTATTATTTATTTAAATATATAGAAAGTAAATATTCGACTTTAAGCTTATTTAATACAATACATATATTATATGTAAACTAAATAGGCTTGTAGGCTATAATTGTGAGATAAATAATAAAATAATAAAATGTTTAAATAAAGAAAAATAAATCAATAGTGAAATTAACAAATAAAATGTTACAGGAGTAAAAAGTGTTACATCAATTATAATAGGATAACCAATAAATTTGGAGGATATAAAGGGATTGCCAAATCTCAAAAATAAATAAAAAAGATTTCAAATAATAATAAAATTATATAAAATAAACGTGATAACTGATTTTTAGATTTTTAAAAAATAATATTGAATCGTTTAATGATTATATTGTACATATATAATTTAGTGTGGTGACATTATTACGAATAAAATTTCTATTCTTTAATAACCATTAATAAAAGTAATCTAATTATGGTATAAAAATTATTGAAAAAAAGAAAAAGGAGTAAAAAACCATGGTGAACTTGTAAGTTTGAACGAATTGGGGGGGGGGACACCCACACACATACGTCATTGGGAAAACCACATTTTGGAAATCAGAATGACTTGAAACGTGGAGATCTGTGAAAAAACAAGAAATGAATCGGCACATTATTATTACTTTACTCTCAAAAATCTAGAAACTAGTTAAAAAATTTTCCATTGAAAAATAACAATTCATAAGAATATACCAATACATCGCTTTGAGTCGTGAAATTTTAAGTGAAAAATTAAATACAATGTATAACAAAACAATATTTAAAAAATTTATGTTTATAATTTTGAGTGTAAATAGTATTTTGTAATTTTAATTAATTTATTATTATTTATTTTATTTATTAATTTTAATTTATTTTTAAATAGATATTAATTATATATAAATTGCTCGTTTCATCTAGATGTGTAAATTCAATAAACAGCAAACATTGGACCAATATATTGTGAAAGAAAACTGATTTATGACAACAGCGACTATAGACTCATCTGACTGATTAATTTTAATTTTGTTCTTCATATATTAATTGAATAAGTTTTTTTTTTGGTTTTTTGTATGTAAGATTTTATATTATTTTTGTTTTTATCTTTGTTCAATTTTCTTTTTTAAAAAAATCTGGAGTGTCTCCACTCGACTATCTCGTAAATTTTGAATTGGATTAAATAACATTTATTAATTTAAATTAAATTAAATTAATTAAATTATAAATTAAAATTAATAAATAATATTTATTAAACCAGCGCATGTTTGACTCTTTGTTGATGGCACCACGTCACGTATTGGCGCGTGAGATTTGCACTGTTAAAAAATTAATTCTTGTACTTTCAACGATTTAATCAAACTGAAATTCTATATATAGCAGTTTTATACAATTTTTAATCATGTGAAAAATTATCAAACATATTTCTTTATTTTTACGGTCACTTTAGAGGGAAAAAAATCAAAACGTTGTAGGTAATGACCCTCTTCCTGTTGAACTACATTTCTCAAATCTTGGTTACATACATACACACATACACACACGCACACAGACATTTTTCTCAACCTTAGTGAAAATGAACCTTCAAAACGTATAAAAACATCAAAATCTTAACATCGAAAATTTTCGTGATCGCAATACTATCTCTGGCGAGATAGTAATTAGTATTTTCGTAACCCTGAAACCTATCTTCGATCTTTACATGATTTGCTATAGAAAATATTATTCCAATTTGCGTCGTTTCAATTTGCGTCGTGTTTTTTTTTTTTTTTTTTTTTTTTGAGCGTAACCCCGAAACCAAGTGATGTATTGGTGTACAAAATAAAAAGTGGATCATAACATTATTTTAAAATTATTTAGCAAATGTAGTATATAAAATTGATTGATATTTAATGTGATTAATTTGCTAACAGAAGAATATGAAAATTTTACAGGTCAAAGTTTACTTGTCAAAATCGAATGAAACAATAAATAAATAAAGGAATGGAGAATTGAAGGAAGGAATTACACATATGTTAAGCCAGATAAACCAACATCTGCATCACGCACGCTCAACATACATTAAATGATTCATTAATTATCTGAAGTCCGGCTGTCTATTCTTTCAGTGGATAAAGAAATATCCTGCACTCTCTTTCAAGTAATATGAGTAATACAAAATACAAACTTCAATAATAATTGTTGAATAGATCAATCACTTCATTGATATAATCCTCTATATAATCTTATTTTATATTTAATATAACATGTAATATATATATAAATAATATAATAAATTATATTAGAAGTGTAACATTTAGTTATTAATCCTTAATATATTTTGATTATTTTCAATTATATTAAAATATATAAGATAACATTTGAGTAGATCCATATAAAATATTTGCTGAATAAAAAAAAACCTCTGACTTTTTTACATCCTACGCAAGAACAGGGCCTATCAAGTCGGATATATCAATTAGGTGTCATATGATCAGTAGAACGGGTCCTATCAACCTTTATCTTGATTTTCACAATCGGAGGCGCTACTTTTTTATCAATTAGTTTCCTAATTTTGATCCCAGAGGCTGGGTTGACTCCCAGCTAGAAAATTTTACTTACCAGGCCCGAGACTTGAACCCAGGTCCACGAGAATGTGAGCCAATGCTGTTGCCTCCCAATTCAATTTCAATTTAAAGAGTATGTTTATTAGCCAAAATTTTTACAAAAGTTGAGAGAGATTATCAGAACATACAAAAAATGAAAGTTACAATATTTCCAAGATTAAATTATTTCTTTTGCGATCATTTATTGATACACTATTACAATTTTTCTTAATTATATTAAATTTTATTTACATTTGTTTTCATTTTTTTTTTACTTAAATATATTTTAAGTTTAATATACATATAATCAGGGTTGTGATTGTCAAGTCACCAGGAAAGGCTAGCAAAACCTGGAGATTGCAAGTGAAGGAAGGGGGGAGGAAGGGGGAGGGATGGGGAAGGATGGGGAGGGATGGGGGTGATAATATTATTTATTTACAGTTTTTCTTATAGGTTACATTGTACAATATATTATATAATTATAAGGATACAAATATTTACATTTTTTTAAAAGATATATATATATATACAAAAGATGATGTGATCCACCATCTTTTTTTATCCACCTTTTTCCATTCTAACTTGTCTTTGTTCGAAATTTGGATATTATATCTCCATATTCTGTATGGATCTCTTCCATCTAGGAACGGATCATAAGTTATGGATTTATCCCCATATCTCCTAAATACATGATAGATAATTGGGATTCCATTATCATCTTGTATATATCCCTGTTTCCATTCTAACTTGTTATGAATATGAACGCCTCTGGTGGGATGAAACCGCTTTTTAATGGGTTTTTGATGCTGTTGCCTCCCACGCTGTGGTGCCTTCAATTGTTGAACAAAATTAATAAAAACTTATTTAATAAATTAATTAAAATAAAATCAATAAAATAGAAAAACCAGGAGATAGTGACTGGATGGTTTTAGTATATGGTATATTTTTATAATATAGTATATCATAAAAATTATAATCCCAAAAGAAAGAGAAATCTGGATATTTTCAAATAGATTATTTACTTATTTATTTATATATATATTTATTTACTTATTTATACTATTTATTTTGATATGAAAGGACTGTTAGTATTTCAGAGAATATATACACCTACTAAAATATTTTTTATTTTTTATTCGGGGGATTCACTCAAGGAGTGTAGGTAGTGCCTTAAATAATGGAGTCAGTAAGAGCTGTGTTCGCATGAAGGTGGATCTAGGCAATTTAAAGAAATCTTTATACAGAGAAAAAAAATTCATTAAAATTTATTATATTTATAATAGATGATAATTAAAAATCATTAAAAGAAAATTTTTATGAAAAATTTTCAGTAATTACTAGAATTGAAGAATTTCATTAATATAATATATATTAAATTTCATATTATTTTAAAAAATTGTATTTTACAATATAATTCTTAAAAAAGATCAAATTTTAAGAAAATTTATTAGAAAAACCTTTCAATATAAATATATGGAGAAAGGGAAGTCTAAATTAAAAAAAAAATATTATATCATCATCAGTTGTGTATTGTATCATCATTAGTTGATATTTATTTTAAAAATATATAATAATAATAATAATTATAATGATAATAATCTTGAGAAAGCTACAAGGATGAATATCAACATAAAGAAAGGAGACGAAATGAGATCTGAGGACATCTTTAAAAAAGAGCTGCAGCGTTGAAATCGGGAGGTATGTCACAATTTTTCCCCTTTATTATTATTATTATTATTATTCCTTAACTTTCAATCTTTATTACTGGATAGAAAAGTTGAACAATTTTCCAAATAAAAATTAAGAAATAATTTTGAAAAATCAACAAAATCTTTCAACGTTTCACTTTATATTTGGTGTCATCAACATTACAATCATAAAATCTAAAAAGGTATCAATAAAATAAGATTTTCAGATAAAAAAGTCGTTTCAGAATGAATTTTTCACCTTGAAATGAAGGAATTAAAAAAAAAATAAAATATACATTATACGAGCTCGAATTTTATTTCTAATTTCAATGGGATGTGTTTTATATAAGTTTTGTAATGATAGTTGATTGTAGGTTGCAGGAGAGGGGTTAATCATACATTGAAATACAGGTTATCACATAAAACAAAATTGTCAAAATTCTTACATATATATATGGTATATATATCACTCTTAAATAAAAAAATATAATGAATCAAATGTGAAGTGTTTTTTGTATTGTATAATATAATTTATAAATAATTCCCCACATTTATATATTTTATTGCAATTTTAATAAAAAAACATTAAAAATACACAACGTTTCGATTGAGAAAGAGCAATTGAAACGTCGTGAAATTACAAACTATTCAAAATTAATTTTATTATTCTATTTAATTATCGATAAAAATATTTTATTTTAAAAAAATCAATAAAAAAAGTTATATGTAAAATATCTAAATCAGTGATTCTCAACCACTGTGCCGCGGGACTTTTGTGTGCCGCGAGAATTACAAAATGTGTCGCCAAATTTTACAAATGTAAAGTTCAAATTAAGAAAAAGTACTTATTTATTTTATATGTATATTAAAAAAAGGTAAAATGTTTTGGCGATCAGGCTCTTAAACATTTTCGACTTTTTCTCAATATGGTAAATAGGTAAATAACTTTTACACTTATCTTTTTCTGTGTGTGCCGCCAAATTTTCAAACAGTTAAAAGTGTGCCGCGGTAAAAAAAAGGTTGAGAACCACTGATCTAAATAATATAAATTGTGTTTTTGTGTATAAAATGTATTTTATCATCTGAACGAACTGCACTTCGCAACTTGCTCGCTGCATCGCTTCATAACGATTGAGAAAGTGCAATCGAAACGTCGTGTATTGGTGCGTTTGTTTATTAAAATTGAAATAAAATATAGAGAGGTGGTAATATTTACAAAATTACTTAATTAATATACTTGACCACCAAAGTTTTAATAATTTAATATCTATAAATAGTTTTTTTTATAGTTATAAAAATACAATTTATCTTATTTAGATATTTTACATATAATATTTTACTCTGTACAATTTATTAATTTTTTTTAAAATAAAATAGTTTTATCGTTAATTAAATAGAATAATAATAATAAATTAATTTTGAATAGTTTGTAATTTTAAAAAAATAGTTAGGTGATTCCGAATATTCACTTAAAAGGTGACTAGATGGAAGAAGTAGGGAGGGGAAGGTGTTATACCATGATTCCTTCCTTATCCTATGAAAAGAATAGAAAAAACTATTTTAGGTCCCATCATTTTTAGATAATTCATTTAATAAAAAGAATTATTCTTGTTCTAATATCCGAACTTTCAATATCTATTATTCGTATAGAATATTTTATTTTTAATATTAAAAAAAGGGGTAATTATTAAAAACTGTCTGATGTAATGGATTTGGATAAAACATTACCAGTGAATTCCTTTGTTAATTCCAAAGAAACATTTCTTATGCAATTTTTGCGGGTCGCTTCTAGTTTACGAGATAAAAAAGGTTTAAAGTTTGCCAGATTAGCTTATTATGAACCTCGAAATATGATGTCATTAAGTAATGTTTTATTGACTATTTCATTAATTATTCCCTTAATCACTAATTTTCTGTTTTTCTGTTCGGTTTGGATATAGAGAAATTTTTTAATTAATTAATTTTTTAAATTTTCTATATCCATACTGAACTGAAAAAACCGAGAAAATTAGTGGAGCTCTCTGCTGGTCAAATGAATAAAACATGGTAGCCTAATAGAATATTCATGGATTTCTATGCAAATTTTAATAATTTTTATCCCGTAAACTAGAAGCAACCCGGAAAAATTGCATAAGGAAAGTTTCTTTGGAATTAATAAAAGAACCCACTGGTAAAGTTTTATCCAAATTCATTACATAAAGATGGTTTTGAATGATTACCTAAAAATGAAAAGTATATATATATTATATTTTATTTTATTATTAATTACTAGCTGCTCCGAGCGCCTTCCAGGCGCTCTTCACACCTAGACGGGGGCTCCGCCCCCTGTACCCCCGAGTGATACATAGTATTTGGTTGAAAGTCTGTATGTAAAAGGTTTTCATCCATTTTGTTTCAATCAGTATAAGTAGATAAGACATATATTTGTTTTCTTGGAAAATATATTTTAATTTAATCAACAACAAATTTTCCTAGTTAGTAACTAAATAACATAGGAGTATATCTAATGGTTTTCAATTTATAAAATCTAATTTACCTAACCTTAACACACAACAATTCCGTCTCATTATTGTAATACAAAGTTAGAAATATTAAGTTAATATAATTAATATTATTTATTTATTATACCAATTAATAATATTAATTACTTATAAATTATAAATAATTCATAATAATAATAAATTGTGATACCAACTTATAGGAATATTAAAATAATATAATTATTATTATTATTATTATATATGAATATAATATAAATATTTTTAATTTTATTTTAAGAATAGATATATATCTAAAAGGCGGTAACTGTGACGTCACATATATACATTTAAATTAAAAATATTTGAATGTTTAAGTTTTTATGTAGCGCCATCTGTCGATAGTTTTGTGACACTACAGACTTTTACCAAAATATTACTAATTAAATTAATTTTTGATAAATTAATTTTGGATTTAACTACACTAAAACCTTCCCTGGGATGCTCACAACAATCCCTGAAAGTTTCACCGTAATCGGACCGGTAGTTTTTGAGTATTTGACAGACACACACACACACAGACATTGCCTTTTATATATATAGATATTATATATATATTTATTAATAAATATAAATTAATGGTAAAATTATTTTTTCAATTCATTAATAAATTTAAAAATAAAAATTTACATAAATGAGATATAATAATTGTTTTGAATATCAACTCAAATTACGACATTATTATTGTTTATTATTGTTTATGGGGACATAATAATCTAAAAAAATATTTACAATATTTACAATATTTACTAACATACAATTTGTTTATGAGTGTTTTTCCTTAATTTTGAATTTTTATTTTTATTTAAATTACTTAAATGAAATTGAAAAAAAAGATAATTTTTTATTTTGAAATGGGATATAAATATTGAAATCAATTCAACAATTATGCCATCATCATTATCAGTTATTATCTGCTCCAAATTCCCTCACATCTACTTTTATATATCTGTCTACCTTGTTCTTGGCCATTTATCTCAAATCATATTCCAGAACATATTTTCCACAATTTTTCCTCACCCATTCGAGCCACTGTATGACTCAAACTAATTAACTAATTTATAGAAGTCTTGTAATACCTCATTATGTCATCTTCACTATTTCTATATGACCACATCTTTTTTACTATCTCGCCATTTTTATGTTTTTATACGTTTTGAAGATTCCTGAATCATTTTCACTAAGGTTGAGAAAAATGTCTGTCTGTGTATGTGTATGTATGTAACCAAGATTAAGCGAAAACGGTTTGAGATAGAATGATGAAATTTGGTACATGGGCATTATTCAAAATTCATAGTTTTCTATCAACTTTTAAGAAATGTAGCTCAACCGGAAGATGGTCATTACCTACAACGTTTTGATTTTTTTTTTTCTTCTAAAGTGACCGTAAAAATAAAGATATATGTTTGATAGTTTACCACTTGATTCAAAATTGTATAAAACTGCTATATATAGAATTTCAGCTTGATTGAATCGCTGAAAGTACCAGAATTAATTTTTTAACACTGCAAATCTCACGCGCCAACACGTGACGTGGTGCCATCAACAAAAAGCCAAACATGCGCCGGTTTAATAAATATTATTTATTAATTTTAATTTATAATTAATTAAATTTAATTTATATATAATATATGTTATTTAATCCAATTCAAATTTCCGAGATAGTCGAGTGGAGACACTCCAGATTTTTTCATTTTAAGAATAATTTTTTTTCTTTAACTCTGAATCTATTTTCATCCTCCATAACTCATAAACCACGTCTCAAACACTTAAACAAATAATCGTATAATAGAATAAAAAAAATTAAACTAGTGTGTCTTCACTCGACTATCACGCAATTTGAATTGGATTAATTAACACATATATTACATTTAAATTAAATTTAATTAAAATTTAATTATAAATTAAAATGAATAAATAATATTTATTAAACCAGTGCGTGTTTGTTTCTTTGTTGATTGCGCCACGTCACGTGCTGGAGCGTTATTTGCAGTCAAAGTTAGAAAATTTATTCTGGCACTTTCAGCAATTCCATCAAGCTGAAATTCTATATATAGCAGTTTTATACAATTTTTAATCATGTGACAAACTATCAAACATATATCTTTATTTTTACGGTCACTTTAGAAGAAAAAAAATGAAAACGTTGTAAGTAATGGTCTTCTTCCGAATGAGCTACATTTCTCAAACGTTGATAGAAAACTACAAATTTTGAATAATGCCTGTGTACCAAATTTTATTACTCTAGCTTCGTCTTCATCCTAAATAAACTCTCTTGAAAATGGAGCCATAAAGGGCACCAAAACCTCGATACCCAAATTTCACAATCAAACACGGAAATATATATATCATCTAAAATTCTTATAAAATTATTTTGGTTATAATTTTTATATTAAAATTATGATAAATATAAGAATGAATACGAAAAGGCATGATAAAATAAAAACAGTCACCTATTTGAATTAAATATGCTTTCTCATAATTTCATGGATGCAGTTAACTACTTGCCTGGCTGTGTCCCAATAAAATCGACTATTATGCTCCTTATTGGGATAAAGGCGAAAATTCATAATAGATAAATATCGCTAGCCCAAATGACCATTGCAGTTGATCGAATTTCAAAAACCCCATACAACTATTTCTATCCCAATAATAATTTATAAATAAAAAATTGTTTATTTATTTTTTTCCTTATAAACAAATAACGCAGTATTAGAATGCTCGATCATTTCAGGAAATTAGATTTTTTATCAGTTAAATAAATATATTACATAAAATGAATAATAGCATGTCAAAAAAATAATATTTATATTAACCAAAATTATTTAAATTTTTTTAAACAATACATTAATCTTGTTATATATATATATATATATATATATATATATATATTTCTTGTTTCATAAAAATAGTCCTACATATTAAATAGTAATCCATGTTTTCCTTGATTCTTTATCTGTGGAATAATCAATCACTTACATCCAAACAACCATGAATAAATAATTCAACTTATAGGAATTTTATTGTAATTAAAAAATATATTTTTCTAATTAATTCATTTAAAGGATTAGTTTATACAAATAAAGCACCCATTTAAGGTATAGAACTATTTATTTAATGGATAATGCTGTTACTGTTATTTTCATCCATCCTGACATCTCCTAATAAAACTTTATTTTTCTCCTTGATTCTTAATAAATTACTGTATATATCCACAGACAGATCTTAATATTATATCTTATCTACTTATCGATATTATATAATATAGCACCTGGTTCACTGAGCCCACGCTCGGTACTTTAAAATTAGTTGGAGTGTCTCCACTCGACTATCTCGCAAATTTGAATTGAATTAATTAACACATATATTACATTTAAATTAAATTTAATTAAAATTAAATTATAAATTAATCAATAATATTTATTAAACCAGCGCATGTTTGGCTCTTTGATGATGGCACCACGTCACGTGTTGGCGCGTGAGATTTGCAGTGTTAAAAAATTAATTCTGGTACTTTCAGAGATTCAATCAAGCTGAAATTCTATATATAGCAGTTTTATACAATTTTGAATCATGTGAAAAATTATCAAACATATATCTTTATTTTTACGGTCACTTTAGAGGAAAAAAAATCAAAACGTTGACCCTCTTCCGGTTGAGCTACATTTCTCAAAAGTTGGTAGAAAACTATGAATTTTGAATAATGCACAGGTATCAAATTTTCATGATTCTAGCTCAAACCGTTTTTGAGTAATCTTGTCTACATACACACATACACACATATACATTTTTCTCAACCTTATGGAAATGATTCAGGAATCTTCAAAACGTATAAGAACATCAAAATCTCAACATCGAAAATTTTCGTGATTGCAATACTATCTCTGGCGAGATAGTAAAAATTATTCCTTATAAACTATGAATATTTAAGATTAAGATTATTATTTAAAGTAAATAAATGACTAACATATATGAAACTATTTCAAATCATTTAAAAGAACAAAAATTAAAAAAAAAACTAGACAGTCCTTAAACGTTCGTACGTATTAATGCTCCGAAAGACAGAAAAGTATATATATATATATGTAGTAATTTGATTACAAAATATTATTAAAATAAATATTTTTATAATTTTATTTTATTTATAATATTTTGTATTTAAAGAAGCGCTGTCCGGTTTTTTATTATTAAAAATCCTATTTTAAATTAGGAATAAACTAACAAAAATGATTTTTTTCCAGAGGCTGAAATCAATACAGATCGATTTTTCCTTATAAACAAATATATAATAGAATGCACGATCATTTCAGGGAATTAGATTTTATTTGAAGCTAAACCATTGCATTTCAATATCAAATTAAAATAAGTTGACCTGTGGCCAGGTCCGAACCGACCGACGGTTTGAAATAAATTAATTTCCAGCTACAGAAACAATTTCAAATAATTTTCATATATCTATTAATGTAATAAAAAACAGATAGGCATACATAAATAATAAATATAAACATTTTTAATTTTATTTTATTTATAATATATATGCAAGACCAGGCTGTGACGTCATGAATGGCTGGATGACGTCATATAATTTTAAATCAAGAAAAAACTAATAAATATGATTTTTCTCGAGGATAAAACCAATACAAAGTTCATGATTCGTGGTGATATATAAAAAAAATCTCCTTTGGTATGAAAATAACCCTTTCCTTCCTATCGTCGATCGCTAATACTACCACTTCCGGTTTCCGGAATTGCACCAAAAGTTGATCAATTCATCCCACTGATGCATTAAGTAAATATACCAAATTTCATCAAAATCGGTTGAGCCGTTCAGGCTGTACACATCTATACTGACGGACGGACAGACGGACAGACGGACGGACAGACATCATGCTAAAAATACTTTTTTCTGTTTAGAAAATGCATGATTCGTGGAGATATGTAAAAATATCCACATGTGAAATTTGGTGTGAAAACAATACCTCCCTTACTATCGTCGGTCGGTAAAAATGATTGTTGATTTACTTCTATCATTTCACTTATTATTGCTTTTCATATTTATTTGTTACATTATGTCAGTGATTCTCATCCTTTTTTTTACTGCGGCACACTTTTAACGGTTTAAAAATACGGCGGCACACAATGAAAAAGATAACTGTAAAAGCTTACCATATAGAAAAAAGTGGTCCCAAAAGCGGTTTAGCTTTTTTTTTAGAAGCAAATTTAGAAAAGAGCGTCTTTACATTTGTAATAATTTGACGGCACACTAAAAAATGCCGCGACACATAGGTTGAGAATAACTGCATTATGTAAATTAAAATTACATTAAAAATATAAAACTTAATAATTACACAAGCATAATTTTTAATTAAATACTTGGTGAAGTCTAAATTGATTAATATATTTGCTTTATGCGCATTTCAGTGATTACATCTTTTCCAAAGTAGAGGCGGAGAAAGCTGGTGATGGTGTAACAACCCAAATTGTACGAGAATACAAATATATAAATAAACTTGAAACTTAACCGAGTAATTAATTAAAAATTACGTTTTATATTTTTAAGTTTAATTTTAGTTTAGTATATAATACATTAAAATGATTCATACAGGACCTTCGGTTTAGTCTATTACATTCATATATTTATTATTATATAATTAGATAATATTTCTTCTTATAAAAAAAGAAATTCAAACTCAGCATTTATGAAATAATTCAAATACATATTATTTATTTATTTAAAAATAACTTAAAAGATAAATTAATTTTCCTCTGATAACAAATTCTAAAATCAATTTATTTTAAAAAAATATAATCATTATCACTCATATTTATTTATTTTTTTTTAAAGTTTCAAATTTTATATTTTATATATTTTATATTCAAAAGATTATATCAAAAACAACAAAATAAAAGAATATATAAAATATAATATCAAAATTTTTTCATAATCTCTATGATATTGAAAAAAGGTGATTATATTTAAATATATAAAATGAATTTAAAAAATAAGCTGGAGTGTCTCTACTCGACTATCATGCAATTTGAATTGAATTAAAAAACATATATTATATTTAAATTAAATTTAATTAAAATTAAATTATAAATTAAAATTAATTAATAATATTTATTAAACCAGCGCGTGTTTGTTTCTTTGTTGATAGCACGAAGTCTCGTCCTAGCGCGTAATTGCCAGTCAACGTGTTAATTAATTAATTAATTCCGATACTTTCAGCGATTCATACAAGCTGAAATACTATATCTAGCAGTTTTATACACTTTTTAATGATGTGACAAACGATCAAACATATTTCTTTATTTTTACGGTCACTTTAGACCAGTGATACTCAACATTTTTTCACCGCGGCACACTTTTGAAAATCTCGCGGCAAAAGTGCCGCGGCACAGTGGTTGAGAATCACTGCTTTAGAGGAAAAAAAATGAAAACGTGGTAGGTAATGACCCACTTCTGGAAGAGCTACATTTCTCAAAAATTAATAGAAAACTACAAATTTTGAATAATGCCCATGTACCAAATTTCATGTTTTTAGCTCAAACCGTTTTTGCGTAATCGTGTCTACATACACACACACATACATACACACATACACACACACACACATTTTTCTAAACCTTAGTGAAAATGACTCAGGGACCATCAAAACATATAAAAACATCAAAATCTCGACATCAAAAAATTTTCTGGCGAGAAAAAATATTGTTAAAAATAAAATTTATAAATTTCTATTGGATATATATATATTTTTTTTTTGTTTTAGTTTTGGTAAAATTCCTTAAGTTTTCTTATTCATTAAAAAAAATGACAAAATCCATGGTTTTATATATGTCTGCCTCCCCCTCTGACCTTGCAGTTAGTTCACTTTCTCATGTGGTCGAATTAAAAATAACTTTCAGAGAGGAGTCACTTTCTTGCCGAGTGCATTCGTATCAAGCAAGACGTGTCATTTTCTTAAATAATCTTAGCCATCATCATTCACATTCAAAACTCGTCTATTCTCGTCAATCGATCAACATAAAAAAAAATTAATATTTCTTTTACACGATTATTATCCTTTTTACTATCTCGCCAGAGATAGTATTGCGATCACGAAAATTTTCGATGTTGAGATTTTGATGTTTTTATACGTTTTGAAGGTTCCTCAATCATTTTCACTAAGGTTGAGAAAAATGTCTGTGTGTGTGTGTGTGTATGTGTGTATGTATGTAACCAAGATTACGCAAGAATCATGAAATTTGGTACATGGCCCTTATTCAAAATTCGTAGTTTTCTATCAACTTTTGAGAAATATAGCTCAACCGGAAGAGGGTCATTACCTACAACGTTTGGATTTTTTTTCCTCTAAAGTGACCGTAAAAATAAATATATATGTTTGATAATTTTTCACATGATTAAAAATTGTATATATAGAATTTCAACTTGATTAAATCGCTGTAAGTACCAGAATTAATTTTTTAACACTGCAAATCTCACGCGCCAACACGTGACGTGCTGCCATCAATAAAGTGCCAAACATGCTCTGGTTTAATAAATATTATTGATTAATTTTAAATTATAATTTAATTAATTAAATTTAATTTAAATAGAATCTATGTTATTTTATCCAATTCAAATTGCGAGATAGTCGAGTGGAGACACTCCAGCTAATTTTTACATACGATAAGGAACTTCTAAATAAATATTAATAAGGTGATGAATGGGTACAAAAAAATATATCTATATATATAAAAAAATAAATTCATTTTATAGGAGAATTTTGGGTAACAGCCTTCAAATTTTTGATTTCATGTCTTTAATATATTTAAAGAAATTAAATTTAAGAAGATAACTATTAAATGGTATTTTTATGTTTTTTCTTCGAATTTATCAAATGAAATTGATTTGTGAGACTTTTAGAAGGTCGTATTGATGTATGGATAAAAAAAAGTTGTATATCTTATCCGTGTTATGAAAAATCGTTGTTTTGTTTGTAAAACCCAATTAAAGTATCATAAAAGTAAATGGCAGAGATTGATTCTGGGTTAGATTTGACTATAATGAAGTTGGTACTTTCATCATTTGACCATAAAGTACTATCATTCAATCAGTATGTAAGCATTACAAAATTGAGATAACATTGAAACATGATGATATAAGAAATTATGTTCGTTGTATAAATAAATTGCTTTTAATTAATTTTAATCTCATAAAAGAGATCCACTAACCAATATAAAGCCATCTTCGGAGGGGTACAGCCAAGCACTTAGTAAACGATATCCCGTCTTATTTCATTGTGATGTTCATTATGATATCATCAATCAAAAAATAAAAATATAGGTTCTTCAAAGAATATAATTTTGACAAGATGAAGTTTCGGGATGATGGTGTAACTAACAAAATGGGTAATTGTCCATATTAGTTGTCATGTCATGGATTTGGTTGAAACTTTGCTAGTGGATTCCTTTTTACCGACCGACGATAGTAAGGGAGGTATTGTTTTCACACCAAATTTTACATGTGGAGATTTGTACATATCTCCACGAATCATGCATTTTGTTAACAGAAAAAAGTATTTTTAGCATGATGTCTGTTCGGTCTTTCCGCCCGTCAGTCCGTCTGTATAGATGTGTACAGCTTGAACGGCTTAACGGGTTTTGATAAAATTTGGTATATTTACTTAATGCATCAGTACGATGAATTTATCAACTTTTGGTGCAATTCCGGAAACTGGAAGTGGTAGTCTTACGACGATAGGATTATTTTCACACCAAATTTCACATGAAGAGATTTTTTATATATCTCCACGAATAATGCAATTTGTTAGCAGAAAAAAGTATTTTTAGCATGATATCTGTCCGTCCGTCCGTCCGTCCATTGTCCGTATAGATGTGTATAGCTTGAACCGCTCAACGGATTTTGATAAAATTTGGTATATTTACTTAATGCATCAGTAACATGAATTCATCAATTTTTGGTGTATACCCGGAAACCGGAAGTGGTAGTTTACAAAATATTAATTTTATATTCATTGCCCCAAAATATTTCACTTAAAATATAGTAGTAATTAATTATTGAGTAATTAAACTAAAAATAAAAACCAAGATAATATAATTTAGTCATTTTAATTCAAGTTTTAAAAATATTTTTTTTTATACTTTCTATACATATGACGGCGTAAGGCTTTAAAAGGCACAGCTTACGCCATCTTACGTAGAACCAAGCAACTTGGTCGCTTGGCGGAGCAGGGAGTGAATGCTTGGGTACGCCGGTGGCAAAGCCACTTGAGAACGAGAGACTGCGAGAGAAGGACGTGTGCAATTCGAGACTCCCTGAACTGCTTATTGTTCTACAAATTCATATCCATCTACACACACACATATACACATGGCCGATCCTGAACACTACACCTCTAATTCTACATCAGAAGTGGGATCCCATGCCCCTTCAGAAGAAAATAGCACTTCTAAACTATTGAATAGCATGCAAGAGCTATTTAACCGCATGCTAACGACGCCACAGCCCCCGATCGTAGCCACGACGGCTCAGTCGACTACTGAGCTCTTAGAATTCAACCCTGATGATCCCGATGCAGATATTGAAGGTTGGTGCAATATAACGGAGTTGATTATCAAATCTAAGCATATTGAAGGGGTCGATCTGCTGCTAGCCCTTACGAGTGCTCTGAAGGGACGCGCAGCTTCATGTTTGACTAAAATAAACATGAATGGGCTCTCTTGGAGCACAGTTAAAGAAAATTTGATGGCTAAATTTTGTAGGCCTAAATTATATCAAGACCATTTTATTGACATAATTCAGTTTCGAATCGGAGCTAAGGAAACGGCTCCAGAAGCAGGCTTACGCTTATGGAATCTAATCGAAAGCGTACCAAAGGTAGAAATGCCCGAGGACGCTATAACAGGGTTTGCCATAGCTATTTTATGCCAAAAAGACAGCGGTTTACGTCGAGAGCTTAATGCTCATTCGATAACCACCAAAACGCATCTTTTAAGAATTCTAAGCGGTATTTCTCTAAAAAGACCATTTGAAGACTTAGAAAATCAACAATACACCAAACGACCTCGACTATCAGTCGAGAAGTTTTCTGGTAAATGTCACGGGTGCGGGATATCCGGACATCGAATTTCAGAATGCAGAAAACGTTTGCGAGGTGAACTCTCTTCAACATCTAGACGCTCAGACACTCAGACTTCATTACGAGCCTCCGCGGAGGCTTTGACTATATCCTGCTATTCCTGTGGCAAGGTAGGACACGTGGCATCTAGATGTCCAGAAAGAAAAGGTGAAGGTGGAGCCTTTTCAACGAAAGAGGTCAATCTCTGCGAGCAACGCCTGTCGAGGGGTACCCTGAGAACGTCATCTGGTGAGTCACTCAATTTTTTTATTCGATAGTGGATCTTCCTGCTCTCTAATAAAGGAAAGCATTATTAGTAAATTTCCAGGTACTGTTAATAATAATATTGTTTACCTTACTGGTGTTGGGGGTGACGAAATTAAATGCATGTCTCAATTATCAAGCGAGGTATTTATTAATGATATTTCACAAAAATTAACATTCCACATAGTGCCAGACTTTTGTATTACCGATCAAATCATAATAGGTAGAGACATTTTAGAAAATGGGGTGAGTGTCGAAATTAATAATGATAATTTGACATTTTATTGCGAAAAACAAAATAATCTCTGTGATGCCAGAACTACTAAACTAGATATCACTCTGATTGATACGGATCTGACCGGTAACGACAGAGAAGCATTAGTTAAACTATTGAGTCAATATCTTGATTGCTTCATAGAAGGTATACCTCATAAGCGTGTAAAAACAGGAGAATTAGAAATTAAATTAGTTGACCCTTTTAAAACCGTACAAAGACACCCCTATAGGTTAGCACCCATAGAAAAGCAAATTGTTAGAGAAAAGATTCAAGAACTTCTTGATGCAGGTGTAATTCGTGAGAGTTCATCACCATTTGCGAGCCCCATCCTTCTAGTAAAAAAGAAGGATAACACTGATAGAATGTGTGTCGATTACCGGGAGCTCAACTCCAACACACGACCCGAACACTACCCACTTCCTCGAATCGAAGAACAAATAGACCATCTTAGTGGCGCTCAATTTTTCTCATCATTAGTCATGGCGTCAGGGTTTCATCAAATTCCAATTCATCCAGAATCGGTAGAAAAGACCGCATTTGTAACACCCGAGGGACAATATGAATATCTCGCAATGCCCTTTGGATTACGTAATGCCCCCTCCGTCTATCAGCGATGTATCACTAAGGCGGTGCACCAGTTAACAGATAAACCTCTGATATACATGGACGATGTTTTAAGTTATTCCTGCGACGTAACTGTTAATTTGAAGCGTCTCGATGAAGTATTACGTGCACTTTCTACTGCCGGATTTTCATTCAATCTTGAAAAATGTAAGTTTACGAAAAATAGAATTGACTTTTTAGGTTACTCACTTCATAATGGTGAAGTGAGGCCGAATACTCAGAAAATACAGGCTGTAGTTGACTCTCCCGAGCCTAAAACAGCAACACAAGTTCGCCAATTCTTAGGCCTCGCATCATATTTTCGAAAGTTTATTCCCCGTTTCACCAACCTTGTCGGTCCCTTATATTCTCTAACGCTCTATTAAATGGGAAGAAAGACACGAAAACGTCCGTAGAAACATCCTAAAAAAAATACTTACTTCCGAACCTGTATTGACCATCTTTAACCCGAGTTTACCCGTTGAATTGCATTGCGACGCGTGCTCTGATGGATATGGAGGGATTCTCATACAAAGAAAAAACGATCTTCCCCATGTCATAGAATACTTTAGTAAACGAACATCTGAGGTTGAGTCGCGTTACCATTCATACGAGTTGGAAACACTTGCAGTGGTGCGAGCGGTAGAACATTTCCGACATTATCTATATGGCCGGCATTTTAAGGCTTACGATTTTGATATCATATATCGCGAAGGTCGTCGAATGGAACACGAAGATTATCTGTCTAGAAATCCCTTGTCGAACCTTCTTAATCCAGTCTCTGTAGGTCACTCCTCGACGACACCCGTAATCAAAGAGATTCAACTCGTAGAATTGCATCAAGATTGGCTTTCAATTGAATAGAAACGTGATACCGAGATCCAAGACTTAATTGGGAAGCATAATAATAATGAATTTCCTGACACTGTTGGTCAAACTTATGATGTTAGGGATGGTAACCTTTATAGGAAAGTGGAAAGAAATAAGATTACCTCATGGCTTCCAGTAGTATCTCGCTCTCTAATCTGGACATTGATCAGTCATGTTCATAATGAGTTGCAACATTTGGGTAGTGAGAAAACCTTAGATAAATTGTATGAACAGTTTTGGTTTCCCCAGATGTCAAAGTGTGTAAAGAAATTTATTGACTCCTGCATCGTCTGCAAGGTTTCCAAAGGTCACTCAGGTGCTCAGCCAGTGCAACTGCACCCTATTCCAAAAGTGTCAGTACCTTGGCACACAATTCATATAGACTTCACCGGAAGATTAAGTGGAAAAAGCGATCGTAAAGAAACTGTTCAGTAGTAATTGACGCATTCACCAAGTACATACTGTTAGAACATTCTTCTTCAATTGATTCAGCTAGCGCGGTCAGAGCTCTCAAAAAGGTTGTTTGCCTTTTTGGATCTCCCAAGCGCATTATCTCCGCACATGAGAATTTACGATCAGAACCTCAAGGGAATGATGGGTTAATCGAAATATCCACTAGTCTAATGTGTGAGGAGGAGGCCATGACGGCGTCCGATGACGTTGAACTCAATAAGGGCTCCCTCAGCAGACAATGCGAAACATCCATTTCACGCTCAAACATCATTACCACAGAATCTGACACACCAAAAATGTTGTCAGATACCTTCGGCAACACACTGGAAACACGATCATCAATAAACTAAAGGTAAAGGTAAAGGTATGCATAAACAATGATATTAAATAGCACTTAAAAGTGAATATTGTGGTGGTCGAAGGGATAGTGTCGTCCGGTCCATTTGATGGTCGAAAGGACACACTCATCCGGTCCAGTCTAACAGGCTACTATGAATTGGGTGGTTACTGGTCGAAGGGACAGTGTCGTCCGGTCCAGGTGCTGGTCGAAGGGACACACTCGTCCGGTCCAGTCTAACATGCTAATATGAATTGGGTAGTTACTGGTCGAAGGGACACACTCGTCCGGTCCAGTCTATCATGGTAATATGAATTGGGTAGTTACTGGTCGAAGGGACAGTGTCGTCCGGTCCAGGTGCTGGTCGAAGGGACACACTCGTCCGGTCCAGTCTAACATGCTAATATGAATTGGGTAGTTACTGGTCGAAGGGACAGTGTCGTCCGGTCCAGGTGCTGGTCGAAGGGACACACTCGTCCGGTCCAGTCTATCATGGTAATATGAATTGGGTAGTTTCTGGTCGAAGGGACAGTGTCGTCCGGTCCAGGTGCTGGTCGAAGGGACACACTCGTCCGGTCCAGTCTATCATGGTAATATGAATTGGGTGGTTTCTGGTCGAAGGGACAGTGTCGTCCGGTCCAGGTGCTGGTCGAAGGGACACACTCGTCCGGTCCAGACTAACATAAGAGTCGTCCGGGCTGCGCAGAAACAGCAGGTCGAAAGGACACAATTGTTCAGTTCAAACTATTTGAACTTGATTGTTAAATTGAAAAAAAAGTGCCGTCCGGGCAAGGTGGTCGAAAGGACGCACTTGTGCATTGGTTCAGGGGTTTTAACTAGAAAGCTATAATTTCAAATTCAGTGATTTGTTACAGTAACAGTTTACAATTCGTCAGGTTGGACGAGCAGGTCTTTCCACAAGAAGACTCATGAACAATTGTTTAATTGATCAATTGATTTTATAGAACAGCAATCTGAAGCGCCCGAGGACGGTCGCAGGTCAGTCCGGCCGTGACGGCGTAAGGCTTTAAAAGGCACAGCTTACGCCATCTTACGTAGAACGAAGCAACTTGGTCGCTTGGCGGAGCAGGGAGTGAATGCTTGGGTACGCCGGTGGCAAAGCCACTTGAGAACGAGAGACTGCGAGAGAAGGACGTGTGCAATTCGAGACTCCCTGAACTGCTTATTGTTCTACAAATTCATATCCATCTACACACACACATATACACATGGCCGATCCTGAACACTACACCTCTAATTCTACACATATATAATGTTATTTGGAAATTAATTTATTTCAAATCGTCGGTCGGTTCTGTGCCTGGCCACATCTCATATTTTAATTCCAACGAAACTTCCCTTATACAATATCGATCTCTTCTAGTTTACGAGATAAGTAAAGATTTTTAAGTTTGACAGATTAGCTCGAACGTCGAAATGTGCAGATATTAAGTAATATTTTATTGACTAATTCACTAATTATACCCTTATTCACTAATTTTCGGTTTGGATATAGGGAAATTATTTAAATAATTAATTTTTTTTATATCCAATCCGAACTGAAAAAAAAACCCAGAAAATTAGTGGAGCTCTCTGCTGGTCAAATGAATAAAACATGGTAGCTAAACAGAATATTCATGGATTTATATGCAAATTTTAATAACAGTAATTCTCAGTTTTTTTTACCGCGGCACACTTTTAACTGTTTAAAAATTTGGCGGCACAAAAACAAAAATAAGTGTAAAAGTTATTTACTTATTTACCATATTGCAAAAATTGAAAAAAATTCGAAAATGTTTAAGAGCTTGATCGCAAAAACATTTTACCTTTTTTTACATACATATAAAATAAATAAGTACTTTTTATTAATTTGAACTTTACATTTGTAAAATTTGGCGGCATATTTTGAAAATCTCGCGGCTCACAAAAGTCTAATGTCAAGGATTGATATTAGTTTTAAATAATGTATTTATTGCTTCTCATCTAGTAGTTCTTTTACAGCCACTCTACTATTTATTTTCATTTATTTATTCTTTAATTATTATTCTAAATAAACTGTTGAAAAGAGTCGACAAAATCTAATTCTGGCGTATATGGCCTATATATTTTGAAAAATTCAATACTTAATAATAATAATTTATTTATTTTAAATTAATAAAGTAATTTTATTTGCAAAACAAAAATCAATTTTAGATTTTTATTTATGCTATTCGGACAATTGAACAGAAAATTATATACATTCATAATCAGTAAATATGAATTATTATAACTAGAATTATTATTACTATTATTAACAATAATGGTAAATTCTATCAGGTGAGATGATAAAGATGAAGCCGATAAATGAAATATTTCAATAAAAGAAGATGGAAGATAAATTGAACAAAATATGAGGTTAAACTGGGATCAAAAATTAAACCAAGTGGAAAATTAATGGTTCATGATTGAAAATCAATGAAGTGAAAATTATATTCAGTAATAAAATAAAAAAGAATAACTTTCAAATGTATTACTAGTATATATAGTTAAATATATGAGAATATTTCGTAAATAAAATGTAAACAAAAATAAAAAACAAAAAAAAGGCTAGAATCAAAGAGCTTGTTTAATAGAATCGCTGTGCCTCAACAAAAAAGTCTCTATAGAGGTGCATGATAGAATCTCATTTAATCGAGGAAAATTAATTAACTGAAATAAATAATAGCATTTTTAAGTGTAAATTGTATTGTAATAACAAGAATTCATCAATAAGTCATTTGATTCCTTTAAAACAATGAAAATTAATTGAAAAATAGTTAAATAATAGATAGATTATAGATAAATAGATGCCCCCTAATAAGAAAGTTAATAAAAAATATCTATATTTGATTATGTAGTATTTATAAATTAAGTTTTGTTTTTATTTCTAACTTTTCATTATCAAAATTCTTCTCCCCTCTTTTTTCCTACTATATCCACTTGACAAAACAAATCTAAATAATTATTTGTTAATTGTGGAATAAATGTATTTCACATAAACATTTATAAATATAAATATAATAAATTAAATAAACAAATAAATATAATTCGAAATAATAGAAATTCTATATTAATTGATACCTTATTTATTCCACCTATCGAGCTCCAATATGCTACCATGGCATTTACAAGGCCAGACCATCAAATGAGTTTGTTATGTTATTGCTAATCGCACGTCGATTTTCAATATTTATTACAAACCTGACTAAGATAACCAATTTCAACCAAACAAAATTATTAATGCGTTATAAGAATTGCATTAAAAAAAATATTATCTAATCATATTATGCTAGCTAAAATTGTATCTATCTATCTATCTATCTATGAAAATGATTTTTCAGAAACCGCTCTAACGATTTTTTTGAAATTCACACCATAGATAGTAGTTATAAAGAAAAATCGAGCTATATTGATCACATCCCTGGGAAATGTCATCATTAGTTTTTTCGTTTTTGAGTCTATATCGTCAAAATTTCCCGATAGAAAGACTTAATTTCTGCGGTTATTGGATATATAGAGAGGTATGTAAGAATATTGTGATATAATTTCATCGAAATTGGTTCAGCCAATTTTGACTCTATAACGTAAAAATTTCCAGACAGACAGGAAAAATTCTAAAGTCACTCTGGATTATAGAGGTCATGAAACGCGAAGATATGCAAAAAAAATTTTAAATTCAAAGCAATATGCAGACAAAAACATTTTTTTAT
Source organism: Labia minor (assembly GCA_963082975.1). Lineage (NCBI taxonomy): Eukaryota > Metazoa > Arthropoda > Insecta > Dermaptera > Spongiphoridae > Labia > Labia minor. The sequence continues at coordinate 65,311,184 of OY720348.1, forward strand.
ATCTATACACACAAATAAATCAAATTAACGAAATATATATATTTTATATAAACAGGCCTACTTTTCTGTCTTTTAGTGCATTAATACATACGTTTAAGGAGTATATGTTTTAATTTTTAAATTATTTGAACGGTGACTCGGTGAACCAGTTATTAGTATTGCCAGTCAAATCCGATAAATAGGAATCATTTTTTTTAATGATCGAGCTGCGGCTGGGTGAACTAGGTATGATCTAATAATGTAACCGCTATGATCTAAGAAAAGCATAATAGCAGGATAGCTGAAGTGTCAGTTTTATCTCTAAATAAATAATTTTTAAAGGTCATTCTATTTTTTTTTCAGTGTATTAATACGTACATTTAAGTTTAAGGGGTGTATGTTTTATGATGAATTTTTTTTAATTTATGTTCTTTTAAATTATTTGAATGCGATTCGGTATTAATATTATCAGCCAAACCCAATAACAAGGAATCTTTTTTCTTTTTGACCTAAACGTGGCTCGGAGGGCCAGGTATGTATTAATAAATGTTAAATATTATTAATTTTGATAATTCAAAAAAACTTTTTACCTGTATGAATTAGTAAATGACAATTTAAATGTGATTAAATTAAATTCCATATGCTTTTCTCGTGTAAGTATTAAAATAAGGATTTTTATAAAGTTTCTTTTTTATTTACAATTAAAGATAAGTAAAATGAAAGAATCATTAGACATACACAATTTTAGACTTGTATAAAAAAATAATAAATAAACTAACATAAGGATAATAAAATGATAGGATTCTTAAAAGTGATAGATAATTAGTAATAATGTATTTATTAATAGAGCAAATAAAGTAGTATGTAAATATAAATACTAAGTTAAATAAATCAAATTTTTATTGATTTAAAATACAATTTGTGCTATAAAGCATATAAGCTATATTTAAAGAAAATCTTGTTTTCAATATTAAGCCAATTTTTCAAACATTATGTATTAATAAATGTTTATCTAAATGTGATTTCTGATTAAATTTCTTTTTACAATAATTACATTCAAAAGATTTTTCTCTGGAATGAATTAATAAATGTTTGTCTAAATTTGATTTCGTATTAAATTTCTTTTCACAATGATTACATTCAAAAGGTTTTTCTCCTGTATGAATTAATAAATGTCGATTTAAATGTAATTTCTGATTAAATTTCTTTTTACAATAATTACATTCAAAAGGTTTTTCCCCCTTATGAATTAATAAATGTGTATTTAAATTTGATTTCTGATTAAATTTCTTTTCACAATAATTACATTCAAAAGGTTTTTCTCCTGTATGAATTAATAAATGTTTGTCTAAACTTGATTTCTGTTTAAATTTCTTTTCACAATAATTACATTCAAAAGGTTTTTCTTTTGTATGAATTAATAAATGTTGATCTAAAATTGATTTCTGATTAAATTTCTTTTTACAATAATTACATTCAAAAGGTTTTTCTCCTGAATGAATTAATAAATGTGTATCTAAACTTGATTTCTGATTAAATTTCTTTTCACAATAATTACATTCAAAAGGTTTTTCTCCTGTATGAATTAATAAATGTATTTGTAAGTGTGATTTTCGAGTAAATTTCTTTTCACAATGATTACATTCAAAAGGTTTTTCTCCAGTATGAATTAATAAATGTGTATTTAAAGTTGATTTCTGATTAAATTTCTTTTTACAATAATTACATTCAAAAGGTTTTTCTCCTGTATGAATTAATAAATGTCGATTTAAATGTGATTTCTGATTAATTTTCTTTTTACAATAATTACATTCAAAAGATTTTTCTCTGGAATGAATTAATAAATGTTTGTCTAAATTTGATTTCGTATTAAATTTCTTTTCACAATGATTACATTCAAAAGGTTTTTCTCCTGTATGAATTAATAAATGTTTGTCTAAATTTGATTTCTGATTAAATTTCTTTTCACAATGATTACATTGAAAATGAATGTCTTCTGTATGGATTGAATCAGTTTCTTCTTCCAATTTTTCGTCCAAATATTTCTCTGTATCCCTTTTGAGCTTTAAATCCTTATTGAAAATTGAAAATATTTTTTTGTGAAAACATTTTTTTAGATGTTTAGATAAAAATTCCTCACTTATAAAATTTGTATGACAATAAACACAAGAATATAGAGGACCTAAAAAAAGAATTGTTTTCGTTATTTTAAATCATTATCTTTTTATATATCTTTCTACTCTTTAATTCAATTTAAGGAATATCATTGCAAATAATATTAAAAAAAATATTTTTAGTTACAATTAACATTACTTTAGATGAAAAAACATAGAAATAAAACTTACCTATATATATAGGATATTTTCTGTCTTCTTGTGAATAAAGATCCATTTTTAATTGATTAATGTATTATCAATTATACAATTTTTACTAGATAATAAGCAATATAAACCAGATGGTCTGTGATAGAAACGTTTTAAATTTGGATTTGGATTTACAATTAAAATAACAACTAAATATTTCTCTTTAAGAAAGCAAACAGGTGAGTGACATGCAAATTTGACTTCCGGAAACCTTATGTGTTTTTACTCTTATAATTGTTAGATGGCGCTACTGTAGGCAAATTACATTTTACCGCCCGACGATAAGAAGGGAAGCTATTGTTTTCACACCATATTTCACATATGGAGATTTTTATATATCTCCACAAATCATTCATTTTGTTAACAGAAAAAAGTATTTTTAGTATGATGTCTGTCTGTCCGTCCGTCCGTTGTGTGTCCGTATAGACGTGTACAGCTTAAATAAAATTACGAAATATATATAATGTTATATCAACTGGCCATACTTTTGTCATTCAGTGTTTTAATAGGTACTTTTATGGGCTCTATGTTTTATGACTATTTTTTTAATTTATGTTCATTTAAATTTAAATTATTTGAGCGACGGCTCGGTGTACCCTGTATTAATATTCTCTCTAATCTGATTTTATATTTTTATCTACCCACTACATTCTTAAATTTACTTATCGGTAGCCTCATATTTTAATTGCTGGACATTTTCTATGAACATTCCTTCTCCCAATCGACTTAAATAGCATGTCTATCTTAATCTTCTCGATTTTTCAAAGAATGTTTTTATTTTTAAAATTTATTTTCATTTACTAATGTCATGGACAACGATTTACTTACATACAAAATAACGTTTATATATATTTTTTTATAAAATATGCGTACGAAAAAGTCTCCGAGAATTGTAGGGGGGACGCTTGCTTTTAAACCTTGTGGTTCCGGGTTCAAGTCCCGGGACTGAAAATAAAATCTTTGTTTTACTCGAATCTCTAAAAACAATGTCCACCTAGCTTAAGTGATCATAATTATGAAGCAGTGTTTTGATCATACAACACCTCTAACCCAAGTCTAATCTATGTCATTCCATAGGATGTTATAAAGTTAGAGGTTTTATTAATCATACAAAATAGGTTGGAAATGCAGTATATTAATAAATGAATTACATTTTTCGTTTAATTTACTGTATTTGTTTTAATTAAATAAAGGGAGAAAAGGCACTTTTGTATACTCGTATATAAGAAAATTTCATTTCCTTATTTCTACATTTAAAGCTTTCTAAAATATAAGTAATGGAGAAAATAATAATTTATATATATATATATATATATATATATATATATATATTACCAATCAGTTATATTGATTTGTTGGTTATTTATAAATAATGAAGGATGGGAAAAAAATTAAAAATATTTTTTTAAGAAGAAAAAAATTGTGAATCACTAAAATTAATTTATTTATCTGGTATCTCAGTAAAACTTCCTATAATTAAAATTTTTTTGTAATTTTTTCAAAAACAAAAAATAAAAATAATTTCATGTTTATTTTAAAGTGTCGCACATGTTTATTTTTTTTATTTTAATCACTTTTATTTATTCTAATTTATTTTTATATAATAAACCGATAATCAAAATGTAGATTATAAAAAGAAAATTTAATTTTGATTTTATTAATTTATTTTATTTATTTAAATTGAATTAAATAATTTAAAAGCAAAAATTTGAATAAAATACATTAATAAATGTTATGTGTGTTGTTTGATTAAAAAATATAAATTCAAAAAATTACATCATCTGACAATTATAATAAAATTTTAATTATGATAATGCAAACTACTTTATTTTATACTTTAACTTGCAATTATCGTTAAGTTCATTTATTTTTTCTTATTTATTTTCTTATAGAGTATAATTAATATCTTTATACTTCAAAGCAGGGAATCATTTATAGCAGTGGTTCTTAAACTGTGGTCCGCGGACCCCTGGGGGTCCGCGAAGCTTTTACTGGGGGTCCGCGGTCCTCGGAAAAAAATCATCGTAAAAATATATACATATATAAATATTTAAAGTTCATTGTGTAACTATATCCTCCTAGAGAATTACGGCTATAATTTAATACTATTAATAATACTATTTGATTTTATTAAATTGATAATTATGTCAATTAATTTTTTGTGAATAAATAAACATATATAAAAAACTATATATAAAATTTGAATTTTCATCCATTCATTCATTTAAAATCATTTTTCGATTGTTCCTTTAAAATAACCCCTCTTAGGGGCTCGGAAGGGGAGGCATATAAGGGAATTTTCTTTCACTTTGTTATTGGGGAAAACCAGGGGAGGGGACAGTCTTACCCGGAAAAACCCAAATTGTCAGCGTCCACTCTGGGGTTTTAAACAGTTTTAAAGCAAATGTTAATTATAAGTTCATTTCTCAACGAGTTGTATCTTTAAATTATTTTTATTAATGTTAATTATAAGTTCATTTCTCAACGAGTTGTATCTTTAAATTATTTTTATTAATTTAATTAATTATAATTAAATTATAGCTAATAATAGTTTATTATAGCTAATAATTTTTTTTAATTTTTAGTGTAATTTGCATGATCATTATTTTATAAAAACACTAAACACATTTTGCAATTTCCCAGAAAGGCTGTTTTTGAGAGTAAGTATAAGTTAGTTTTATGAATAAAAAATATTTATTTTAATAATATTTTAGAATCAAATTACGAAATTAATAATATTTTAGAATCAAATTACGAAATTAATAATATTTTAGAATCAAATTACGAAATATATTTATTATATAAATTAATATTCATTTAAAATGATATTAAATCATTTATTTAAAATGATTTAAAACATTTATTAAAATGATTTAAAACATTCATTTAAAATGATATTAAAACATTCATTTAAAATCATATTAAAACATAGCTAGTAAATAATAATTCGTTATATTTATATTATATTTATATTATATTTATATTATTGTAGTTCAATGTTAATAAATTACTCCATAAAATGGATCGTTGGCTACAAACTGGTTCAACACAGAAACGGAAAGAATCAGATGATGAGGCATCAACAGCAAACTCTACCAAGAAACGCAAAACTAGAAAATATTCGGATGATTATTTATCATTTGGATTTACTTATATTTGCAACAATGATGTGGAAAGACCAGTCTGCGTTCTATGTCAGGAAAGTTTATCCAATGAAAGTATGAAACCTGCTAATCTCAGACGTCATTTACAAACAAAGCACAGCGAGCATGTTAGTAAGTCTATCGAATTTTTTAAAATGAAAAAAGAAGAACTTAATTCAAGTCAGAAATTGATGGTAAAGACGGGATCTGGTGGTATGAGTAAGAAAGCAGTAATGGCATCATATGAAGTAGCTCTACTTATTGCTAAAGCAGGAAAGCCGCATAATATAGCAGAGCAATTAATTCTTCCTGCTACAAAAGTAATTACAAATATAATGTTAGGAACTAAAGCAGCAAACGATATAAATTTGATTTCATTATCAAATGATACGGTTAAGAATAGGATTGAAGACATGTCATGTAATATAAAAGAAGAATTAATATCGAGAGTGCGCAAAAGTCACTATTACTCATTACAATTGGATGAAAGTACTGATGTCACTAATAATGCCAATTTGTTAGCTTTCATTAGATATGAGTTTGAAAATCAAATACAAGAAGATGTATTGTTTTGTGATTCACTACCTTCACGAACGACAGCTAATGACATATTTAACAGTTTGAATAATTTTATAACCGAAAATGAAATAGAGTGGCCAAAATGTGTTGGAATTTGCACTGATGGTGCTCGTGCAATGTCAGGTACAAGAACTGGATTGATTGCTCTTATTAAAAATGTTGCGCCTCAGGTTGTTTGGAATCATTGCTGCATTCACAGAGAATCATTAGCAGCCAAAAATATGTCACCAGATTTGAAAAGAACATTAGACGAAGTAGTTAAAATTGTCAATTTCATTAAGGCTCGTCCACTTAATTCCAGAGTTTTTAAAATTTTGTGTGAGGAAATGGGTAGTCAACATACACATTTATTATTACATACAGATGTACGTTGGTTGTCCCGCGGGAAAGTACTCATTCGCCTTTTTGAGCTTCGAGATGAAATACGATTGTTTTTAATAGATGCGCATTTTGAACTGACCGAATATTTCAATGATTTTATCTGGTTAGCTTAGGTGGCTTACTTGACTGATATTTTTACAAAATTGAACGAACTTAATTTGAGCCTGCAAGGTACTGTTGTAAATATATTTAAAGTTGAAGATAAAATAGAAGCAATGATTAAAAAAATCGACTTGTGGTCGAAACGCATCCAGAACGGTGTATATGAGTCTTTTCCAACTCTCAATGATTTCATAGAAAGCTCCAGTGAAAAATTGCTTAATCAAACGCTTCAATTATTTGTTGAACATTTAATTACTTTGAAAAGCAACTTCAGGAAGTATTTTTCTACTCCTGATCCTTGCAATAACTGGATCAGAGATCCATTTAATATGGAAATTACAAATACTAAACATTTATCTGCACCTGAACAAGATATTCTCGTGGAATTATCATGTGATACAACTTATAAACTAAAATTTAACAAAACTGAATTGAGCAACTTTTGGTTACTTCTCAGGTCAGATTATCCTGCGCTTGCAAATAAAGCACTTCAACACTTGATTCCATTCTGCACAACATATTTATGCGAACAAGCTTTTTCGGTACTATTTTATATTAAGTCTAAATATAGAAACAAATTAAATGTAGAGCCGGATCTTAGATTAAAAGTTTCCAATATTAAGCCAGATATTGAGATTCTTGTTTCAAGAAAACAACTGCATACATCTCATTAAATATGTAAGTTATATTTAATGAGATAGATGCAGTTATTTTTTAAAATATTTCTTATTTAATATTTTCTGAAAAAAATTATAAAATATTTATATGAATTTAATGTAAGTACCCATTATAATTTGTGAGATTTGTTGCTATGACAATGTTTGTATTTTCTTTCTTCAATATTATAATTTCTAATAAAATGTGTTCTACAATATGCAAAAAAATCGTTATTCACCAATCACTGTTAGAAATATTCATCATATATCCTTGTCCTTATGAGATCGTAAGCCAGAAATTAATTAATAAAATGACGTAAAGTACCTAAAGTTGTGATGGGGGTCCGTCAAAAAAAATTTTTTCAAGTGGGGGTCCGTGGAGTACATAAGTTTAAGAACCTATGATTTATAGTATATTTATAAAATTAAGTTAATTAATGTTCTCTTATTCTTTTACATGTTTTATATTCTTCATGCTCCTACTAATTTTTTAATTTTGTTATCGATAGGAATATGCATACTAATATATAAAATGATCACAAATTATATAGAAAATATTAATAAACTAAACAAAAAAATTAAGAGTAATATTTTTATAATTATATATATAGTATAATAAAATATATTTCAATGTAATAACATACAGCATGTATGTAAGAGGCAAAATAGCAAATAAGCTGGAGTGTCTCCACTCGACTATCTCGCAATTTGAATTGGATTAAATAACGTAATATGTTATATTTAAATTATATTTAATTAATTATAAATTATAAATTAAAATTAATAAATAATATTTATTAAACCAGAGCATGTTTGGCTCTTTGATGATGGCACCACGTCACGAATTATCAAAATTAATAATATTTAATATTTATTAATACATACCTGGCCCTCCGAGCCACGTTTAGGTCAAAAAGAAAAAAGATTCCTTGTTATTGGGTTTGGCTGATAATATTAATACCGAATCGCCATTCAAATAATTTAAAAGAACATAAATTAAAAAAAATTAATCATAAAAAATACACCCCTTAACCTTAAATGTACGTATTAATACACTGGAAAAATAAGCTGGAGTGTCTCCACTCGACTATCTCGCAATTTGAATTGGATTAAATAACATAATATATTATATTTAAATTAAATTTAATTAATTATAAATTATAAATAATAAATATTAAATAGAGCAAATTTGGTTTTTTATTGATGGCACCATGGCACGTGTTGGCGCGTGAGATTTGCAGTGTTAAAAAATTAATTCTGGTACTTTCAGCGATTCAATCAAGCTGAAATTCTTTATATATAGCAGTTTTATACAATTATTAATCATGTGAAAAATTATCAAACATATATCTTTATTTTTACGGTCACTTTAGAGGAAAAAAAATCAAAACGTTGTAGGTAATGACCCTCTTCTGGTTAAGCTACATTTCTCAAAAGTTGATACAAAACTATGAATTTTGAATAATGTCCATGTACCAAATTTCATCATTCTAGCTCAAACCGTTTTTGCGTAATCTTGTCTACATACATACACACACACACACACACAGACATTTTTTTCAACCTTAGTGAAAATGATTCAGGTACCAAACGTATAAAAACATCAAAATCTCAACATCGAAAATTTTCGTGATTGCAATACTATCTCTGACGAGATAGTAAAAACGTGGTCCCAAAAACGGTTTAACCTTTTTTTAGAACCAACTTGAAAAAATTTAGAAAAAAAAGTTGGAAGTCATAATCTCGCGGCACACTGGTTGAGAATCACTGCTTTAGAGGGAAAAAAATCAAAACGTTGTAGGTGATGACCCTCTTCTGGTTGAGCTACATTTCTCAAAAGTTGATAGAATACTACGAATTTTGAATAATGTCCATGTACCGAATTTCATGATTCTAGCACAAACCGTTTTTGTGTTATCACACATACACACACATATACACACACAGACATTTTTCTCAACCTTAATGAAAATGATTGAGGAACCTTCAAAACGTATAAAAAATCAAAATCTCGACATCGAACTTTCGGGATCGCAATACTATCTCTGAAGAGATAGTAAAAAGGATAAATAAATATTAAAATGAAAATAAGCTATGTTGATATTATTGACAAGGATGAAGAGCTTTAGTTGAAATAAATTCTTTGTTTAGTTTATCTATGTTCTTTAGAAATATATAAATTTTAAAATAAATAAAATTATATAAACATTTTTTATACAATCAGTCTATCAGTAGACTGACATGGAATTGAAAAGAAATATTGTATACTGATATTCTATAAATTTACGCGAAACTCCAAGGTCACCATGTGACATGAATAATCTGTTTTAATATTACACCAAGCCTCGGATTGATTTGTAACTGGGACCGAAAAAAGTCTGCACAAACCGAAAGATGTTTTGTATATATATATATCTTTAATATTTAGTTTCAAAATCAAATTTTTCTTGAAAATAACATTTTGAAATTTCGCGGGCTGTGTACATTCGATTATCGTGATATATATATATATTTTTTTTTATGTTGGTACACATATGTTTCTCATATGTTGACATTATCAGCCATTTTGCATTAGTAGTTTGTTTTTTACAACTGAAATAGTTTAAAAAAGCACGCCAAGTTCGATCAAATGTGAAGGTTTTGCTCACTGTTTTCTTCGATTGCAGTGGCGTTGTACATCATGAGTTCTTGCCAACAGGTCGTACGATTAATAAGGAATACTACAAGGAAGTTATACAATGTTTGCGTGAAGCAATAGGGCTCAAACGATCGGAATTGTGGAGAAACAAATTATGGATTCTGCACCAGCTCACACATCATTGCTTGTTCGTGATTTTTTGGACAAAAAATCAACACCGTAATCATGCTTTAACCGCCGTATTCACCAGATTTGGCTTCCTGCGACTTTTTTCTATTCCCAAAACTGAAGAGGCTAATGAAAGAAAAGCGTTTTGCCATAATTGATGAGATGAAGTCGGAATCGAAGAACGAGCTGATGGCCATACCGAAAAGCGCATTTCAGAAGTGCTTCGACGATTGGAAGAAGCGTTGGCCTAAGTTGAGGGGAATTACTTTGAAGGGGACAAAATCGATATTGATGAATAAATAAATACTTTTCGAAATAATTCAAAATTCATTTTTTTTTCTTTTGAACAGACCTCGTAAATATGCTTAAAAGGAGGTAAATCAAATTTTCAGGCCAGGCAATTTTAAAATTTTTCTAAGTAACGCAACTTGAAACATAGGAAAATGGGACGACACAAAACGAGGCTTGGGTGTATGTATTATTATTAAGGGAAATTTCATTGAAATTTGCAGATGTTAACAAAATTAAAAAAATTAATAATTTTATAACTTTATCATATTTATGTCGAATGAATTGAATGAAAAAATGAAATAAAAATTTCTATTTATTTTTCTATTAATCATAAGTTTATTATCATTAATATATATTGCCAAAAACATTTTAATTTTAATAATCATCGTTATCAGCATAAAATAAATTATAAAATTTTGTTAATTTCAAATTAAGTTCTTTAAAAAAAAAATCAAAATTTTAATTGTTTAAAAATAACTTTTTTTTATTTTTTTTATTTGTTAAATATCAAAAAATTTATTAATAAATAAATTTTTAAACATGAGAAAAAAATTTTATATTTGTTTTTTTTTTTCTTCAACATTTATTCATCTACTTTGAATAATAAAATACTATTATTTTTAAATTAAATATTAGGAAAATATTTATCAATCAATAAAAATAGTATTTATTAAAATAAATGAATTTTATCCTGTCTATTATTTAATACTGGAGAAAATAAAAAAAATAGAATGAGAGACTATAAATGGACTAGACCTAAATTTAACAAAAATAAAAGAAATAAATAGATAATTTAATAAATTTATAAAATACATAAAGAAGTTATGATGCAATATTTTAATTATAATATATTATCACTAAATAGAATAAGAGGCTATAAATGGCCGCCTATACTTTTATTAAAAATAAATAAATAAATAAAAATAAATTGAAAGATTTTTAATATTTATATATATATATAGGAATATCGATTTTGAAAAGACTTAATGAAATGCAGTCTACAGTAGGAAATCAAATAAAATGTTTCATCTAGCGAAGTAATTATTCTGCCAAGTTCGTCACAGAACTTCTCCGTATCCGCTCGTGACTTTTTTCTTCTGATACCTTCTCAATGAATTGTCAGGTGAGTCAACGGCACCTTTTAATTTATCTAATGTAAGATGATTACATGGTCATTCTTGGATTAAGTTTTATTTTTTTTAAATACTGCGCATGATATTCTAGTAATATTTAAAATTTGATATATAGAATTTATTCATCTACGTCAGAGACTGGCCATAGAGTTCAGGGATAAATTCCTCTTTAACCATTTAACAAGAAAATTCCTTTCTATCACTGGATCAATGACAATATTTTTGAAATAAATGAAAAAAAAAAAAATTAAATATTAATTATACTTATTTCTTGAAATACATTCTTCTCTGTGATAAAATTAGCTGGAGTGTCTCCACTCGACTATCTCGCAATTTGAATTGGATTAAATAACATAATATATTATATTTAAATTAAATTTAATTAATTATAAATTATAAATAATAAATATTAAACCAGCGCATGTTTGGTTTTTTATTGATGGCACCATGGCACGTGTTGGCGCGTGAGATTTGCAGTGTTAAAAAATTAATTCTGGTACTTTCAGCAATTCAATCAAGCTGAAATTCTATATATAGCAGTTTTATACAATTATTAATCATGTGAAAAATTATCAAACATATATTTTTATTTTTACGGTCACTTTAGAGGAAAAAAAATCAAAACGTTGTAGATAATGACCCTCTTCCGGTTGAGCTACATTTCTCAAAAGTTGATAGAAAACTATGAATTTTGAATAATGTCCATGTACCAAATTTCATCATTCTAGCTCAAACCGTTTTTGCGTAATCTTGTCTACATACATACACACATACACACACACATACACACACACACACAGATAGTGAAAAGTAATTTTCAATTTAGAAACTTCGGAATAAGAAAAATTTTGTCTATTTACTAATAATAATCCATTCATTTTAGTATTTTCTTTTTCAAAAATAATTTTGAAATATTATAATACATTATAAAAAAAAGACAAATTTTTTTTTTTTTAAATTTTATATTTATTTATTAAGTTTTGTAGGTAATTATCTGTTTAGTTTCAAACTAAGTTAGACCTTGTTTAGAACAATTCGAAGACAATCGAATTCATTATATACAGGATATGAAAATGTTAGCAAGAAAATACACGACATGTTATTCCATTCCAGAATCCAACAACCCATGACGATTTCAACGTGAAATTGATATTTAAAAACAAACGACTATCCAAGAATTGGAAAATTTTGTTAAAGAATGAAAACATGTTTTAGCTAATGTAAATTCTACTACGATCTGTATGTCAAGAACTTTTCCTCCCCTCCACTCCTATATAAATATACTGAATAAAAAAAAAAATTACTTGTTTATTTTTCTATATAAAATATACTTAAGTATAAAATATATTTCAAATTAAATTAATAGTATTAATATTTTATTTTATTTAATTTGCGAAATTGAACTAAATTTTATAATAAACGCATATTTTATAAAAATAATTTAAATCTAATTCGAGGTAGATTTCTAATGGTTTATTTATTTATTTAATAAGCATTTCGGTTGTTACATCATTGTTATAAAAAGCACTCTTTCCTGCTCTATAATGCGCATAAAGTAAATTTAAAACTACTCCAAGTGTTTAATTTCAAAAATAATCTTTATCCTAAATATTAATTGGATAATTTTTAAAAAATTAATTAAAAGATTCAGCATTTGGTTAAATTCTTCATTCAATAAGGAAAACATGAATTGTCAAAAAAAAAAACAAAAAAAAAAAAAAAATCAAAATTAAATGTGTCCAGTAATTGACCTTGGAAATACGCAAATATCGCTTACTGAATTTAACGATTCATGAAAATACGTTGATAAAGGGAACACTAATTTATTTAATATTTTATATTATAATATTATTTTTAATCAATTAACTTTACCTGTAATAAGAATAAGCTGGAGTGTCTCCACTTGACTATCTCGCAATTTGAATTGGATTAAATAACATATATTATATTTAAATTAAATTTAATTAATTATAAATTATAAATTAAAATTAATAAATAATATTTATTAAACCGGCGCATGTTTGGCTTTTTGTTGATGGCACCACGTCACGTGTTGGCGGGTGAGATTTGCAGTGTTATAAAATTAATTCTGCTACTTTCAGCGATTCAATCAAGCTGAAATTCTATATATAGCAGTTTTATACAATTTTTAAACATGTGAAAAACTATCAAACATATATATTTATTTTTACGGTCACTTTAGAGGAAAAAAAAATCAAAACGTTGTAGGTAATGACCCTCTTCCGGTTGAGCTACATTTCTCAAAAGTTAATAGAATACTACGAATTTTGAATAATGCCCATGTACCAAATTTCATTATTCTAGCTGAAAACATTTTTGAGTAATCTTGTCTAAACACACACACACACATTCAATATTTTTCTCAACCTTAGTGAAAATGATTCAGGAACCTTCAAAACGTATAAAAACATCAAAATCACGACATCGAAAATTTTAATGATCACAATACTATACAGGCGAGATAGTAAAAATATAAAAAAATTTAATTCTTTTAAACTTTTTAACCTAGACAAATTATTCATTGAAAAATCATTGAGAATAATTATTTCAATTTGTTTTAAATAATTTTACATTTCAATTAATTTTATATTTTAAATATTAAATACAATTAAGATTTCGAAAATGTTTAGAAATACTTAAAGTTCATAGATCATTTTATTCTTAAATTATTTACCAAACTAAAAAAAAAAAAAAAAAAAAAAAAAAATATATAAAAAAATCTAAGTGATTTTGACCTCGCATATTTTTCTACACATAAAAGAAATTAAAAAAATATAACCAAAAGATTTTAATATTCATTAAAAATTAGATATAATATTTACTTTTACATAAACAAAATTTATATTGATATTCGAAAGATTATTGACTAAGCACTTGGATTCAAAATGTAAATTTTAATTAATTGAGTAGAATAATGTAGTAATGTAAATATATATATTTTTATTTTGTTTTTTTTCTAAAGACAATATATATATATATATATATATACAAGGTAAATACACAAGTTAACTTAATTTGTTAATCAATTGGAAAATGTATTATCCATATTTCGATAGTGAAATATTAATTCAAATTGAAATAAATTTTAATGTTTGATAAAAAAATAGCAAGATACTTTGAAAATATATTAAAATATGATTATTTTTTCTCTATTGAATATTTTTCTATTAAAATATCTAGCTTCTCTAACTTCATTAAGATAGTTATTATTAGTTAAGATATTAAAAAATAAAATCTACAGCAAATTTTTAACAAAAGTGACAAACATTATTGAAGTATCTGGTTCATCGAGCCGCTGCTCTGTACTTTAAAAAAAATATCCATTATGAAGTATGAATATTTAAGATTAAGATTATTATTTAAAATAAATAAACCACAAAATATATAAAACAATTTCAAATAATTTAAAAGAACATAAATAAAAAAAAAATGTAGTCATAAAACATAAAGCCCTTAAACGTATGTAATGCACTGAAAGACAGGAAAGTATGGCCTGTGGATATAACATAATATATATTTCGTCATTTGATTACAAAATATTATTAAAATAAATATTTTAGATTTTATTTTATTTATAATATTTTGTATTTAAGGAAGCGATGTCCGGCGTTAGCCGACTCTTTTTTATTATTAAAATTTCTATTTTAAATTAAGAAAAAACTAACAAAAATTATTTTTACTTGAGGCTGAAACCAATACAGATCCATTTTTCTTTATAAATATTATCTATTGAGTGAATTTCAAAAAAATCCTTGGAGCGGTTTAATATCTCAAAAATATACAAATATATATATGTATATATGCAATTTTGTCTAGTATAATAAAATAAGATAATTTTATTTTATTTATAATATTTTGTATTTAAGAAGCGCTGTCCGACCATTTTATTTTATTATTAAAATTCCTATTTTAAATTAAGAAAAAATTAACAAAAATGATTTTTACCGAAGCTGAAAAAAATACAGATCTATTTTTCTTTATAAATATTATCTATGGTATGACTTTCAAAAAATCATTAGAGTGGTTTAACGTCGGCTCCTTAATTTGTCTATTTATTTGATGTGATGGCATGAGCCACCGGTGGTACATGCCGGCGAGAACGTGTTAATATCTCAAAAATACAAATCTATATACAAACTTATTTATATAAATATATATAGTTTTTGCTAGTATAATAAGATAAGATATTAAAATTGCAAAAAATAGATAAAGAGTAATAATGTTAACTCTACTTATTATATATATATGTATATATATAATTTATGAAAATATATATTAATATTTTTATCCAATGGGCCTTAATAATATGTTTTAATATGATGTCGATTATATATCATATAATAGAGTTGAATATAACATATAACTAAGGAACATGATAAAAGACACCTGTTTATTTAAAAAGATAAACAAATATACATTTATAAGATTATATATATATAATATATAAATAAATTTTTTCAGCAAAAAATATAAAATAAAATAAAAATTCTTAGAATTAATGATTGACAATTTGTATAAATAAATTCTATAGTTAATCAGAAAATATATTCAGTGACATTTCGATGTAATTATAGTTGTTGTTGTTGTTGTTGTTGTTTTTATACGTATAATAAATACCTTTTATTTAATAATAAATTAAATTAAATAAATAAATAAAACAAAAAAATGAATTTTTATGAAATATCTACCAAATTCAATATATTTTATAATTCATACTCTCTTTCTTCATTAAGAGAAATTTTGAATTAAAAAATAAATATATTAATATATTATAATTGCTTGATTTCCAAGCAGTGACTGGGTAAAGTCATTTCTGAATTCTTCTTATATTCGGGAATATTTTGAAGTTATAGAATAAACATTTATTGGCTAGGTAGATTAAAATATATTTTTGCAAATATATACTTTGTTGATTGTCCTTTGTCATTATGCTATAACAAAATATGTATGTTTAAAAAATTTAAAAATTATATTTAGTATAAATGACATTAGTTTTATATAAAACCATGCTTATCGGCAGAAGTGAGAAACTGACGCCTGATTCGTTTCAAAGAATCTTTCTCATATCAATGAATATAAAGAGCAATTATAGCATTTCCCATTATTATTTAAATAAATAAATTTTAAATAATGTATATATATATATCCTTTAAATTATTGAATGTTTATTTAAATAAAGTATATATATATATATACACCTATATATATATTTTAAGTGACTAGTTGTTTTAAAGTAATGATTATACTATTATTTTAATAAATTTTTGAAGAAACTCAAAGATAAAATTCGATTTTAATTATTCAATTTTAATTTATAGTAATGATCATTCTTTGTGTGTCTATATGCCCTATTAAAATGATTTCGCTCAAATATGAACTCAAAAACAGTTCATAAAAATAGTGTGAAATGTATTGAATATATATATATATATATATATATATTTATAGAAAGATATGATGTGCATACACAGTTAAATAAATTGATATGAAGATACAATTTTTGATAGACAGTCAAATTAAATTTAAATTACAAAAAATAATAATCAATAAAAATATACTTTGATAATAAAACACCAAAATTTATTATTTATTCTGATTCAATTTTGTAAAAAATTAAATGAATGGAAAAAAAACTCACAGCTTTAATAATAATTATTAGGACTATTTTTGTGAAAGTCTTAGTAAATGTTAATTATCTGTAATATCTAAATTCACAAATGTTAAAAAGGAATGAGTTTTTGAAAATTATAAACAAAGTGGACCATAATATTGAATTTAAATATGTAAATCATCTCTTTATATATTTATAAATTAATTTGATTAAAGAGATAAACAAGTCAAGAACCAAGTCAAAAAAGACCCAATTGACAATGCTAAGTTATCTACCTGCACAATAACGCTCGATCCCACACAACAAAAATTGTCAAAGCTGTCCTTCAAAAGTTCGAATGAGAAGTTCTCCAACATCCTCCGTATTCTCCGGACCTTGTACCAACGGATTACCACCTTTTCCACTCACTGACGAACCAAATGAAAGGCAATAACGAAGAATTCGAAAACCGGCTTAACAACTTCGAGACCCGACCCGACTATTTCTGGCAAAATAGCAGTTATAAATTGGTCGAGAGGTGATAAACAGGTCGTAACCGGAGAAAATATAATTGATTAATTTGTTGTTTATATTTTGTTATAATTTTAAATAAAACATGTCAATAAAAAAAACACGCGGGAACTTAATTAACAAATCAATATGTATTCTAATCCAATTATGTTCTCTCTCTCTCTCTCTCTCATTCAACTATATATTAATAATAATAATAATAAATATATAAAATTAGTAAAAAACATAAATTAAAAAAAAATATTATTTTTTTTTTATCACTTCTGTTTTCTTCCAATACAATTCAATAATTTTATCATTAAATGTAAAGTACCTGGTTCACCGAGCCGCCACTAAAATAATTTAAATATAAAAGAACATAAATTTAAAAAAATAATCGTAAAACATACAGCCCTTAAACGTACCTATTAATGCACTGAAAGACAAAAGTATGGCCAGTTGATATAACATTATATATATTTCGTAATTTTATTTTAAGATGTACAAGTCTATACGGACACACTGCGGACGGACAGACAGACAGACCGACAGACATCATGCTAAAAATACATTTTTCTATTAATAAAATGGATGATTCGTGGAGATATGTAAAAATCCCCACATGTGAAATTTGTTGTGAAAACACCTTCCCGTCCTATTGTCGATCGGTAAAATTGTAATTTATCGACAGCAGCGCTATCTAACAATTATAAGAGTAAAAACACATAAGATTTCCGGAAGTGCCATTTGCGTGTCATCTATCTGCTTATTATCTAGTAAAAATTGTATAATTGATAATACATTAATCAATTAAAATGGATCTTTATTCACAAGAAGACAGAAAATATCCTATATATATAGGTAAGTTTTATTTCTATGTTTTTTTCATCTAAAGTAATGTTAATTGTAACTAAAAATTTTTTTTTTAATATTATTTGTAATGATATTCCTTAAATTGAATTAAAGAAGAAAGATATATAAAAAGATAATGATTTACAATAACGAAAACAATTCTTTTTTTAGGTCCTCTATATTCTTGTGTTTATTGTCATACAAATTTTATAAGTGAGGAATTTTTATCTAAACATCTAAAAAAATGTTTTCACAAAAAAATATTTTCAATTTTCAAAAATGATGTAAAGCTCAAAAGGGATACAGAGAAATATTTGGACGAAAAATTGGAAGAAGAAACTGATTCAATCCATACAGAAGACATTCGTTTTCAATGTAATCATTGTGAAAAGAAATTTAATCAAAAGTCATGTTTAGACAAACATTTATTAATTGATACAGGAGAAAAACCTTTTGAATGTAATTATTGTGAAAAGAAATTTAATAAGAAATCAAGTTTAGACAAACATTTATTAATTCATACAGGAGAAAAACCTTTTGAATGTAATTATTGTGAAAAGAAATTTAATCAGAAATCAAGTTTAGATACACATTTATTAATTCATTCAGGAGAAAAACCTTTTGAATGTAATTATTGTAAAAAGAAATTTAATCAGAAATCAACTTTAAATACACATTTATTAATTCATACTGGAGAAAAACCTTTTGAATGTAATCATTGTGAAAAGAAATTTACTCGAAAATCACAGTTACAAATACATTTATTAATTCATACAGGAGAAAAACCTTTTGAATGTAATTATTGTGAAAAGAAATTTAATCAGAAATCAAGTTTAGATACACATTTATTAATTCATTCAGGAGAAAAACCTTTTGAATGTAATTATTGTAAAAAGAAATTTAATCAGAAATCAACTTTAAATACACATTTATTAATTCATACTGGAGAAAGACCTTTTGGATGTAATCATTGTGAAAAGAAATTTACTCGAAAATCACAGTTACAAATACATTTATTAATTCATACAGGAGAAAAACCTTTTGAATGTAATTATTGTGAAAAGAAATTTACTCGAAAATCACAGTTACAAATGCATTTATTAATTCATACAGGAGAAAAACCTTTTGAATGTAATTATTGTGAAAAGAAATTTAATCAGAAATCAAATTTAGATAAACATTTATTAATTCATACAGGAGAAAACCCTTTTGAATGTAATTATTGTAAAAAGAAATTTAATCAGAAATCAAGTTTAGACAAACATTTATTAATTCATACAGGAGAAAAACCTTTTGAATGTAATTATTGTAAAAAGAAATTTAATCAGAAATCAAGTTTAGATACACATTTATTAATTCATACAGGAGAAAAACCTTTTGAATGTAATTATTGTAAAAAGAAATTTAATCAGAAATCAACTTTAAATACACATTTATTAATTCATACTGGAGAAAAACCTTTTAAATGTAATTATTGTGAAAAGAAATTTACTCGAAAATCACAGTTACAAATACATTTATTAATTCATACAGGAGAAAAACCTTTTGAATGTAATTATTGTGAAAAGAAATTTAATCAGAAATCAAATTTAGATAAACATTTATTAATTCATACAGGAGAAAACCCTTTTGAATGTAATTATTGTAAAAAGAAATTTAATAAGAAATCAAGTTTAAATACACATTTATTAATTCATTCCGGAGAAAAACCTTTTAAATGTAATTATTGTGAAAAGAAATTTAACGTGAAATCAAATTTAAATAGACATTTATTAATACATAATGTTTGAAAAATTGGCTTAATAATGAAAACAAGATTTTCTTTAAATATAGCTTATATGCTTTCTAGCACAAATTGTAGTTTAAATCAATAAAAATTTGATTTATTTAACTTAGTATTTATATTAACTATTTTATTTGTTCTATTAATAAATACATTATTACTAATTATCTATTACATTTAAGAATCCTATCATTTTATTATCCTTATGTTAGTTTATTTATTATTTTTTTATACAAGTCTAAAATTGTGTATGTCTAATGATTCTTTCATTTTACTTATCTTTAATTGTAAATAAAAAAGAAACTTTATAAAAATCCTTATTTTAATACTTACACGAGAAAAGCATATGGAATTTAATTTAATCACATTTAAATTGTCATTTACTAATTCATACAGGTAAAAAGTTTTTTTGAATTATCAAAATTAATAATATTTAACATTTATTAATACATACCTGGCCCTCCGAGCCACGTTTAGGTCAAAAAGAAAAAAGATTCCTTGTTATTGGGTTTGGCTGATAATATTAATACCGAATCGCATTCAAATAATTTAAAAGAACATAAATTTAAAAAAATTGGTCATAAAACATACAACCCTTAAACTTAAACGTTTTGAATGTAATTATTGTGAAAAGAAATTTAATCGGAAATCAATTTTAAAAACATATTTATTAATTCATTCCGGGGAAAAACCTTCTGAAAGTAATTATTGTGAAAAGCAATTTAATCAGAAATCACATTAAGATAAACTTTTATGACATAATGTTTGAAAAATTGGCTTAATAACCTTTTCTTTGAATATAGATTATATTCTTTATAGCAAATATTATAGTTTTAATCAATAAAAATCTCATTTATTTAACTGTACTTGCCTATATTTTAATTAAAAAAGGAGGTTATATTTTTTTTTTTTTATTTATAATATTCAAATATCATTTATATTATTTATAATTTTATCTAAAAAATAATTTACTTAATATAATATAATTTATTTAATAATATTAGATCAAATTTATGCAACAATTTATTTGAATCTCCTTCCTTTGTAATTATATGTTGCTAACTTCATGAATATATTTTTTTTTCTGGGGGTTGGATATGATCAATATATTTCGTAATTTTATTCTAAAATGTTATTAATATAAATATTTTTAATTTTCTTTTGAAATTAAATAAAATTTTTTTAAATATTTTAAATGTAATTAAAATCAATTAGAAAATAAAGGCAGGAGGAAAATTTCAATATAGATGACGATATTTGTCACGTCATATATTATAAATTTAAATTAAGAAAAAACTAATGAAGATGATTTTTCCTTAGCGTTAAACCAATAGAGATCAATTTTTCTTTATAAATACTATCTATCTTCTATCTATCTAATTTCAAAAAAATCGTTAGAGCGTTTTCTGAGAACCCATTTACAAATATATATATAAAGGGTGTCCCAAAATTAACGCAAGATTTGAATTAAATAGAAAACACAGTTTTTAGTCTTTTGATTGTAATTTTTTTAATGATTCAAAAAGTACATAGGATAGGGTTATTTATGGAATAACACATCGGGCAAATGGCCTCCGCGGCTTTGCATACACATCCGCACTCGTTTGTCGAAATTTTCCATGACCGTTCTGCATAAATGTTTCTGAATTTCGTTGATGCAACGTTGAATCTCCTCCTTTAATGCACTCGTAGTTGTGGGCTTATTGACGTAGACCTGTGATTTTAGATATCCCCATAAAAAGAAATCTAATGGTGTTAAATCACACGATCTAGGGGGCCAATTCTGATCACCGAAACAAGAGAGTACACGACCTGGAAATGTCTCATTCAGTAATTGAAGTGTATTTATGTGGTTTCAACAAGACGGTGCCACATGCCATACAGCCCGTGAAACACTTCAATTACTGCATGAGACATTTCCAGGTCGTGTACTCTCTCGTTTCGGTGATCAGAATTGGCCCCCTAGATCGTGTGATTTAACACCATTAGATTTCTTTTTATGGGGATATCTAAAATCACAGGTCTACGTCAATAAGCCCACAACTACGAGTGCATTAAAGGAGGAGATTCAACGTTGCATCAACGAAATTCAGCCACATTTATGCAGAACGGTCATGGAAAATTTCGATAAACGAGTGCGGATGTGTATGCAAAGCCGCGGAGGCCATTTGCCCGATGTGTTATTCCATAAATAACCCTATCCTATGTACTTTATGAATCATTAAAAAATTACAATCAAAAGACTAAAAACTGTGTTTTCTATTTAATTCAAATCTTGCGTTAATTTTGGGACACCCTTTATATATATATACAATTTTAGCTAGCACAATAAGATTTGATTAGATATAACTAAAATAAAAATTATTTAAACTTATCAATTAATAAAGATAATTCAGCATTTACAAATCTACTGATTCACCCCTTGAGCAGTTGGTACTTCAATTTGACTATTTTGAAATATCCAATGACCTTGCTAGGGCAAATACTTATAAAAAATACTTTGCACTGTAGACGTTGAAAGAAATTAAATATGAGAACACTCTTGAACATTAGAACTCGGAAATTAAGTAATTTATTTATTTTTATATCCGAAAAATTAATATTTTTTTATATTCATTTACACATGTATATTTATATATATTTAAATATGTAAAAGTCATGTTCATTTTTCAATATTTCAATTTAAAAATTTGAACTAACAATTAAAAATGGAAATATAATCAAAAATTTCTAATACGATCAATTTTTGTAAAGATGTTTATAATTATATATATAAAAAATAAATACAATAAAAAGTGTTGGATTATTCAAAGGCATATATAGTGATTTTTATTAAATTTTACGAGATTCATGGTGAATTTGTTTTTTGTGTCTTTCCTACAATTTTAATAAATTAGAGGGTAATGTAGAGCATTGAAGAGTATGAATTGTTAAAAATACATAGTCCCTAGCAACCAAACAATACAATTGATAATACAATAATATATATATTTATAGTTATTATATTATATAAAAATAAAGTTTTCTATATATATTAACTACTAAATTTTGTTTTTACCGACTGACGATAGTAAGGGAGGTATTGTTAATTTTTATTTTATTTTTTATTTGAAGGCGCCACATGGTGGGAGGCAACAGCGTTGGCTCAGATTCTCATGGACCCGGGTTCAAGTCCCTGATCTAACAAGGGAATTCTCTAGCTGGCGCCTATGGGACGGAGTCAACCCATCCTCCGGGATCCAAATTGGGAAGCTACTTGATAAAAAGTAGCGCCTCCAAACAAGAAAATCAAGATAAAGGTTGCTAGGATCCGTTTTACTGATCATAGGACAGCGCTGTCCTTAGGATGTACAAAATTCAGAGTTTTTTTTATTTTTTATTTATCTTTATTATTAAAATATATATAATATGCAAAATACCCTTATTATCAAATATCATATTTTTGAGGTTGATATAAATAGTACTATTACTATATGTTTTATTTTTTTAAAAAAAACAGTATTAATAGAGTGTTATATTATGGGTAAATAAATAAATTTAACAAAAAACAAAAAAAAAAAAAAAAACAATATTTTTAGATTATTTTTATTTTAAAAATTAAAAGTTAAAAAAATTATATAAAAAATAATAATTTTTTTACAATTTATATTATATATAGAGAGAGAGAGATTTACCTCTATATATATATATATATATATAGAGAGAGAGAGAGAGATTTACGTCTATATAGAGAAATATATTTTATTATAAAAACCAAAAGACAAAATAAAATAATTTTAAATTTTTTTAAAATTTGCAAAACTAATCAGATAGTTAAAAGAATTTTAAATAAATTTTTTATTCTCTATGATGTACGAATATTTAATAAATTAATTTGCCTTTTAGTTTTAAATGATGAACACCCTGTAATATTTATAAATAAATTTATAATAAATTGAGATTATATATATTATTATTCTTTTTTTATATAAAAATACTATCTATTTAATTATCTATCTATTGATCTACTATATATATATAAATATATATCTATAATAATTAATTTTAATAATTAATCATAGGAATATGAAATAAAAGAGAAAAACAAACAGGTAAAGTATTGAAAATGAACAATTGGACAAATTTCGAAGATAGGAAGGGGAACATGCCAACAAGGGGATATCAAATTTATTGAAGTATAGAAATGCACTCCAAATATATCGGTGCAGTGTAAAATTTATCACAGATATCTAGATTATTCACTCAGAAGTGAGAAACATTCAATTCATGAGCAAATAATTATGAACCCAAGGTGTTCGTTAAAATTACACAAAATCTATTTATCTATCCCTCTTTGACAATCAACTACAATTTATTTTTATTAAATATATTTATAATATATATTAAAATTAACGAAGTAAATAAATTAACAAATTTTTTTTTTTAATATTTTTTTCTAATTTGATTTTATTCAATGATTTATTTTATTTGAACTATTTTACAATAAATTTAAATTTAAATTTTATTTTAATTTATTTTTTATCTATTTATATTATATTTTGTTATTAATGTTGGTTTTTTGTGTATTTCAAAATATGTTATAAACAATTTCATTTTTTTAATAATAATAAAAAAAAAAAATTACATTTGAAAAAATGAACAATAAGTTATAATATATAATCTTTTTGTTTGAATATTTTTAACAAAATTAAAACTATAATAAACACATCATTTGGATAAAAAAAACTATTCTCTTTAATTTTATTAATGAATAATTATATAATAATATTAAAGGTGAAGATATTTCTATTTTCTATTTTTCTATTTTTGATATTTTTGTAAATTGTGTAATTTTATCAAATTATTTAATAAAAACCAATAAGAATAAGTATATTCTTCTAAATTTTTATTTTATTTCAGTAATTTCTTGTAAATATTTTAAATAAATTAAAAAAAAACTATAAAAAGAACCACGATGAATGAGAATTGGTGGGCTGGAGATATGGAGGGAGAGGGGGGGGGGGAGGAAGGAGTAGGATCACCGGACAGCATGCAACTTCCATCTCAGGAGGACATAAGCTATAATTCTTGTAATGATGAGGATTCCAGAGAGTGCAATGACATCAGTCCAAAATTGGTCCCCCTCCATAGTAATCTCGTTGAGAAATTTATTTGGATATTTGTAATGGCAATACAATTGTCTCGTACACTGTAATGTAGTTCGGTTATTCCCATAAATGGCACCTACGTATCCCTCCAAACCATAGCGTAAATAACTAATATAGCTTCCCCATTTAAGATAGGAAGGCAGATCTCGAAGATTAACTCCAAATCCGGCAAACATCATCATGGGCACAGAAAGAGTAGGACCTAAGAAAGTACCATTCTGAAAAAAAGAGAAAATACATTTATTAGTATATGAATAAATACAAATAAATCAGTCAAATTATTGTTAAAGTTTAAAAAAAAAATTATAATAGGAATTGACTTTCGTCTTTTAATGTCATTTTATACGCCTCATTTTCTTTGTGCTATTAAACCTCTACTTATCTTAGATTTCTTCAAATATTACCATATATCTATTAATCTTTAATTAAATTATTAATTGGTTTTCTGATAAATAAAATCTTCTTAGTTATTCTCAATCTACATTGTATATATATATATCATTAAAAATAATACAAATCGTTATTCTTTTCCAATTTTTTGATTCTTTAAAAAAAAAAATTTAAAAATTTATATTATAAAAAATGGATTCAAAAATTATCTTATCATATCATCAGCCACAAATCACATATATATTATACTATAGATATAGGTGAGAAACCTATTTGGAATTTGGGCCAAAATTGAATACAGACAAACTTGACTGGGTTAGTAACTTGTTTGAAATTTTGAGTTAATTTATGACAATTATTTTATTATATATTTCAATTTAATGTTTAGAATATTGATATATGAACATAATTTAATCTTTTAATCTTTTTCTTTTCTTTTTAAATTTCTAATGCATTTAATAAATTCAAAATAACTCATTTAATAAATGACAGTACATTTCAAGCTCCTTCCTATATTTTTAAAAATTACTTTTCAAAAAAATAATTTTAATTAATTATTTTAATATTTTTAAGAATTATAAAAAATTATAATAAATAAATTAAGTGACAGGCCGGATAAAAAGAGGAGATTGCCGATTTTTGCTATATAAATAATCAAATTAGTAAAATATTGATTTAATTAATTTTTTTTAATTAACATTTTATAAATCATTTTTATTTTCATTATTTCAATCAATTGAATGTTTAACATGAGCTCGTTGGCTTTAAAAATTATGTATACGTACTATTATAATATTAAGAAAATATACTAAAAAAATTATTAATTAATTATTATATAATTAATAAAATAGGTATAGTTTTTTGGATTTGGATAGGTTAGTTCAGAAACTATTTTTATTAATTATTAATGAAAGAATTTACATTTATCAATCTAGGCAATGGTTGCTGATTCATAAAAATTAAAAGAAATAAATCACAACGGTCGAAATTTTCTAAATAAATATTCAAATCAGAAAGAATTAGAAGAATTATTTATTTTTATTCAAATACTACATTAAATAAAGATTGGAATTTTGAAAAAAGTTTTATGTATATAAAAAATGTATTGAATATCAATTCTGTATTACTAATAATTATAGTATTATATGTAAATGATTTTAATTATAAATTATATCATTTCTTCTATTTATTTAATCTTTAACTTCACCTGGAATATTTATTTATTTATTTATTTGATTGTTAATTGACATAGATTTATGGATGCAGGAAATTAGTTTCACTACTATCTCGCTTGAAATTGAATCGCTGAAAGTACCGGAATTAATTTTTTAAATTTTGAGTTAAAAATTAAGATAAAGGTTTTATTTATGTTGAAAAAACAATCAAAACAATGTTGACATGATTTGGTTGCCTTCTTATTTCAATAAAATGTTATCAGTTAAAATTATGTTAAAAACCTTAAACTCCTATGATCAGATAGAATAAAATTGTAATTCATTTTCAAATATAGAAATAAGCTTGATTATCCAATTCAAATTTGCGAGATACTAAAGTGGAGACACTCCAGATTTTTGCTTACAAATGATCTAGTCTGGTCTGACTGTGCCCCGGCCAGGCCCCCTAAACTCTATTGTTCTCCGTGAAACAAAGTTTTTGGCGCCATCTGGTTATGCTGGCATTCGAAAATATAATAAAAAATCGGGCTTGTGTGTGTGTTGTGTGTATGTGTTTGGTCTTTGCAAAGACCAAACACACAAGTCCGATTTTTTTTTCAATTAGTTACTGCCAGCATTCGCATGGTGGCGCCAAAATCTTTGTTTCATCGAGAACAATAGAATTTAACAGTCTGTTAGATGGTCTGTGGCCCCGGCGAAGAAGTCTAAATTTCCCCTGTAGGATTTGCTTGCTCTATAAAGTAAAACTAGTCTCGTATAAAAATGAAGAATGATTTTCTTACGGCACTCTAAATAATAATAATAATAATAATAACTCTGGTTTATAAAAAAGACAACGAATAATCTAATAATTGTATTTAATCTAGATGAGGATAGGTTTTAGAAAGAGAAAACATGGGGAAAATCGCATCATATAATTTATAATATCTGATTCTTTATAAAAGCCTGAAAGGTAGGCAATAATATGCCTATTTACTATTCTTCCCACATCGTAATGTAAATTTGTAATAAAAAAAAACTTACAAAGATCATAATATTACTCTTAATTCTCTTATGAAGGCTATAAATTTATTTATTCAAATATAATATAATAATTAAATATAATAAGTAATATACCTATCAATATATATATATATATATATATATATATATATTGAATTTTAAATTTAAATAATTGTTGTTCTATATACACAATATGTGATTAGACAAATTGGGAAAAAATCAAATGAAATCCAATTAAATAAAAAATTCAAGTATTAGGTTACGCAGGCGGCTTAAATATATTAAGAGATTCGGCAATTGCAATTAAAGATAGCATAGAAAAATTAATTGAGGCAGGAAAACAGGTGGGTTTGAAATTAATCGTTACAAGACAAAATATATAGTAACAGAGAGGAATAGTATTAACATACAAAGTCTTAACATACAAAATGTAGAATTTGAAAATGTATAAAAGTTTAAATACTTAGGTTCCGTAATCACCAAGGATAATAATATTCGAGAAGAATTTAAAACGAGGTTGCAATAGGGAAACACCTGTTATCATGCAGTAAAGAGGCTTATGGCGTCAAAATTACTATCAACGGGGATAAAAATTAAAATATATAAAATAATTATTTTGCAGGTTGTATTTAATGGGTGTGAGGCATGGTCTATGACCTTAAGAGACGAGAGTAGATTTAGAGTATTTGAGAATAGGATTCTTTGCATCATTTATGGGCCAAAGAAACGTGACGTCTATGCATCTCCATATATAGTTAGAATTATCAAATCGAGAAGGCTGCGATGGGCAGAACACGTGGCTGGAATGGGAGAGGAAAGAATGAAAGACCAAGGACGCGGTGGCTGGACAATGTGGGAAGAGACTTGAGAGAGATAGGAGAGAGTAGGATTTGGATGGCTGTAGCTCAGGATAGGGACACTTATAGAAATGTGGTTGCTGCGACCAAGAACTTTCGAGTTCTGTAGACCCACAGAGATAAATAGATCTCGTCAAATTCCTATTTCCTCCTAATTCTCTCTAATCTGATTTTATTTTTATTTTTATCTACCCACTACATTCTTAAATTTACTTATCGGTATTCATTTATTACTAACTGTTTCAAAAATTTATTATACACAAAAGATTTCTATATATTTTAGATTTAGACTATATCACGGAATGTTAGAGAAATAATTTTATTTAAATAATGTGATAATCTATTTGGAAAAATGAATTTTTATAATATTGAAATGATTACTTACGACTACATTAAAAACAGCTCCAATCATAAAACCAAAACTTTGTGCAACAAAAACGACAAGCAACGATATGGTAAAAAACATAGAAAATCGATTAATATCGTTTGGCTGAGCGCTCATAAAATAAACAAGCACTGTGAAGACAACGCATGATAAAATCTGGAACAAAAAAAAACAATATTGTTTTACATATACATACCAATTTAAATTAATTTTTCTACATTTATTCAAAATAAAATAAATATTCAATTCCAAAATAAATAAATTATAAATGTATTTATTTAAATTTTTTTGGGATCAAATATATTAAAATTATCATATATTAAATATATCATAACAAAATTATTTTTTTTTTTTTTTTTTGTAAAATAAAAATAAATTGTTTTTTTATATCAATTACGTCATTTTGATATAAAAATAAATCTTTCTTATTTTATTATACTAACAAAAATTGAATATATATATATTTGTATTTGTATTTTTGAAAAATTAAAAGGCATTAAGGATGTTTTTGAAATTCACACCTTAGATAATTTTTATAAAGAAAAATCGATCTGTATTGGTTTCAGCCTCGGTAAACATCATTTTAGTTAGTTTTTACATAATTTAAAATAGAAATTTTAATAATAAACGCCGGACAGCGCTTCCTTAAATATAAAATATTATAAATAAAATAAAATTAAAAATATTTATTTTAATAATATTTTGTAATCAAATTACAAAATATATATTATGTTATATCCACAGACCATACTTTCCTGTTTTTCAGTGCATTAATACGTACGTTTAAGGCCTGTATGTTTTATGACTACATATTTTTTTTAATTTATGTTCTTTCATAGTTCATAAGGAATATTTTTTTTTAAAGTACCGATCGGAGGTTCGGTGAACAAGGTGGGTGATATTATTAATATAAATATTTACATTTACATTACAGTAATTGAATATATTTATTTTAAAAAATATCATCAATATATTATATTTATGTTGTTTGTTTGAATGAAGATTAAATATTAACATTCATATTAATTTATTTATTCCTAAAATGATATATTCACAAAATGAAGAATTACATATGTGTGATTTTCAAATGCCATTAATTAAATTTAGTTTAACAATAACGAATTCCAAATGTAATGCGGGATGTAATAATACTATAGATTTCAAAAAAAAAATTATTCTTATTCATTTTCATTAATTTTAAACCAAACTATATAATTATAGAAATTATATCAATTAAATAAATAGAATTTTTTTTTTTTTTCTTACTTATTTATTTTATAACATATTATTATATATATTATTAAACATTGGTATTTGAAAATGTATTATTATATTAATATACTTTTCTCCAAAATGTGTGAAATTAATTCACTAAACTCTACATAAACGCTAAACATATTTTTATTATTCCATCTTGGAGTGATTTCATTTAATTTTAAAATTTAATGAGCTAAAATAAAACTGTATGCAGAGAATTTTCTTAAAATTTGATAAAAATTTTTAAAAACCTTTTTTTTGGAAATTAAGCTTTTCATATTGATTAATTTCTATAAGAAACATACCGTTACAGGTATATCGACGATTGTAACAGACATATAATATGATTTGAGGGAATACCACCGATTGAAGTGCTCTTTTTGCAAAATGTTTAATTCCGAAGGAACTGAAAAAAATATAAATAAAATTGTAATAATTTTAAAAGAATATTTCTGAAATTTATTGAAATAAAATGATTTATTTAAAAATTGTTTTATTACTTACACGTTAAAATGGTCAGCATCATTGTTGTCATCATGTGGTGCATCAAAATTCCAAACAATAAATTATAATTATCGAGGACACGTGAACCCTCATCCCCAGCTTCGATGAAGAGTATTCCAAGCATCAGTCCCGTGACAATATTCACAATCAGTCGCAAATGAGTTAAGGTCTAGACAAAAAAAAAATCAAAATTAAATTAAATTAAATTAAAATTAAAATAGTTAAAATTTAATTAAAATTAAATAAATTAAATGTTAAAATTTTTGAAAAATTTGAAGAGAATCAATGAAAATGTTAAAAAGAAAAAACAAATGATTTAGACAGAATAGAAATCATAAATAAAATTCATTAAACTAACCAGGAATATAAAAGGGATAATAACATCAGTCTTTGAAGGAGAGGGGTCTTGAAAATTAAAATAATAAAAATTATTTTTCAAATTTTCTCGACACAATTATTCTTTAACGGCCCTATATTATATAATAAAATATAATAACAACAGGTTTTGAAAATATTAGATAACAATGCATAGTATGTGTGTTACATATAATGATATGTAACAAGATATGCATTGGAATTTAGAACCAAAAAAAATTATTTTTTAAAAATTCAGGTATAAAAATATTGTGTAAGTATTTCCCTGGATGTGTGTGTGTGTTGATAAATGCACAAATTTATTAATAATTGTGACCATTTACACTTTAACTATTTAGTAAACCATGTATTTACCAAAGTTTTTACACTTATATACATATACAGGTAATACATATGTAGTTGTAATAAAAAAATTAAAATAAAAAATAAAAATTATTAAATCATAAATTTAGAAAGAAAGTAATACAAATTATAACTTTTACCTTCTACCCTTCCAATTTATAAAGACATAAAGAATTTTATTTAATATTTTAATTCAAATGAACATATCTACATACAAATTTTATAGATACATTATAAATCATCTTTAAATGTGTTTTAATGAAAAAATTATACTTGTTCTGACTATATTTACCGACCGACGATAGTAAGGGAGGTATTGTTTTCACACCAAATTTCACATGTGGATATTTTTACATATCTCCACGAATCATGCATTTTCTAAACAGAAAAAATTATTTTTAGCATGATGTCTGTCCGTCCGTCTGTCCGTCCGTCTGTCCGTCCGTCTGTCCGTCCGTCTGTCCGTCCGTCTGTCCGTCCGTCCGTATAGATGTGTACAGCCTGAACGGCTCAACCGATTTTGATGAAATTTGGTATATTTACTTAATGCATCAGTGGGATGAATTGATCAACTTTTGGTGCAATTCCGGAAACCGGAAGTGGTAGTATTAGCGATCGACGATAGGAAGGAAAGGGTTATTTTCACACCAAAGGAGATTTTTTTATATATCACCACGAATCATGCACTTTGTATTGGTTTTATCCTCGAGAAAAATCATATTTATTAGTTTTTTCTTGATTTAAAATTATATGACGTCATCCAGCCATTCATGACGTCACAGCCTGGTCTTGCATATATATTATAAATAAAATAAAATTAAAAATGTTTATATTTATTATTTATGTATCCATATCTGTTTTTTATTACATTAATAGATATATTAAAATTATTTGAAATTGTTTCTGTAGCTGGAAATTAATTTATTTCAAACCGTCGGTCGGTTCGGACCTGGCCACAGGTCAACTTATTTTAATTTGTTTTTATTTTTTGAAATGTTTTAAAGAAAAAAATTGTCTTCCTCATTAAGATAAAAAAAAATAAACCTCTGACTTTTGTACATCCTACGCGAGGACAGCGCCTATAAGGTTGGTTATATTAATTAGGTGTTCTATGATCAGTAGAGCGGGTTCTATCAGCCTTGATCTTGATTTTCTTGATCGGAGGCACTACTTTTTATCAAGTAGCTGTCCAATTTGGATCCCGGAGGCTGGGTTAACTCCATTCCATAGAGCACATCTAAAGAAATTCTCTTACCAGACCTGGGACTTGAACCCGAGACCTCAAGAATGTGAGCTAACGCTGTTTTAGTTTAGTTTAAAAAAAAATATGTTTATTAGACAATTTGTGATACATACAATTTTTTATCCCATAACAAAACAAAAAAAGGTTTACAATAATTTTAACATTCAATTGGTGGTCGTAATTTGTATACATTTACATCTTTACTTTTAGATTGTCTTACATTATTTACATTATAGTTTTTTGAAATAATTTTTATTTGACTTAATTTCTAGGAAAAACCTAGTCTATATTAGAGCCAACGCTGTTGCCTCCCATCCTGTGGCGGCCTCATTAAGATAATTTTTATTTATTTCATAAATTGCTTTTAAAAATGAACTGACCTGGTCCCGTTGCACTTTAATGAAACCCCGTTTCATTAGTACTTTTAACTGATTTGAAATGGATGTCTCCTGAAGCGCTTTTCGTTTTCGTTTCAGTTTGATATTCATACACGGTACATTGCCAATAGTCACCAGGGACGGGCTGCGCGCACTTTTTGGCTTAATACCTTCGAGCATGCTGCCAAACCATCGATGATTTTTACCATTGTCCATTGCTAAAAACATTTTCTCGATTTTATCCTCGCCATATTCGGAACAGGCGAGTTCAATCACTAAAAAAACAAAACAAAACAAAATTAATTCAATAAATATTTTAATTAATTTAATCAATCAAATATTTATTTTATTTTATTATTAAAAATATATTCGTTGATTTTATTATTTCAATAATATGTGAAAAGATGAATTATTCCCAAATTGGGGGATTGTTTGCTTTTTCTTTTTCTTGTTTTTATTTGAGCGTACATATATGTAATTGTGTGTGTGTGTATAATAAAAAATAAATTATTTTGGAAATATATGATTAATCTTCTCGTTGTCTTTTTAAATAGGGATGATCTTGTTTTTTTTTTCTTTTTTAATAAATAGATAAGCTGTTTTGTATCTATCATAAAAAGGTGGATAGAAATCGTATTAAAAATTTTTATTAAATAAATAAATATAAAAAAATATTTCAAGTTAAATATAATAGATAATGTGTGTGATTGATTGAAATATTATTTTAGTCCATTCTAATAGGTCCCAGTCTGACATAAAGTATAATAACTAAATTAATATAAGTAACTTTTATAGTGTGCTACTAAATAACTAATTTGTTGAAGAGTTCATTAGATAAGAATAAATAGGATAATAAAAAAATAACAAATAAAATTAGTGAAAATTAAGTGAAAAAACGAATTTTGATGTAGCGAGATATTAAAAAAAAATTTCTTGATAAACATAATGAAAATTGTTCATACCATAATCTGCTGGGTTATGATACAAAGGGCATGGTAGGTTAATCGCTTGAAGATAGGGAACCAGTTGCTCAGTGGCACCTTGATAAAGACAGTTGCCTTGCGAGAGGACATAAACTTGATCAAATAAATCAAATAGACTAGCACTTGGCTGATGAATTGTGCAGACAATAGTTCGGCCTTGTTTGGCTAACACTTGCAGAAGTGAGACGCATTGGTTGCAAGATGCAGAGTCAAGGCCACTGAAACAAAATCATCCCCCATTCGATTAGATAGGAGATAAATATAAAAATAGGAATTCATTCTATTCTAAAAGTGTAAGAAACAATCAAAATTTTTCAAATAATTCAAAAAGCTTCATTAAATGAAAATTAAAACAAAATTTAGGATTTTGTGTTGTAAAATGAAATTTAAAACATTAATAAAAAGAATCTATTTGTATAATAATAATATTTTTATGTAGTTATATTTTATTATTCTAAATTATAATAAAATTGTGGATGTGGTGAGCAGACTACTGAAAAGAGGCACTAGAAAATTGGAGAGAATACGAGTAGGATGGATCTGAATCAAGAAAGGGAAGGTTGGAGGAATATATGGAGGGAGACAAGGATATTTGCTACTGAAAACAAATGATATATGAAAGCTACTACAAAAATTTAATAGAAAATATTTTATTCCCAATTCGTAGTTATTCTAATTGATAAGAAGGATATGGATGACTTCTCCCCTTCACTAGGCTCCCTTAACTGCAGTATTTATAATAATAATACTACCTATATCCAGTGGCGGATTAAGTTGATTGGGGCCCCCGGGCGGTAAAATTGAAATGGGCTCTCTGTTATTTACAATTATAATTGAAAGACAAATTTTGTTTCTATTATAATTTAGGCTGTTTTATACTTACATATATAGTACTTATGTAAAAAATACATAATTTTTACTGTGGTCGCCGAGACCCAAAATTGATTATTTTTTCTTAAGTTAGTCGGGGTTCAAACACGACCGAATAAAGATCTGTTGTTCAATAAATATAAGTATAAGTATAAAACAGCCTAAATGGATCTGTATATCAAGAATAACTTGTTTTATTTAAACTCCGATTATCCATAAACTCAACAGTTTTTTTAAATTTTTTTTAAGGAAATATTTTTATTTAGGTTTCTGTGGGCCCCTCGGGCTGGTGGGCCCCGGGCGACCGCCCGGTCCGCCCGGCGTTTAATCCGCCTCTGCCTATATCTCTAAGAATATATAATTGAAACAAAAAATAGTTATCTTTGTAATTACTTTAAATATTTATTGTATAAATTCCAATTTTAAAGATAGTATATATATATTTATATATTTAAATATTTAAATTAATCTTCCTTCTTACCATTTCCCCAACAAAAAAGCCATAAATATTAAAAAATAATTTATTTTCTTTTAATTGAATAGTTAATTTATTTTAGGTTTTGTTAGTAAAAATAAGAATATTAGCCACAGTTTGCTTTATCAAGGTAAACTTGTATTCTGTGCCAATTCTTCCGGGATAAAAAAAAAGAAGAAAAAATAAATTGCTGGTTAAAAAATTATTATTTGATTTATAAATATAATATATATATACCTACCTAACTTAATAAAACAAAAATGAATCTACATAAAAATATATGTGTACCTTAAGAGTAGAATAAATATATATATATATTTAATATCTTATTTAATTTATATATGATTTTGTTCAATTAATTAAATATTTCATATTTTTTCAATATCCTAATAAAGAATTATAAAATAAAACAAATCCTCGCGCCATC
Source organism: Labia minor (assembly GCA_963082975.1). Taxonomy (NCBI): domain Eukaryota; kingdom Metazoa; phylum Arthropoda; class Insecta; order Dermaptera; family Spongiphoridae; genus Labia; species Labia minor. Next base: position 65,347,182 of record OY720348.1, read on the forward strand.
TATTATTAAAAACATGAACTCCTTGACTGATTATATTTTATTCAGATAATTTAAATATACGTAATTTCCTAAATTTAAACAATGTAAATTTATTTCAAATTCATTTGATTTTGAAATATTTTCAATTAAGTTAGAATATATTATATTATTTTCTTAAACTAAAACTTAAATAAAACAAAAATATAAATAATTAATAAAAGATAAATTTAAATATTTATAAGAATATTTTGACATTAAAATAATGTCTAAATAGAATAGTTACGTTGTTGGTTCATCAAGGAACATCACTAAAGGGTTATTGATTAATTCAAGGGCGATTGACATTCGTTTCTTTTGTCCACCAGAAAGACGACCGCAACGTGTGTTTTGATGGGGAGCCAAACCAAGCGTCTGAAGAATCTCGTCAATCTAGAAAATATATGTGGAGGAAAATAAATAGAGAGAGTTATAATCATGATTATATTATAATTCAGTATAAAACTATTTAAGAATTTTTGAGAGACAATAATGTTATTATTTTATTTATTCTTCATATATATATATATATAATATCTGTTATGAATTAAAAATATATGCTGAAATATAATATATAATTAAGAAAAAACAATATCATTGGAGAGTAATTTATAAAAAAAAAATATAATTAAAAATTGATTATAGAAATAAGATATTTACTTTTAATTTATTCTATTAAAAATTCTAATTTAGACTTTTTGTATAAACCGAATAACATAATATAAAAATATAAAATAAATTAAATTGTATCTTGTTTTATAAGAGAATTATATCATTTAAAATTATAATTATTCTATGAAATGATTTTCAAAATTTTTGAATAGATTATTTATAGTTTGTTTTTTCTTATATATACAACATATAATATATAACATATATAATAAAAAATCAGGAGTGTCTCCACTCGACTATCTCGCAAATTTGAATTGGATTAATTAACATATATCATTTTTAAATTAAAAATTTAATTAAAATTAAATTATAAATTAAAATTAATAAATAATATTTATTAAACCAGCGCGTGTTTGGTACTTTGTTGATGGCACCAAGTCTCGTGCTAGTGCGCAATTGCCAGTCAACGTGTTAAAAAAATTAATTCTGGTACTTTCAGCGATTTAATCAAGCTGAAATTCTATATATAGCAGTTTTATACAATTTTTAATCATGTGAAAAATTATCAAATATATATCTTTATTTTTACGGTCACTTTAGAGGAAAAAAATCAAAACGTTGTAGGTAATGAATGACCCTCTTCCAGTTGAACTACATTTCTCAAAAGTTGATAGAAAACTACGAATTTTGAATAATGCCCTCGTACCACGATTCTAGCTTAAACCGTTTTTAAGTAATCTTGTTTACATACACACACACACACATACTGACATTTTTTTCAAACTTTGTTAGTGAAAATGACTCAGGGACCTTCAAAACATATAAAAACATCAAAATCTCGACAACGAAAATTTTTGTGATCGCAATACTATCTGGCGAGATAGTAAATATGTATTTAATTAATTCTATAAATCGATTAAAATGCATTTAGAAATGGCATTTTATAAGAAAATATTTAAATCGATGTTTGTATTTATTTTGGAATAAAGCAAACAGAGAAAAAAATGGATTTAAGAAAGAATTTCTTAGATTTATTGAAAGATTGCAAGTCATTTTACATTCTCAACTGTGTTAATATATACAGTGGTACCTCGACATACGAGTGCCCCAACATACGAGTGTTTTGAGATACGTGCCGCCAACCGACCGATATTTTGCTTTGAAATACGAGCAAGATTTGAGATACGAGCACCCCGTGACGATGCACACAGCACCAATTTGCCCCCGCATTTCTAATTTTAAGAAGCTGTACACAAAGCACATGTTCCGCAAATGCTTTGTAGTGACGGATAGTACAAACCTGACCCTTCGAGAGTTTTGGAAAGACCATTTTAACATAGTGACATGTCTAAGAATTATTGATCAGGCCTGGCTGGGTGTCACAAAAAGAACATTAATTTCTGCATGGAAAAAGCTATGGCCTGACGCTGTAACTGAAAGGATCATTGCAGAATCTGAATCTCAAGTGTCAGAAATAGAAGAGATTGTTTCTTTGGGAAAATCTTTGGGTCTAGAAGTAGATGAAAATGATGTAAACGAACTCGTCGAGTTTTGAGGAGCTTACAACTGAAGAGTTACAAAACCTATAAACACAGAATGATGTTGTGACCCAAGAAAACACAGTTTCTGAAGAGGCGCCAGAAACAGAAAATGTTATCTCCTCAAAAGAAATTAAAGAGATCCTAGGAATGTGGGAGAAAATTGTTGAATTTGTAGATAAAAACAACCCCGGAAAGGTTGCAACTGGTCGGGCTTCGGAATTATTTAACGAAACCTGTCTCAATCATTTTCGCAATACCCTGAAGGGGAGGAAAAAACAAACTTCCTTAGACAATTTTGTAAAACGCTTTGCAGAACAAGATGAGCAAGGGGAGGCGAAAAAAGCAAAGACAAGCCATGATATTTAAGTTTTTTTTTAAATTCTTCTTATTTTTATTTATTTAAATGTTCCCATTATTTTTGTTGTTTTTAAATAAATGTTCCTTCTCGTAAAGACATTTGTTTGATTCAAAATAGCATACAAAAAACAAAACTAAGGTGATTTTTGGGGACTGGAACGGATTAAAAGCTTTTCTATTAGTTTTAATGGCGCGAAGTGCTTTGAGATACGAGCAAGGTCTTGGAACGAATTAAGCTCGTATGTCGAGGTACCACTGTATATATATATATATATATATATAATTAAAGAACTAGTAATATATAATAATTAATTTTTAAAATATAGTAAAAAATTAGGGTTAAAAATGAATTTCATGAAAGCTAATAATACAAAAAATCACAATCAATATTATTATAATTATAGGTTTTTTCAGATTGTAAATATGTTCAGGCCTTGAACAAACGAATAGAAAGAAATTTTATTAATTCATTCAATCCACCAAATAACTTTGGATTATATAATAGTCCACTAGTGATTAATATTTTTTATTCTATTTTAAGTATCAATTATATCAAAAATAAAATATTATGGATTATAATTGCTTGAATTTGAGAATGAATAAATGCTTTACAAAAAAAAAACTTATTATGTGAGATCATTAAGACTTAGTTTTTTAAATTCTACTAAATGTAACGAATAAAAAATTAAATGGGCCCTAGGTAACATAAAATTATCAAGCTTGGCTCCAGCCCCTCCTCGAAAAAAAGGATATAAATAAAACAAGTTAATATATATATATATATATCAGATCAATAAGGAATAATGACTACGCTCGGATTCTTGGGAAAATAATTCATGGTTTTTGCACTACGATAATGCACCTCCTCACGTTTGTTCGTTAATTGTTGTCCAAAACCAATATTGTAACGATGCTCCAGTCAAACCTGACGCAGATTGACATTTTCCTATTTTTAAAAGAGAACCTTAATAGGCAGTCATTTTACAAAAATAATAAACATTAAAAGAGCATCAGTTTTGATATTTAGAAAAGCGCTGGTACAACTGCATAATATCTAAACTATTTTGAAGATGACAAAATAAATTATAATTAAATAAATAACAAAAAACTATTCCCTTTATTTTCTTAACACACCTTAGCACAATCAACATCACATTTAACAGAGTTCCGGCTCGTCCGTGTGCCACTAGGCAAACGAGATCGATGTCAATGTGATGTTGATTGTACGAATGTCCAGAACATTTCGAAGCTTCTCGTAAGTAAAATTTCACCCACCCATTCAATCCGAAATTCCAACATCGACTCTTGGTCGTACAGGCCAAGGCACAGAATCCGAAAAATCCCCTTATAAAAAAAACTACTTGAAACGGCGCAGAAACATAGAGACTCAAATCTTAAACGTGAAAATAATCCTGAAATAACTTCTTATAATAATATGAGCTTTCATGAAAACCTAAACAAACATATATATATTTATTTAGTTATGGTAAGTTATATATATTAGTAGACCTGTCTAGGTATTTTATAATATATAATTTCTGGAGAAATATATATTACTGATTCTTGTTGTTGTAAATAAAATCTCCTATTTGTGAAACATATATATTATATAATATAAAATTTACAGTAACTTTTTTTTTATAAAATAATCATGAATTTTACACCACACATTATAATCAAAATAAATATTTACATATTATATAAAATTTCAAACAATTGAGTAATTTCAAAATAGAAATTTATTTTATAAATGTACCGTAGATTGTTTCAAAGTGAAATCCTACTAAGTACTTTCATTAAAAGAGTGCTTGACCTTTATAATCACGATACAACTAGAAAATACTTTTACTTTTGTCAGATCTTCTTTTTTTTCAATAATTGATACACAGAAACAGATTTATCAATAAATATACTTAACTCATTTCAATGATGAAAAAAATAAATCAATCAATCAAAAATCCCTTTATATCAGGGGTGTCTAAACTGCGGCCCGAATGCAAATTTTGAAAATATTTAAATTTTTTCAATATGGTTCTTAAAAAAAAAAGTAAAATGATTTTGGGATTGGACTTTTAAATATTTCCGACTTTTTAAAATTTTTCAATATGGTTCTAAAAAAAAAATAAAAAAAGGTAAAAATGATATTCAATTCGCATATTTTTTTTGCAAAGTGGCCCTCGAATGGTCATAGTTTAGACACCCCTGCTTTATATATATATATACATATTTTTTTTTCTTTTATATATATATATATATATAAGAAAAAAATACATAATATGACATAAACTAAATTTGAAAAAAATATTTTTCTATTTTTCAAATGATTTTCATTAGAAATAAAATTATTCCAAATATCATTCTTATAACAACTATTTATAAAATAAATAATAATTTGAAAAATAAAAAATATCTTTTAATCATATATGATATAATAATCAAAAAGTTAACTAATTTCCTCCTCCCTCCACGATAAAAAAAAGCAAAATAAATCTATTTTTTTTATAAATAGTGTCAAAGGTAATAGTATTGCAATTTTCTATTTATTTCCTATCTATATATGTATATAAAAGTGAAAAAGTCTAACTGACTCACTCATTGATCTCTAGATCTCTTACTTCATAGTTACAAAATTTTTTTTGTTTTTATTATATTATTTATATTTTTCTTTTTTATTATATAATGAAATAACATATATTTCATTACTCCTCTTCCGATGTCAAAAATTGATTTTCAAGAAAGTATTCTCATTAAAAAAAAATCCTCTCTTAGGAAATAATTTCAATCTAACTTCTACTAGTTGAAAGTCCAAGTCTCTATATTATTTTTCTGCAGGTGTAAAATAGTAATAAAATTTTAATTAAGTTAGATTACTTATAGGATACTTAAAGATAGTAGATAAAATGATATATTAAATATGAAAAAAATATTTCCGGGTTATGTTATTATCACGTCTTTGTGATTTATGTCTTGACGTTTCGAAGCGCATTTTAGTGTCATTTTCAAGGATATTTTTTTAGGATATAATTTTTGAGATACTGGGGTACTTAAAACTAGTATATAAAATGATACATATCTTATCTTATTATACTAGCAAAAATTGTATATATATACGTATATTTATATATATATATATTTGTATTTTTGAAATATTAAACCACAGAAAGGATTTTTTTGATATTCACCCCATAGATAATTTTTATAAAGAAAAATCGTTCTGTATTGGCTTTAGCTTTTGGGAAAAATAATCTTTGTTGGTTTTTATCTTAATTTAAAATAGAAATTTTAATAATAAAACAAATGTCGCCGGGCAACGCCGGATAGCGTTTCCTTAAATACAAAATATTATAAATAAAATAAAATTAAAAATATTTATGTTATATCCATATCTGTCTTTCAGTGCATTAATACGTACTTTTACATTATTTGAAATTGTTTCAGAACGTTTATTAGTTTTTTATTAATTTAAAATACAAAATTTAAATGACGTCAGGCAGCGCTTTTTTGTAAATACAAAATATTATAAATATGAATAAAATGAAATTACGAAATATTATGTTATATCCACAGGCCATACTTTTCTGTCTTTCGGTGCATTAATACGTACGTTTAAGGGATGGGGTGTATGTTTTAATAAGTCATTTTTTTATGTTCTTTTAAATTATTTAGAGGGCGGGTCGGTGAAGCAGGTGCTATATAAATGAAAAATTATTTCCGGGTTATGTTCACGTGTTTGTGTATGATTCTAATGACCATAAAATAATGGTTGGAAATATAAAATAATTTTATAAGGTGAATTAAATTGGACATAAATATTTTAGAATTCCCTGGATTAGTAGGAAGATTATTACAGTTTTTTTTAATTTTAGAAAATATTATAATATATATATATATATACTAATTTAGTATATTAAAAATATATTAAAATATTAAAATAATCTGTCAAGTATATAAACCAAAGATTATTTTTAACCAGAATATCGTATCTATAGTGTGATTCATTATTATTGATAAAATATTAATTATACGACTGTATAGTTTATAATATATATATATATATATATATATATATATATGTAAGATTATAAATTGAATATATTTATTAGATTGTTCATTTCAGTATTACATATCAAAAATATGTTTTAAATGTAATCTCAATCTTAGGTTTTAAAGAAAAGCTGAAAAATACTTAAAAGTTATTCTTTTATTGATATTTTTTAAAAATTCCGGGATATGAACTTGGAACTTTCGATTGACTATGAAATCGAATGAATATGGATATTTATATATATATATATATAATTAAAACATGAGCAAAGGTTTCCAGTGATAAGATTTGCTTGATCTCCATTTATGAAGAAAAGGAAAAAAAAATTCACTCTGAATTGTATGATATAAATGACATCCTTAAAAGAATTTGCTAAGGCCTTTGAACTCTTATCAATGTCGGAATTTATTAAATCGATCGACATAGATTAAAAAGGGTTGTCAGTCTTATACATAAAATAGATAAAACATGACATCAAAATAGAAACAAAAGAAATTGATAGATTGTCTACATGATAATTAATTTTTCCATTTAAAACAATTAAGAAAATTCAAAATGAAATTTTTTATCTTAAAAATACGAAATTTATATTAATTATTTATATCAATTTGTAGTGATTATTATTTATAACCAAATAGAATTATTCTATTTCTTTAAAAAGAACATACATACTTGATAATAAAACATATAAATTGAACTTTTTCGATCCTTCATACTCACCAGGACTAGTTGCACTCGAATAGGATATTTATATTACATTATCATTTATTTGGTACATTTCCACTTTTATAATGTATTGGTGATTAATTATGTCAACATTTGTCTCGTTTTAAATGAAAATTTAAAAAAAATTCATGAATAAAATAAATGAATCAAAAGTATTTTCATAAAATAAAAATCTGGAGTGTCTCCAATCGAAATTTGAATTGGATTAATTAATATATATTATATTTAAATTAAATTATAAATTAAAATTAATAAATAATTTTTATTAAACCAGCGCGTGTTTGGCTCTTTATTGATGGCACCACGTCACGTGCTGGCGCGTGATTGGCAAAATTAAAAAATTTAAAAAATTAATTCGGGGTACTTTCAGAGATTCAATCAAGCTGAAATTCTATATATAGTAGTTTTGTACAATTTTAAATCATGTGAAACACTATCAAACATATATCTTTATTTTTACGTTCAGTGTAGAGGAAAAAAATGATAACGTGGTAGGTAATGATGACCCTCTTCTGAATGAGCTACATTTCTCAAAAGTTGATAGAAAACTACGAATTTTGAATAATGCCCGTATACCAAATTTCATTATTCTTGCTCAAACCGTTTTTGCATAATCTTGTCTACATACATACATACACACACACACACAGACATTTTTCTCAACTTTAGTAAAAATGTCTCAGGGACCTTCAAAACATATAAAAACATCAAAATCTCGACATCGAAAATTTTCGTGATCGCAAACAAAATGTATATATAGTTATATCTATTTACTCTCATGAAAGATATAATTTAATTTAATTTTTATTTTACTTCATTATCAATTTCATAAAATCAAATTATTATTATTATTGTCAAGTTTTTAAAAGCTCAACAGTTGAAAGGGTCATTATTTCTGTGATTCTAATTTGACAAGATGCTACTAAAGGATTTTTTTCTAGGGATGATAACAAACAGATTATAGAGCCCCTTTAGACGAGGTACTGTCAGAGAAGTATTGTGTATTATTATATTATGACCAATCATAGGATCAGTCTCCAAAAATTATTTCGAATGAATTTATTCTCTAAAGAACTTGTCTATTAAAAATTATGCATTTTTTAATAATAATAAATAAATCGATTGATAATAAGATCCAGAATTGAATTTTAATGATTTCTAGAAGCCTTATATAAGTTTATAAATAACTTTGAAGATTACTATGAACCGGAAATCAAGAGTTATTTTTTCCATCACTACCATATTTATAAATATAATATATTATGTGAGTGACGTCTATGTAAAAGAATAATTTATAAAATGATAGAGTATGTAGACAAATTAATAATTATTATGATTATTATTATTATATATATAAAATAGAAACAAAATACATGAATAATAATAAAAAATAATATCAATAATAATAATAATAATCAAAAAATAGTATTTTATCAGGTCGATCAAGAAGAAATGGAATTGAAATAAAAAAAAAATAACTAATGTATTTGTTTTTATCAATTAATAATAATAAGTGTTTTTGACCCGTTTTCTCTTTTTTTTATATTATTATTATTATATTAGTTCGATATTCGTAAGATAAGAGAAAGCGTGGATGGAGAATGCTTCATATTTTGGGTCAAAGGCATTTAAAGATTTTCAATATTAGATATATGGTAAGATATAGCTCTCACATTCAGATTTAATTAATAAATTTAAACTTAATTATTATTTCATTAAATTATTTATTTATTTATTTATTTATTTATTTATTTATTTATTTATTTATTTATTTATTTATTTATTTATTTATTTATTTATTTATTTATTTATTTATTTATTTATTTATTTATTTATTTATTTATTTATTTATTTATTTATTTATTTATTTATTTATTTATTTATTTATTTATTTATTTATTTATTTATTTATTTATTTATTTATTTATTTATTTATTTATTTATTTATTTATTTATTTATTTATTTATTTATTTATTTATTTATTTATTTATTTATTTATTTATTTATTTATTTATTTATTTATTTATTTATTTATTTATTTATTTATTTATTTATTTATTTATTAGTTAGTTATTTAATTAATTAATAAAAATTATTAATCATTAATATATAAAATATTTGTCGAAATTTCAATGTTATTTTTTTTCTTATTAATATACAAATTGGGGGTAATAAATTATATACTTTGATTTTTATAAAAATATTTATTTCCATTAGCAATGTTATCCTTTCATATCCTAATAAGTTCGTATTTTTTATTTTTTTTTTTAAATTATTATATTTATTAGCTAGTTTAGTATTATTTATTTATTTATTTAGTTTTTGCTCTCATAAAAATAATAAATGGTCACCTTGAACTTCAATCTTGGAAAGTTACAAATCAAAGTACCAACATCTAAAGCAAAAACCAATCAAATTCTTTTGAAAGTTTTTTTTGTTTTTCTTTATGATTTATTAATTTATTTTAGTGATACGAGAAGTATAAATTGGCATAGTTTCTAAGATGAGAGAGTAAAAGATAAAAAAAAAAATGAATTTCTTCCTCATTTAGAAAAATTAATAGCTACTATTAATAATTTAATTACCATAAACATACGAACAACTTTTTTTTTTCATTTAGGATATTATATAATAAAAAAAATAATTAAAGTTGACTTAAAAAGTCTCAGAAAAAAAATTGTTTATAATAAAAAGTGTAAATCCGCACTTCGATTTGTCCAGTTATCATAAAATTAAGTTTTATTGATAATTATGTTGAAAATTGTTAATAATAATTGAAATGATATAATATTTTAAAAGATATAATAAACATCATATATAAATAATTATTATAAATAATATATTATAATAAATTATAATATATAATATATTATTTTGAATTTTAAAACGAGTACTTCCGTTGAAATCTCGAATTTGAATTACTTTCATTTCTCTCCATACTTGAAAGAAAGAGAAAGAGAACATGCAACTAAAAGAAAGTAAAAACCATGAAAAGATGTAAGGATGATGAATGATGATGAATCAATTTCACACAAAACTATTTCTGAATGTTTTGTTTTTTTTAAAAAAAAAAAAATTATAAATAAAAATCACGGAAAAACAAAAGTAATTTTAATACTTTTAAATTTAATTTTTAAAATATTTCATAAATTATTCTTTTGAAATTGAGAATAAAAGAAAAACATAATAAATTTAATTTTAGATCTATGAAATATATATATATATATAGGATAATTGATTATATTTATTTATACGAGTGGAGAAATAATCGTATATACATTTATTCAAATAATTTAAATTAATTCAATGATTGAGATTGGAATTTTTATTTGAATTAATATATATATATCTTATCTTATCTTATTATACTAGCAAAAATTGTATATATAATATATGTATTTATATATATTTATAATTTATAAATATTAAAACGTTCGAAGGATATTTTTGAAATTCACACCATAGATAATGATTATAAAGAAAAATCGATCTGAATTGGTATCAGCCTCGAGAAAAATCATCTTTATTAGTTCTTTCTTAATTTAAAAAAGAAAAATTAAATGATGTCAGCCACTACATCAAGCAGCGCTTTTTTTAAAAATACAAAATATTATTAATATAAATAAAATGAAATTATGAAATATATATTATGTTATATCCACAGGCCATACTTTTCTGGCTTCCATTGCATTAATACGTACGTTTAAGGGAAGGGGTGTATGTTATTAATAACTCATTTTTTTAAAATTATGTCCTTTTAAAATGTTTAGAGGGCCGCTCGGTGAAGCAGGTACTATATATATATATATATATATGATTAAAATATCAAATAGATCAACTATTCATCACTTATTGTTTTTATTTCATAATTTTCAAATAAATAAAACCATAAGTTTCTCTCTTTGTGTAATATCCTTTCATTTTCAATGTATACATGTATATTCTTTATTAATTTATTCAATTTTATTTTATTTTTTAAATAAATTATAATAATTATAGTTGTATTGAAGTTGCAACGCATGACTAGACCTTTGACTTAGGTCAAGATTCGCCTGAATGTCCGAATTTCAATGAATTTAGCAAATATTTTTAAAACAAAACTCATCACAGGCTATTAATGATGTATAATTTGCAATCTTTTTTTTCTATTTTTTCTTTAAAATAAATAATATTCAGTGCAATACCATTATCATTTGAAGGTTAATGATTAATTTTCAGACTTTGATTGGAAAATAATAATTAATTAAAAAAAAAAAAAAAAACTAGGATTTTTCTAAAAATATTGAAAAATAAATGCAATTCTTGCAACATATATTTCTATACAAATATATATATATATATATATATATATTTATTATAATCTTTAAAGATAATGAATGTTTTGTATGTATAGAAAGAGAGAGGGAGAGATATTTTGAAAAATATTATTTTCAAAATTAAACAATTTTATCAACACGGAAGTTTAACTTTAAATATTTAAATTTCTAATTAGAAATAAAATAAAAAAATAAATCAGGATTAATTTTTAATTAGTTTTAAAAGAAAAGAAAATTTACAAAAAAAAAAAATATTTTTTCATTTAATTTTGTTTATTTTTGTCATTTTTTTTTTTATTATTTTTTCATTAAAGTCTGTCAATGAAAATTACATAAATATAATGTCAGTGGTTATCAATAGGAAAAACAGCTAACAAATATATGTAATCGGATGAACTGTGGCGTATCTTATTACAAAATAACAATATAAGACTTTCAATTGGAGTTTGCGGTTTCGAGGTCGTTAATGTTTTGATTTGGTTGAGTAAGGTTCGTTTAAAAAACACATATATAATAATATTTCTTTATAATTACTTTAATTAATTTTAACCATACTTCTATCCATCTAAAATAATTATAAATATAAATAAATATTTTTTTTTTACATTCCTTACATACACACAATTTTTTTTTTTTTTTTTTTTTTTTTTTTGAATTGAATTAATGCGATCAATCTTATCAATCGTTGCATTACTATCTCATATTTGTGTTTGACTTTGTACATAAAAATTCCTGCATACCGATTTCGATAAATATTTTTAGAAAGCTATTATTTAAAAAAAATTATATTTATTTGAAATGTAATGTAATTTATTGACATGGAATGTAAGTGTGCTATGATATCACAGAAACATGTCAATGCTTAAATAATTTCAAAAAAATTATATTTTAAAATTCCCAAATAAGGAATAATAATAATAATTAACTTGTTTTCCAATATTTTTATTGAATAAATTTTAATTTTTCTAACACTATTATTTTGAAATAATTTGTAATTAGATTAACTCAGTTTCAGTTTACAACCTTTCTGTTCCAGCGCCCCCCTTTTTCTAAAAAAAATTCTTAGGCTCCCTTAATTTTTGTAATAATCTAATTTCCTTTTTCAATAGTCGGGCACATTTCAGAAATAATATAACAACAGGGGTGGGCCATGGTTCAGAGCATCGCAAAATCAATTGATTTTTTTTTTTTTTGTTTTTTTTAGAACCATATTGGAAAAAAATTGAAAAAAAAATCGAAAATTTTCAAATGTTTGCGGGTTGGTTTGAAATTGGTTCTAAAATCTTCGCGCCCCTCTTGCGACAGTCTTGCGCCCCTCAAGGGGGACACGCCTCACAAGTTGGAAACCGCTGGAATAACTATTATAAAATTAATGTATATTCTTTATATTAATTAATAAATATTCTAATATATTATTAAATATTATATGGTTAATTAATTAGTATAAAGAATATACGTCATTTTATAAGGTAATTGTTCAAATTAGAAACTTTCCTTAAGCAATATTTCTCGGTCTTTTCTAGTTTACGAAATAAATAAAGATTTTTTAAGTTTGTCAGATTAGCTGATTATGAACGAAATATGCCATTAAGTAATGTTTTATTGACTAATTCACTAATTATTCACTTATTCCTAATTTTCGATTTTTTTCGGTTCGGTTTGGTTATATAGGAAAATTATTTAATTAATGAATGTTTTAATTTTTCTATATCCAATCCGAACTGAAGAAAAAAATCACGAAAATTAGTGGAGCACTCTGATGGTCAAATTAATAAAACATGATAGCTAAATAAAATATTAATGAATTTATATCCAAACTTTAATCCTTTTTATCCCCTAAACTAGAAGCAACCCGGAAAAATTACATAAGGAAGGTTTCTTTGGAATTAACAAAGGAATCCAGTGGTAGAGTTTTATACAAATCCATAACATGACAATTAATCCGGACAATTATCATTAATAATTCAAAGGATATAGTTTATTGATATATAAACTAAAATAGTATTTATATTTAAACGCTTGTTACTCAAACAATAAATATTTCTCCAATGCTCACTATCTTGACTCATCTTCATAACAAGAAAATATTAATTTAACTAATATATATATATATATATATATATTTTATATGTTATATATATATAACATTAGAAAATCGTTAAATTTTTTTAATTAAAATTTGTTATACATTTGACTCTTATATAAATAATAACGGAAAAATAAATAAAGTATATCTTTCTAGCAATTTCAAATATATAAATATATATAATAAATATTTAGAAAATTTAATTGTAATTATAAAGAAAAATCATAAATTTCTACCAAAAAAGGATTTTTAGGATGAAATCAATTCAATTCATAAGAAATAATAAGTTATTTTCTAAGCTATGTAAACTAAAATCATATTAAAAAAATATAAAATTTATTTAAGAATAATTTTTTACTATCTCGTAAGAGATAGTATTGCGATCACGAAAATTTTCGATGTTGAAATTTTGATGTTTTTATACGTTTTGAGGGTTCCTGAATCATTTTCACTAAGGTTGAGAAAAATGTCTGTGTGTGTGTATGTATGTAACCAGGATTACGCAAAAAAGGTTTGAGCTAGAATGATGAAATTTGGTACATGAGCATTATTCAAAATTCGTAGTTTTCTATCAACTTTTGAAAAATGTAGCTCAACCGTAAGAGGGGCATTACCTACAACGTTTTGATTTTTTTTCCTCTAAAGTGACCGTAAAAATAAAGATATATGTTTGATCTTTTTTCACATGATTAATAATTGTATAAAACTGCTATATATAGAATTTCAGCTTGATTGATTCTCTGAAATTACCAGAATGAATTTTTTAACACTGCAAATCTCACGCGCCAACACGTGACGTGATGCCATCAACAAAAAGCCAAACATGCGCTGGTTTAATATTTATTATTTATAATTTATAATTAATTAAATTTATTTTAAATATAATATATTATGTTATTTAATCCTATTCAAATTGCGAGATAGTCGAGTGGAGACACTCCAGCTAATTTTAATTTGATTAATAAAAGTACTTGTTTTATGCGCATTTAAAAGCTTTCTTCTTTTTAATTAATGATCACGTAACAGCCGAAATACGCATAAAGCAAATATATAAATAAACTTTAGAGTTCACCGAATATTTAATTAAAAATTTGATATATTTAAAATTTAATTATATTTTTATAAAACATAACAAATGGTTTTAACTAGAGTCAACGGTTAAATATATGAATTTCAAAATATATTTTATTTTTGCATTTAAATACCCCTATTAGCAAATTAATAAATTTATATTTAAGATAAAAAAAAAATAATAATTTCCCATTCTTTTTACTATCTCGCCAGAGATAGTATTGCGATCACGAAAATTTTCGATGTTGAGATTTTGATGTTTTTATACGTTTTGAAGGTTCCAGAATCACTTTCACTAAGGCTGAGAAAAATGTCTGTGTGTGTGTGTGTATGTGTGTATGTATGTAACCAAGATTACGCAAAAACGGTTTGAGCTAGAATGATGAAATTTGGTACATGGGTATTATTCAGAATTTGTAGTTTTCTATCAACTTTTGAAAAATGTAGGTTAACTGGAAGTGGGTCATTACTTACAACGTTTTGATTTTTTTTCTTCTAAAGTGACCGTAAAAATAAAGATATATGTTTGATAATTTTTCACATGATTAATAATTGTATAAAACTGCTATATATAGAATTTCAGCTTGATTGAATCGCTGAAAGTACCAGAATTAATTTTTTAACCCTAGCAAATCTCACGCGCCAACACGTGACGTGGTGCCATCAACAAAGAGACAAACATGTGCTGGTTCAATAAATATTATTTATTAATTTTAATTTATAATTTAATTAATTTAATTTAATTTAAATTAATATATGTTATTTAATCCAATTCAAATTTGCGAGATAGTAGAGTGGAGACACTCCAGATTTTTTTATTTTAACACATTTTGAATTTCTTTCATTAAACTTGATCATAATTCAATTCAATTATATTATATTATTACACTAATGTTATTGAGTGCTACCATATTAAGATCGATCTATCTCGGTGGCTCTACAGAACTCGAAAGTTCTTGGCAGCAGTAACCACATTTCTCCAAATGTCCCTATCCTGAGCCACAATCAACCAACTCCTACCTTCCCCCACCTCTTTCACGTCCCTTCCTACATTGTCCACCGACCTCGTCCTTTACTTTAAAATTAAATAATTTTTTTTGAATAGTTAGGAGAATATATTAGACAAACTCAATTTAGAAATGTTAAGATGATCACTTACAATTCCTTTCTTTTCCTTGCTCGGAACATCTGTCCCCAATTTTAGTTCTGAAGCTAGCGCCATATTTTCACGAACAGTTAATAAGGGTTGTAGACGGTCATCTTGTGTGATATAACAGGACATTCGTCGAAAATCTTCTAAATCTCTTTCAAGATCATCAACAGATACCACACCAGTCACGCCTGAAATTCTGATAAAAAAAAAATTTTCATTTTTAATAAATCAATTTATTATATTGGAAAATATTTAGAAAATATATGCCTTTGTTAATTATATAAATATAGATAAATATTATTGAAGTATATATATATATATATATATATATCATTAATCCGTTTCGTTATTTCGCCTTTTTTCCTATCCAACATGTTAAAGAGAAATAAACAAGGAAATTTTGTTTATTTTTTTACTAAAATGTTTTAAAGAAATCATTATGAATATATTGATTATTAGTTAATTCAATTTTACTAATAGTTAACGAAAAAAATGTATAAATAAATTGAATTTCCCGCTTATTCTTTTCAACAATCATTTAACAGTTTTATTTGTGCTTTTATATACACACTTAACCTCCAATTCTATGAAATAAACATAACCACAAAAAAGTAAGTCATAATAATTAAAAATAAATAACCACTCTTCTTTAATAACACTTTGATAGGGGAAATGGAGAATATCCATTTCTTGAATATACATATAATAAAAAATGATTAATTTAATTATTAATTGTTAATCCTTTTTTTACAATTACTTAGATTAATCAATTAATTAATTATATTCCAATTTTTATGTTTGATTTATTTTCAGAATTAATTAAATTTTTTTTTTTACAAAATTTTAAGATTTTATCAAATTAAATTTCGAGATATACATTTATAAAGCTGAAAATAGAATTCATATAACTGACCCTGTATTTAAGATGTACTAAATTTTATCTAGATTCTTTTTAATAACGGTATATAAATATGTGTATACTTTTTGTTTGCTCTTTTTGAAACCACAACCCATAACGCTCATTAGGGTACATGTTTGTTTGTTTGATTGTCTACTCGTCTACTGGATTAAACCTTCCAGGTCTACGTAGGTTTGGAAAAACAATGATAATTATCCAGATGTTTCAACTTTAATATCATAGTTCAGCCATAGCTATTTAATTAAAGATTAAACACTGCAGATGATAGTAATAGTAAGTAAATTCCAATAGGATTCTTAATCTATGGAAAAGGATTACAACGAAGATTATTTCAATTACAAGCAGATGATGATAAAAAATATTTTTTTTTACTATTATGTTCATTGGTTCAGAAGAGTTAATTTATAGAAAAATTCATTTTATTAGAAACTTTCTTTGATAAAAACAAAACCCGCAATTATGTGATGAAAAATAGAATTGGTTTTTGTCTAAAATTTCATTAGTTGAAATCTGGAGTGGGAAGGTAAAAACTAACATTTTGATGAACATAAGAAATGTACTAAGATTCTTCCAGTAATTGATTAATCTAAATCAATTGTAAATTACGCCATTTACGATACTTGTTAAACCAAAATCCAGAAATATGTGAAAACTTTAGTAAATCGATGAAAGAATGGAATGGATTTCAATTTTTATTAACAATTTGTTCAATAAAATTAAAATTATTAAAAGGATTTTTATTAAAATACCACATATTTGTCTAATTTATTTATTGAATTAATTAAACGTATAACGTTTCGACTGTTTATTCTGCAGTCGTTATCAAGTACCATACGCTTGCTCCGACTCAAGGTTGGTGGTAAGCGGTGTGGTCTTTCAATAAAAATCCTTTTTATAATTATGAAATAAAACAAAAAAGTTTTAATAAATACATTCTTGATAAAATTAATTTTTCTAATAAAATTTATAAACAGTTAAGACACAAGTTTATCAGAAAATGAGACTTTAAATAAAATTAAAAATAATATTTAATTTAAAATCATTCAGCCATTTTGGATAAACCCAGCCGAGCAAATTCTTGATATTAACAAGGAATGCCCTAAAAATTTGGGTTTGTTTGTTTGTTTTTTATCAATATCTTTGTCAATGTATACGTTTTCAAACAAGATTTAAGAAAAAAAAATACCAGGAAATAAAATTACAAATAACCACTTGGGTCAATGTTTGCGATTAGCTATGTACCTACATGATTATTCCAACCTGACTAGGAAAGATTATTTCTTATTTTTACAATCATCTTCAGCCTTATCTTAATAATTAATCAAATAGTATATTTACATTGATTTCATTCAATTAATAGGTGTAACATGTGGATATTGATGTAATATTAATACAAAAAGATTTATTGCTAATATTGCAGTGTGAAAGTGAGTTATTGGAAGAGCAGTCAAGAGCTACTAGGAAGGAGGTAGAGGCATTTTGCTGGATGGAATGAAGAGTGTAAAATCATTCTTCGGGATGGAGAGGAAAGAGTGGCATCATCTCTGACCAATACGACAGTGCCAGGATTCTACCACTAGGCTGTATCATTGAATGCCCGGAAAGAACCCAGAGAACGCCCCCCAGAGAATTAACAGTTGTCTTTTTTTGAACTCTATAATATTAATCATGAACAAAAAGTTCGCGACCCTTTAAAATTTGAAATTGCTAAATAATATAAAATTTGATATATCAATAACATAAAAATAAATGAACTTTATTTTATAGTTCATTTATAAGTTATAATTTCCTATGAAACTTATTATAACTATATTTATTTCTTTAATCATTTAATATTAATTTTATTAGAATTTAATATTTTATTATTATCCTAATGAATTCAAATTTACCCCTTCCATAATCAAACTTAACCTTACTATTTCCTATTAATAATAAACAGAATACTATTAATTAAATTAAAGATCAATTTTATTAATTCTAAACACATTATTTAATACCCAACCCATACTAAGTCTCCAATATACGACAATATATATTAATTTATATATGTATATATAGTAAGAAATTATATATATTCCCCAAATAATTTTTTACATCCGCCCTCTGTTAGGGCAATAATATAATTTCTTACTATATATACATATAAATATAACTCTTTATATGATGAAAAAAATAAACCAAAAAGAAAAAAAAACTATTTCTAAATTTTAGAACTCATACTTAGGACAACAATTATGGATTGGGATACTGCGGAAAGATTAATCAACGATAGGCACCACTGAATTACAGAAACTTCCCCTCCAGGTCAGAAATAGACATAATTAAGATGAAGTAAGAGATAATAGAGATAATTAATGTTAAAGCTAAAAAAAAAAACTATAAGAAAAATAAATTTTCAAAGAGAGTAAATGTTGAAGAAAATAATAAAAAAATTTTTTTTATCGCGTTCCAAAATTAATAAATGGTATTTTTTAAATAATTATATATATATTAGATAAATATTGGGCGTATTATATTAATATTTTATTATTGATAGGTATATTTAATTTATGATTCTGAACTACTAACTAAATTATACAATAATGAATATTATACTATTAAAAAAACTAATCTTCAATGTTGTATATTATAAGACTTATTATATTTAAATATAAAAAAAATTTATTGATAGAGAGAGAACCTTTCAAATTTGATTAAGTTTCGTATATATCTTGATAATATGTTCTTGACATTTTTCTAGATGATTAAAATCTGATGAATTAATGATAATTGATCTGGTAATGGAGGTAACCATCCGTTGAATAAGAATTTGAAACTGACTTTCAATCGAATCAATGAGTAATACAAATAAAATTTTTGAACTTTGTGCTCTTTATCATAGATGAACTTTGATTTGCAATAATTCTACACTATTATTGTTGAAAAAAATTAAGATTATGTTATCTTAATTATAAAGTATCATTTTTAGGAACTGATTAAGCAATAAATATATATAATTGTATAAAATTTTATATGAATTTTATATATATATATATGTATATATTTGATAATTGTTTATGATAGTTGATTATATTATAGATTTGGAGGTTAAGTGTAAATCTAAAAACACAAAATGACTGCTTATAATTGTTGAAAAGATTGAGAGGGAAATTTAATTTTTGTTTTTTTGATCATTATGAATCATTTTTTTCATAAATAGGATTCCTTTAAAAATACAAATATTTCAGTAATAATTTTAATATATATAGTTCATAGATCAAAGTTTAATTTTTTAAATCTAATGAATTTTTATTAAGAAGTAATTATCTAATTCAGAAATTTTATAGAATAAATCAGAATGTATATATAAGAGAATAAACTCATTAATACTTGAACGATAATTATTTATTTATTATAATATATATTGTTTCATAATAAAATGTAAATCAAATTTATATTTAATATGTGAAATAAGATGATTAAATAATACAAAATTGAAAATAATATTAATATAATTTTTTAAAAAAATTTTATATAATATTCAAAGAAAAAACTTTTGGCTAGTTGATTTTCTTTGAATTTAATTTTTGAAATCATATTTACCTTTATTCTTTAGTAATTAGTTTTTTAATTTATTAATTAACTATAGATAAATGAATTATAAAATATAAAATTAATGTCTATTTTTTCAATATTTCATCTATTTTAATTATTTTAATATGAAAATAAAGATACTCAACCTATAACCAGATAAAATATCAAGAAGGGTTGATTTTCCAGCTCCTGATGGTCCCATGATCGCTATTAATTGAGCAGGTGGAAATCTTCCAAAAACGCCATGTAATATTTCTTTTGATCCTAAAATGAACAAAAGGAAAAAACAAAAAATTAATTAAGTTTATTAAATGAGTAGTGGATTGAATCCAAATTCATAAATAATTATGTAAATAAGGCATTTGTATTATTTTTACAAAATTAAAAATCATATAAAAAACAACCAAGTTTTGAAAATATCTGACTAATTAATAAAAAAAAAAGGATAAAATCATTTCTAGTTTATCTTGGTCAAATATAAAATATTGGTGACATTGAAGAATAGAGAGATGGTCATTGTGATAAGATACATATATCATTTATGATAAGAGGCAATGCAAGTACTCTATATATATATATATAATTTTAAAACAAATATAAATTGATTAATATTTATATATATATATATATAGGTAAGGGGATAAACTTCTAAGGACACCTTGATACTCTTGAACTTCAATAATGTAGGTCTTTTACCCACTAAAACCCTCTCCTATTTTCCTCTTTTATTAGAAGAAGGTGCTTTGATGACTGGATTAATAGTTGGCATATGTGTATTGCTTGGAATGGAGCCTACTTTGAAGGCGCCAAAATAAATTTTAGTGATTGAACAATTATTTTGGAATTTTTGACAGAATGTATATATATACTATTGAAAAGAGGATTAAATTTATATATATATATATATATAATGTAATAAGAAAATCTATAATACGATTAATAAGTTGTTTTTGTTTTATTATATAATATGTAATTGTAAATGTAATTTTATTATTACTTTAATTATTGAATAACTCATCTATAAAATTAAAAAAATATAAATATTAATTTAAATATCAACTTTTATTACATCTTAAAATTATGTATAGCTATCTATATAATGAACTCTGACGTAAAATATTACATTGAAAAAATGATTACCGTGTTGAATTACAATATAAAATAAAATATATAATAAAATTGAAATTAAAAAGAATTCCTTTTTTGAGGTTCGTGTAAAAAATATATTAGAGAATCATATATTCTTTCAAAATCGTGAAAAATAAAAATTATTAATGTATTGACTTGTAATACTTATCAATAATAATATTTATACTTAATTAATAAAAGATTTATAAATCTATGCTCAAATATAATTAAGGGGCGACAATTTGTTTATTATTATTATAAAAATTTTAAGAGAAATCAAAACAAAAAAAAAATTGGGACCAAAATTGTTTTCACAAAGGAATTATATATAATTATATTAATTAGTCACTTTAATTATATTTACTATCTCACCAGAGATAGTATTGCAATCATGAAAATTTTCAATGTCGTGATTTTGATGTTTTTATACGTTTTGAAGGTTCCTGAATCATTTTCACTAAGGTTGAGAAAAATGTCTATGTGTGTGTGTATGTGTGTATGTATGTAAACAAGATTACGCAAATACAAGTTGATCTAGAATAATGAAATTTGGTACACGGGCATTATTCAAAATTCGTAGTTTTCTCTCAACTTTTGATAAATGTAGCTCAACCGGAAGAGGGTAATTACCAACAACGTTTTGATTTTTTTCCCTCTAAACTGACCGTAAAAATAAAGATATATGTTTGATAGTTTTTCACATGATTAAAAATTGTATAAAACTGCTATATATAGAATTTCAACTTAATTGAATCGCTGAAAGTACCGGAATTAATTTTTTAAATTTTTAACACATTGACTGTTAATCACGCGTCAGCACGTGACTTGGTAACATCAACAAAGAGCCAAACATGCGCTGGTTTAATAAATATTATTTATTAATTAATTAAATTTAATTTAAATATAATATATGCTATTTAATCCAATTCAAATTGCTAGATAGTCGAGTGGAGACACTCCAGCTTATTTTGGTATGGTAAGACCACCGAAGTGTTTGCCCCAATATCTATTTCTATGAAGTTAATAGAGTTACCCAGAAAGTTATTTAAATTTAATTATTTTTTTATTATTTTCCATGTTTAAAATATTTTTTTTTTTTTCAAATTATTTAGAAAATTTTCTTTAACCTAGAATAAAAATAATCTTTATTATTCTAAGTAAATATATTTATATGTAAAACCTTTGTTATTTTTTTTCTCTTTGTTTTAGTTGTAATAAAAATAATTTTTAATTGACCAGATGCTCTTAACACCTTGACGTCAAAAAGATAAACCTTGATCTCGGTTTTCTAATTGAACGTTGAACAGCCTAGAGATATATATATACTCATATAACTGAAATCGTGACTAATTTCATGATGAAAGTCTGGACTCTGTACCGATCCGTAGTCTATCTCTATTAAATAAAAGACCCAAAGTTAACGTTCATTGAAATGTTTGCTTTTGTTGCAATCATCTATTTTGATTTTTCCATCCCTTTAAAATAATATCAAAGAAATGAAAATTAATATTATGAGTCATGTCCATGAAAGAACTTGAAAGAAAAATGCTTATTTATATGTTTATTTAGGCAAAAAATTGAGATACATAATTGATTTTATTATAAAAAATTTATATTTATATTTTATTTTTATAAATTTCAAAAAAAAAAATGTCAAGGTAAAATATTATTTTGAATGTGTATTTATTAATAATTAAGATTATTATATATAAATTAAAAAATATTAATATATATATAAATTATAAGTAATTTGATATTTGGGAATTTTTTTGAATTTTAATTATGTTTTGTGTTTGTTTGTCTTTTTATAGACAAAAAATAACACACTTATAATTTTGTAATCAAAATGTTGTTGTTTATTTCAAAACTACTTAATACCTAAATAAGATATATTATTTTTTTCTAACTATTAGTTAAAAAAAATGATTTGGTAATTTATTAATGAGACTGTATAAAAGCATAAATATTAATTTTTTTTTTTTTTGATGTCTCTCATTAATTTATATCAATTCTACCTTTGGGTTAAACTAAAAGTCATATCAACTTAAAATTTGAAAATAATAAAATCGTTATAAAAAAATAGATATTAAAATATTTCTTTATTATGATATAAATCCTCTGGATTTTGAAAAAAAAATAACTAAATTTTAATTTATTTTTCTCTTTATAATTTTCTTGAACTGCTTTAACAATTTTACAAAAATATAATAAATTTAATCAGTGGCGTAGCGTGATTTATTATGTAGGGGGGGGGGCACGGGGTGGTCCGGGGGTCTCCCCCAGAAGAATTTTGAGAAAATAAATTATTTATTTATTCATAACGTTTAGACTATACTTATACGTAATTTAAAGATGTTTTTTTTTTTGGGTTCATCAGCAGGTAAAATAAGAAGTAAGGGAACGCATAGTGGGAGCAAAACAAAAGTCTTATTTTTATTAAACTATTTTTTTCCATATAAGTTTTTATTTTTTCTTATTCAAAATATTAACGAACACAAAAAAATTCTAACAGTAGATTTAAGTGGGAGTTGTCAGGACATGAAAAAGGACTGGAACGCGTACCGGTTCTGATAAAAGGTAAGAGAACGTCGTTCCCCCGCGTTCCCCTCCCAATACACCACTGGTTTTCAGTTACAAAAATAATAATTTTAAAATTTATTTTTTGCATAAGTTTTGGGGGGGGGGTCACGTGCCCCTCGGCCCGACGCCACTGCATAATTAATCTAATGATTAGTAAAATAAATAAAAATTAATATATATAAACATTAATAAGATAAAATTTTTATAAATATATTTAATGTGGAATCAATGAAATATATTAATTGGTGATAAAATATATTTAAGAATATAAATAGAATATTATATTATCATTTTGATGAGTATATAATTTACAATTGAAAATTGAAACATCGATATGAATTAAATCAGAAAGTATGACAAGAAAATTTTATAGATATTAATTCTCAAACAAACGATTTATTGCAGGCCTTATAGAAAAATTATTCATATATGAGATAATCGAGTATATTTATAAGCAATCTCGATTATATATATAATATAATCATTAATTGTATTTTACCTTAAGTAATATATTATCATAATTCACATAAAACACGATAGCATGCTAAATAAGAACATAAACATTAAATTATTAAATAAAAAAAATTATAATATGAATATGATTATATTTAGCATCAAACAAAATAAACTAAAAAATTGAAAAATTAGGTTAATTATATATATATATATATATACTATATGTGTAAAAAAATTTAATAAGCAAATTTATTATAATAAAAAAAAATGCTGAGATTCGGTTTAGTTTTTTAAATAGTTTTTTTATAACAATCGAAATTATTTTTTTAGATTAATATATAATTATATAAATTGTGTACTAGGGTTTTTAATTTAATTTAATAAAATCATTTTTATTTTATAATTTATATTAAGGGTAAAATTTTATTACTAGGACAATAAAGATGAAAAATCTCAAAATCAAGAAAAATTAGTATGAGTATTTGCAGGCGGGTGGCTGTAAAAGAGCTACCAACCATAATTTTTTCTCTTATTTATTTTATGATTTATTTAATTTTTTCTTCCCCCCACCCCCACCCCGCCACCCGAATCCGTTTATCTAATTCATTCATCGTAATATTTACAATTTTATAATACGAATAATGTTATTAATAATGAGATAATCAATTTTGGATATAATAATATCAATATTTATATGTATATACAATAAATAAAAATTATTTAACAATATTATCGCTTTTGAATTGGCAATATTTGCGTTGAAAGCAGGAAATTCCATGTTTTGTGATTACCAGCATATTAATAGTAAAATTTTCTTACTAGAACAATAAAGATGAAAAATCTCCCAATCAAGAGAATTAGTATGAGTATTTGCAGGTGGGTGACTGTAAAAGAGCTACCAACCATAATTATCAATCTGATACAATGTAATTGAAATCTTGTCTCTTATTTATTTTATGATTAATTTATTTTTTTTTCTTCTCGTCCCCCTCCCACTCCAATCCGTTTATCTAATTCATTCATTGTAATATTTACAGTTTTATAATACGAATAATGTTATTAATAATGAAATAATCAATTTTGGATATAATAATATCAATATTTATATGTATTTGTATGTATATAGAATAAATAAAAATTATTTAACAATAAATATATTATCGCTTTTGAATTGAAAATATTTGCATTGAAAGCAAACAATTCCATGTTTTGTGATTACCAGCATATTTAGTAATTGCCTTTTAATTTTAAAAATCGCTATCATATATTCAAATAACAAAATTTCCTTTTCCATCACCGTGAAGATTGATTCTTATCACCATAATATATTATTGTTTATAAATTTTCTTATCTATTGCCAACTATTTAAGTATTATAAATACATTACGCCAATTTATGCATATTTATATGTTTTTAGAATAGGTCGTGATCTCTGGAAGAAAAACATTCTTCGATACTCTCACTGATATTCTGTTGTAAAAAATAAATCAAGAATAAAATGAAATTTATTTTGAATCATTCCTTAAAATGAAAAAAATGTATAAATTGCTAAAAAATGTAAAAGTGAAAATCAAGGTAAAGGTTGATAGGACCTGTTCTACTGATCATAGGATACTTAATTGATATAACCGACTTGATAGGTGTTGTCCTTGCATAGTTTGTATAAAAGTCAGAGATTTTTGTTTTTTAAACTTGTATTTAAATCCTGCATTTTTAAAAATTAAATTTGTACCATAATTACAATAAATCACATCTTTATAGTATTGAGTTTTTATTGTTTTTTATAATTAATAATAATTATAGTTAATTATTATATATATATTTCAAATTTATTGTTTTTTTTAATTACTACAAACATCCATTTATTGTGATTCAGCATGAATAAAAAAAATGGGCTGTGGCCAGGCACAGAACCGACCAATTATTTGAAATAAATTAATTTCCAAATAACATTATATATATATAGAAAGTATAAAAAAAAAAATTTTAAAATTTGAATTAAAATGACTAAATTATATTTTCTTCGTTTTTATTTTTAGTTTATTTTCTCAATTATTAATTACTACTATATTTTAAGTGAAAAATTTCCGACAATGAATATAAAATTAATACTTTGTAAACTACCACTTCCGGTTTCCGAATATACACCAAAAGTTGATGAATTCATGCTATTGATGCATTAAGTAATGGACAGACGGACAGACTATATGCTAAAAATATTTTTTCTGTTAACAAAATGTATGATTCATGGAGATATGTAAAAATCTCTACATGTTAAATCTGGTGTGAGAACATATATATATATATATATATATATATATATAAATGAATACTTAGTATAAACGTGGTTATTTTAATAAAAATAAATCTTAAAGATTGTATTGATAGATTTTATATTATAATCTGATATTATGTTTTTATATTAAGATTACCTTAAAATGTGTATTTAAATCATGCATTTTTTAAAATTAAATTTGTACCTTAATTATAATAAATCATCATCATCTTTATCGTACTGAGAATGTATTTAGGGTATTTATTTATGTTTTCAAACTAAAATCAATTTATTTATTAAACTCATTTAAAGAACAATATTCATTTTTTGATAAATATTTAAAATATTGTATTTATTAAATTAATATTAGAACTTTTTGTAGGTAATTTGGAGATTGATAGAGATTTGAGCTCTTCAGGCGAATGATCGCCTGAATATACTCCCACGCTTTAATGTCAATTGAATGTTTCCTGTTATCCAAAGGATCGGAGTGGAATGGGTCGAAGGTGGAGTTTGGAATTGGCAAAAATTTTTTTTTTTTTTTTTTTTAAAAATTGAATAGTTCCATTTATATGAAAATTTAATTTTAAAATTATTAAATATAATCAAAAGCGGTTGTATTTGATAAGAGATTTTGTCCACGTGAAAATTAAATAAATATTTTAAAAATTTAATTATAATTTATGTTACCATTTGCTTATATATTAAAAATACATAAAATATAATACCACTAATTATTTTATAATTAATAAACGAACAACTATATATATATATATATATATATATAAATATAGGTTATGAAATTTAACCTAAAAAATCATATTATATTATTATAATTGAATTATAAATTTTTAATTCAAATCATTGTTTTAAAAAATCAAATCAGCAACCAATTTCTTAATTAATCAATTCATTTCAACGTTATAAGGTAACCGGAAGAAAACATTTACATAAATTTCCGATTTGAATTGATTTAATATATTTTTAAATATAATTAAAATTAAATTAAAATATTTGGATTGTTAAGAAAATATTACATATTTGAAATAAATACTAAACCAAATCAATTATTATTATTTTACATTAACATATATATATACACGATAATTGATCTAATTAATTATTTTAAAATTTTAATCTCTATAAGATTTTAAAATTGCTTTATCTACATTTTTCATTTTACTTATTGAAATAAATACATATCTTTATGTAATATATATTTTTTTATTTGTAATTTAATTTTTAATCAATTCTCATTAAAAATAATTTGAGGAGTTAATTAAAATTGAAATCTATTTATAATTTTATTCATTTACAAATAAGGACAAGCAAAAGACTATAAATTTATAGATAAAACATAAAAAGTAAATTGTTTCTTTGCATAAAATTAATACAAAAACATTGTTTTCCCATTTATTTGTAATTATAAACCATTTCGAAAAACAGAATATCTTTTCCATTTTTTACCTATACTATATTTATTCTATTTTTAATTTTTTTTTTCATTATATATATATATATATATATATATATATATATATAGGTATAGATACATATATTTCACTAGTATTGAAATTGTGAATATTGTAAATTGTAAATTTGTCGAAAAAAGAAGTTATTTCTTTATTGTAATTTACTTTACTTCTGTTATTGTAATCTATTTTAGAATAATTCTTATTTATATATCCTGTTCATTGGAGTATCATTTTATATTCTTTGGACAAATTTAAACAACAACAATCATAAGAAATAAATAAGATACGAATATATTATTAAATTCAAATAAAGTTTTAGTTCTATTCTTACAAATTTATAAATTTTATACTTGGCGCATTTTTAATTAATATATATATATATATATATTTATTTATAGTAATTAATAATAAGATATAATAATAATAATAATAATAAGATATAAATAAGATGCTAATATATTATTAGATTCAATTAAGGTTTTAGTTCAAATCTTACAAATTTATAAATATTATTCTTAGCGAATTTTTAATTATATATATATACATATATAGTAATTAATAATCTTTTTTTAATGTATATTATTTATTATTGCTGATAAATTAATTTTTTTTTTAAGTAGAAAATTATTATAATATATAATTTTTTTTTTATAAAGCCATGCAATTAATTTATCTGATAAAGCGGAACCGATATGTGGAACGCGAGGGGGAGGGGGTCCCCGGCGAACCATTCTCAATACGAATAAATGTACGATTCATCGGGAAGAATAGAAAAAAAAATTAAAAGATTGATTGAATGATTTACCTCTTTTGAAGCCAAGTGAAACGGTGTAGTGTAGATTTTCGAATTTCAAATCGACCGGCTCTTTTTGTGGTAAACGGGAGAATTTTTGTGAGGAAGCATCGTTTAAAATTGGAATTTCTTGGATATCTGCGATACTGGGTGTCCGGGAAGCCCGGCGATGGATCACCGGCGGCTCCGTCACGTCGCGTTCCATGTCGACCATTATACTACTAGCGGTACTCTGCACAAGGAGTTCGCCGGCCGTCGTCCCCCTCGACGCTGACCCCCTCCCAGCAGCTGGCCCCTCCCAGTTGGAGTCATCTCTTGGGCACCGGTTACCGCACACCTCACAACCACCTCCAACAAAGAAATACTCCACTTACAACAATTATACTAACTAAATTGATTAAATTTTACCTTCAAATATCCATAAAAAATCTACAAAAAAAAAATAAATAAATAAACAATTTTCAAATAAAGTTAAATGAAGTTTAAGTCAACCTTCCGAGAATTTCATTTTTTAAAAATTAGAAAAAAAATTCTATAATAAATAGATTCTTATTTTGCCTTCATATATCCATAAAAAATCTACAAAAAAATAATAAATAAATAAATAAATAAACAATTTCCAAATAAAGTTAAATGAAGTTTAAGTCAACCTTCCTAGAATTGCATTTTTTAAAAATTAGAAAAAAAAATTCTATAATAAATAGATTCTTATTTTGCCTTCATATATCCATAAAAAATCTACAAAAAAAAAAATAAATAAATAAACAATTTTCAAATAAAGTTAAATGAAGTTTAAGTCAACCTTTCTAGAATTTCATTTTTTAAAAATTAAAAAAAAAAATTCTATAATAAATATATTCTTATTTTGCCTTCAAATATCCATAAAAAATCTACAAAAAAATAATAAATAAATAAACAATTTTCAAATAAAGTTAAATGAAGTTTAAGTCAACCTTCCTTGAATTTCATTTTTTAAAAATTAAAAAAAAAATCTATAATAAATACATTCTTATAAAATAAATAAATTCTTATAAAATATAGACAATAAAAATAGAATTATTAGAAATTAATCTATATATTAAATAAAATTAATTAATTAATTTTATAAGTTTCATAAAAATAAATTACCCCTCTTGAAATAATATTTAATAAATTTGTATAATAATTAAATAAATATATATATATATATATATGAATTAATCACTAATTTAAATCTATAATTTGTTAAAATTATCATTGAATTAATAAAATATATTTAGATAATAGAGTAATTAAAAATAAAAAATAAATAATTTCAATGAAACATTAAAAAATGAGTGATGATGATTTCCACCATCAAACAATAATCTTTGGGCAAATTCCATTTCGATTTTTCTTCGTAAATAATTAAAATATTTAATTATATTTATAATTTAAAAAAAAAATACTTTTTTCAATGTTAATATGGTAATAAAAATTGCAATTAAATTCAAATGATTTTTTTTATAAATTTTATATACTACTTGTTTTTGAATTCTATGAAAAATATCTAGAAAAGTATTTATTAAGTTATTTACAGAAAAAATAAATACATAAAATAATTTTATTTTTTTTTAAATTACTACAAAAACAATAATTGATTAAAAAAAATAGATGATATGATTTGGATATTTCGGTAAGTTTAAGTTTCTGATAAAATGTTTAGCATATAAATGAAGAAATATCGTTATTTGTTTTGGTTTCAATTACTAAGCTACCTTTTCTCTACTTAGTAGTTTAATATAATTTTAATATAATTTACCTTGGCATTCTTTGATTTTTCTCTATTTGGTCATTATAAATTTATGTTAATTATTTTCAGTTTTTTTATGTGTTAGAATTCGTTTCAGCTGGGGAAAGCATAAACAAATAATACGCGTATTTCGATTATATTGTAGAGTATCTATTAAACATTTCTACAAATGACATAACATACGAGGGCAGGTTAATAAGTCCGTAACTTTTTGAATTTCCTGTCTTTTAAATGAAATGGCAATACTGCTCTTGTCAGCAGGCAACTATCATCTGACTCCTGTCGAAATTGGAACCAACTGGGTCTTTAAGTTTTTGTTTGACATTCATTAATAGCAGGCTACCTCGTGATTTGAGAAGAAAATGGAAAAAGTGAATTTCGTGTACTCATTAAGCATTATGGCATTGGTGTTGTTTAACCGCAGTTTTTGCGCCGTTTCCTAACTGTAGATGAAAACGTGGATTCATCACAACGCACCAGAGACCAATCAGTAATCAAAACAGTGGGTTTCTCGGGGTGAATCGGCACCAAACCATTTTTTGGAAGTGATAAAAAAATTGAAGAAAAGTTGGACGAAGTGTATAGAGCTCAATTATGTTGAAAAATAAAATAATTTTTTATCCAAAAACAACCTACGTTCCTATTCAAAAAGTCACGGACTTATGAACTACCCTCGTATATTTAAAGACTTAACATACAAAATGTAGAATTTAAAAATATTGAAAAAATTTAAATACTTAGGTTCTGTGATCACGAAGAATAATAATATTCGAAAGAATTTAAGTCGAGGTTGCAATCGAGTAACACCTGTTACCATACAGTATAACAAGAAATATTAATTCAAGATAAATAAAGATATATATAAACACACACAAATATTTTAGGTATCACTTGTTTTAAAAATGCTTTACATATATTCATGAAATACAACAAAATCATATGTAAAAGGTAAATAATACTATTAAATACAATAGTAATATATATTTCTTAATACTGTAGTACAGTGGTTCTCAACCTTTTTTTTACCGCGGCACACTTTTAACAGTTTAAAAATTTGGCGGCACACAAAGAATAAGCGGGAGTGTCCTCCCCTAGACTTCCCCGCGTTTAAATAGGTATAAAGAGTTGTGAATGAATATTTAGAATGTGTAAACTTGGTATCGATAAAGAGCCAGTTCGTATTAGTTTATTGGTGTCAAATTTGATATTTGGTAACATTTATATATATATATATATATATATATATATATATATATATATATAGAATAAAGTGCTACTTCCGGTTAACTGATATTTTAAATGTAAAAAATCAGATATGGATATAATATAAATATTTTTAATTTTATTTTATTTATAATATATAAGGGCTGGCTGTGACGTCATGAAGTGCTGGGTGACGTCATATAATTTTAAATTAAGAAAAAACTAATGAAGATGATTTTTCTTGAGGATAAAACCAATAGATAACACGTGGAGATATGTCCTCACGTGAAATTTGATATGAAAATAACCCTTCACTTCCTCTCTTCGATCGGCAATACTAGCACTTCCGGTTTCCGGATTTGCACCAAAAGTTGATCAATTCATCATACTGATGCATTAAGTAAATATACCAAATTTCATCAAAATCCGTTGAGCCGTTCAGGCTGTACACATCTATACGGACGGACGGACAGACAGACGGACGGACGGACAGACATCATGCTAAAAATACTTTTTTCTGTTAAGAAAATGCATGAGTCGTGGAGATATGTACCTAAAAATATCCATAGGTGAAATTTGGTGTGAAAACAATACCTCCCTTACTATCGTCGGTCGGTAAAAAAGAAACGCTACTTTATAGGTAAAATGTCACTTCCGGTAGTCAGATCATGATGAAATTTGGTATCTCAATTTTTTTCATATTTTTAAATCTATATATAAAATATGAAGCAAATATCTCGAAGCAAACTGGTACTTTACTTGAAAGGTAAACGCAACCAGTGTAGGTAAAGTACCACTTCCGGTTAACCGATTTTGACGAAATTTTGATAGAAATCTACAAACTGTGAATAATATCGGTGTACCAAATTTCGAAGTCCTAGCTTGATTAGTTTTTGAGTAAATTTGCTTACAGACATTACATACATACATACACACACACAGACATAATTCGAAAAATGGTATTTTCCGACTCAGGGAGGTCTAAAACGTCAAGATCTATCGAAATCTCGAAGTCGAAATTTTTGACGATTCCAATACTTCCCTTATACGAAGTATGCGGGAAAGTAAAAAGATAAGTGTAAAAGTTTACTATATTGAAAAAAAAGTTGTCCAAAAAATTTTTTTTTTAGAACCATATTCCAAAAACGTTTTACCTTTTTTTAGAACCAAATTGAAAAAATTTAGAAAAAAAGTCGGAAATGTTTAAGAGCCTTATAATAATAACTGCTGTAGTAAATTGCGGTTTATCATAATACCGAATAATCTAAGTCCGTATATTTGAAGAAATATACAATTATATTAATGTTAATAATAAGAATTTTCACTACTAAATCATAAGTAAGAAATTCAACCTTAATTGTGTGAATTCATTATTTTTATTTTTAAAAAATATATCAATATAATTAATATTTATGTCCTATTTATCCAGGATTCAACTTCAATTTAAAATAAATATAATATTTTTTAATTTAATAAATAATGTAGGATTTAAAATAAAATAAAATATAAAAATATAACTTTGCAAATAATATTTTATAGTAATATTATTAAAAATAGAGAAATAAATAAATAAAATTTATAATAAAATAAACAATAAAAAAAAAGGTATTCTAAATATTATAAGATGTAATTGAATATGAGAGAGAGTTTTTTTCATAAATTATGATTGAAATTCCATATTTGAAGGGTTTATGGCCCGAGCATTCAAGATGGCTAACGGTATAATGTTCCGATTTTTCGATTGAAATCTGATCAAATAAACTTTCTTTAAAAGGGTCCTCATACCTGCTAGTACAAGATTGTTGTGGTTGAACTACGCGCTCAGGTTATGTTTCTACCACAATCTCCAATCGAATTTTCACCCAAAAAATTTTATTAATCAGCTTAAAACAGTCCTTTCTATTATTTACAAAAAATTATATAAAATAAAATAGGAATATAGAATTTATACTTTAACTTATATATACTTTTAATTGTTATTTATTTTTCATAACACTAAACTTATTATAGTAATTCTACGTAGCCCCTTTACAGTCATTCCAAAAGTTTTAATAAGAGTCATAAACACAGGATCACTAATAGGCATGTATGTATAATATATAATAATATAGTTAATTTAAAGTATCCCCAAAGGCTTCTACCCTTATATAAGTAATCGCCACCCCTTAGAACAGGGGTGTCAAACTCGCGGCCCTCGACCACTTTCGACTTTTTTAAAAAAATTGAAATTTGCAAAAAAAAGGTAAAATGTCTTTCGCGACAAGACTTTCGACCGACGTTTTTTAAAAAATTGTCTCTAAAAAAAAAGGTAAAATGTTTTTCGCGACCAGACTTTCGACTTTTTTAAAAAAAATTTTGCGGCCCGCGACCACTTTCGACTTTAAAAAAAAGTAAAATGTTTTTTTGCGGCCCGCCTAAAGTTAAACCTTGTTTATTTGGCCCAAGTGTACCTATGAGTTTGACACCCCTGCCTTAGAATGAGTAAAATTATCTTAACAACCACTTATATAAATATATAAATTTATGAAAAAAGGTAAACATATATATATATATTAATTCCAATCAGGAATTTTAATTAATGTAATATAAAATCCACCCATTAATAGGATCAAAGTAATAGTAAGAGTGGAGGTCAATAAGTACGTGACTTTTTGAATGAAACACTGGTTTTTGGATAAAAAATTATATTATTTTTCAGTCTAGTCTCCTTTGAGTTCTATACACTTCGTCCAACTTTTCTCCAATTTTTACCGACCGACGATAGTAAGGGAGGTATTGTTTTCACACCAAATTTCACATGTGGAGATTTTTACATATCTCCACGAATCATGCATTTTCTAAACAGAATGATGTCTGTCCGTCTGTCCGTCCGTATAGATGTGTACAGCCTGAACGGCTCAACCGATTTTGATGAAATTTGGTATATTTACTTAATGCATCAGTGGGATGAATTGATCAACTTTTGGTGCAATTCCGGAAACCGGAAGTGGTAGTATTAGCGATCGACGATAGGAAGGAAAGGGTTATTTTCACACCAAAGGAGATTTTTTTATATATCACCACGAATCATGCACTTTGTATTGGTTTTATCCTCGAGAAAAATCATATTTATTAGTTTTTTCTTGATTTAAAATTATATGACGTCATCCAGGTATTCTGACGTCACAGCCTGGTCTTGCATATATATTATAAATAAAATAAAATTAAAAATGTTTATATTTATTATTTATGTATCCATATCTGTTTTTTATTACATTAATAGATATATGAAAATTATTTGAAATTGTTTCTGTAGCTGGAAATTAATTTATTTCAAACCGTCGGTCGGTTCAGACCTGGCCACAGGTCAACTTATTTTATCTCTTCCAATAAATAAGATTTGTCGAGGACATCAAAATAGACTTGTTTGTGAGATAATTTCATCGTTGGAGTCAAATCTCTTTCTGCCAAACCATTTCTTCAGGTTTGGAAACAAGAAATAGACATTCGACTAAATCTGGAGAACACGGCGGATGAGGGAGCTATTCGTATCCTAATTCATGGATTTTCAAGGAAATTCACATTTTTCCATTTTCTTCTCAAATCACGAGGTAGCCTGCTATTAATGGATGTTAAACAAAAACTAAAAGACCTAGCTGGTTGAAATTTCTTCAAAAGTCAACTGATAATTGTCTGCTAACAGGAGCAGTGTTGCCATTTCATTTAAAAGACGAGAAATTCAAAAAGTCACGGATTAATTGACCTGCCCTCATATATAATTATTCGACTTAACGCAAAACGAATTTATTCCTCATCCTTAATTCTAAGAGTAAATATATATACTTATATAAATATTAATAAATCACCTTAAGGATGATTTAACAATGGTGAATCTACAATGAAAATTCTACAATTTTATAAGTATAATTTGATAAACTACCTCAGAAAATGGTTTGTCAAATACATTCAGGCTTGAAAAAAAAATTAAAAAATTGTCAACTGACATGAATTAATAAACTACTGTAATAGTTCGGACAAACTGAGCGCCATTTAGTTTTTGTTTAACAGTCATTGAAAGTAGCCTATTTTGTAAATTTCAACGGAAATAGGGAAATGTGCTGATTATGCATTATTTTTTGTATAAAAACATCTCCGAAACCAAAGCAAAGCGTAATACTATAAGGACTCTACGTCATTTAAAGTGGTTTATACTGACGTTGTGGTTGTACCAAAATAAGTGATACCGAACGTTTGATCATCATGTCACTCTTATTACACATTTTTATGTGAACCAAGAAAATGTTTGGTGAATCCACTCGTCCTAGAATTCCTCGCCTTCAAATACTGATTCATGTGTAACTAAATACTTATAAATTTTTAAGGTTTAGATTTGTTAAAAAAAAAGAATTAATAAATAGAATTATTTAATCATTAATTAAAAATTATTGATATTTTTTGCCATAGGAAGCCTTTAGAATGTATGTAAATGAAACCATATATTCGTTGAAATAAAATAATATATTATTAAACAAAGAACGTTATAAGTTGTATTGGGGATGTATAATGTTTAAGGTTTTGAAACTGGAACTGGTGGATTTCAACAAAATGAGGTGTGGCATTCTCAACAAACTTGGTAAACGGTGTATCAAAGAGAGCAACAACAAAAATATATGCTGAACTCTCGTTGAATGAATGAATATCAAGCACTACGCGTTACAAATGGTAATTTAAATTATGTTTAAATTTTCTGATTTATAAATATTATCTCTAAATATATAAGATTATTATTTTACTAGAGACGAATTCCTATATATATATATATATATGTACATTCCAATTAAACAATAGATAAATGTTCAATATTTTATTATTAATTAATGTTAATTTATTAAAATTGTTAAATATGAAAATTACTATATTTGAGACTGGTACAATGAAATCGGTTAAAATATTCCTTTTTACTTGCATTGCTGTGCCCCAGCCAAATTGGCTCTAACCCCTCGCGAATAAAAATAGTTTATTTATAAATAATCAATAAAAAGTAAAATTTCATATAAAGTATAAAATTTTTTTATTTGTTTTTATCAAAAAATTTGATCAAAACGCACATAAATAAATTATATACCTCATTTTCAAAACAGGATTCGTAATAAGCAAAGCTCAATAGAATGGTATTTCAAAAAATATGTTATTTTTACTTAAAAAGAATAAGATACTAAAATAATATAAATGATAAAATTGTATTGCCTAATAAAAAATATGAATATTAAAATATCAAACAGGTAATCTAAGTTAGTTTCAAATAATTATGAAGATATTTAGAAAAAAAATAAACCAAGATGTCAATGAAGTAAATTTTAATTAAATGACATTAATATTTTATAGGAAAAAAATTTATATCTTATCAATTTTTAATAAAATTATTTTCAATATTTAATTTAATTATAGATTTTTTTCAGATTTTATTTATTATTTTTATTTTTAAACAACAATCAATTCAATATAAATTCAAACAGATAATATATATTTTTTGATTCTAAAACTTTTAGAATCAAATTGTTAAAAATACATATATGAAATAATTATTTGAAATGTTATGGACTGAATTGATATTCTTTGATATTTGTAGAAGCAATTATATTGATTGTTAATGATTTTTAAATTTGTATTTCAATTTCTATTTAAATATATACATACATGTATATTTAGAATATTAAAAAAATTTTTTTTAAATATTTAAGCTTATTCAATATTATATAATTAAAACAAACAAAATTTTAAATGTGAATCATTTAAAATATGTGAATCATTTTAATATTTTACAATTTTGTCAGTTCAGTGGTAAACTACTAGTTTACAACTTCACCAAATTCAAAAAAAATTAATATATATTATAATAATTGATTAGCATATAAAAATAAATTAATAAGAAAAAAGGATATTATATGATCAGCTCTCTAAAACCAATAAAACAACATAAAAATACAATGTTAAATTAATAATTTATAATGAGCAACTGATTGGTGAGGAAACAATTATGAAAAAATGACCTAGATTGAAGGATCTGTTTTTTATTATAGATAAATATATATTTATAGAAATAGAGAAAATTGCAAATTATATAATGTATCATCTCAATAAACATATTTCAATAATTATTTTTATTTTGACGCAATTGAAAATAGAAAAATATAATAAAACTAGATAATAAATATCTAGTTTTATTATATATATATATTGAATAGATTGTAATTATATTTAACTAAACTATTACACTATTAGAATATTTAAAAAATTTAAAAAAATAAAATAAATTTATATTAAATAAATAATATTATTCAAAACAAATTAAAAATATCATTAATATAGTTTAAATTGCAGAGAAAAGTTCTCAAATTGAACTTTATACTTAAAATGTATATCGACTTTGATTCATTCAAACAGAAAAATTAAATATTTGTAATTGATAAATCAATTGATGAGAAAAAAATAAGAATTGATGTGTTTAGTGGATTTAATTAGTATTAGTTAGTTAATTATTCTATATAAAAGTACTATGAAGAAATAATTTTAAAAAAATAGATAGTGATTAATGAATTGTTATTTAATAATATATATATATGTATATATAAAATTTTATCTATATAATTTTTTTATTGAAAAAATACATAATTTTATTAATCATAACCTTTAAGAAATATACTGCGGTTCTAAAAGGTGAACCTATTTATGAAGAAAAAATCGAAAAAAGATAATTACTCTTTTGTGATATATGAAAAGTAAAAGTATGAAATGTATGAAAAGAACATCATTATCTTGATCAATCAACACATAAATATTTAAAAAGTTTTTATACTAAACTATAATTATATCTTTAGTAGAAGACGAAATTTAATTTAAATTTAATAAGTAAATTTTATATAACTTAATATTTTATAATAATTAAATATAATTTCCTTAAAAAGATGTGAATGAAAGATTATCAATATTGGAGTATTTATATTTTAATCATAAAAAATAACTTTCATGTTTAAATTATCTATGTAGGATTAAATAGTTTGCATTTAAATCAAGAGATGGCAGTGCATTCATCAATAAATAAAATCATGACATTTTAGTATAACTTTTAAAAACTTCTTTTGATTAAAAACAATTTAAAAAATCATTAAATTTATTACTTATATATTTAATATAATATTAGATACTATTTTATTTTTTTTAAATTATTTAATATTAACCTATATTTATATAGTAATCAAATAGTATTTAGTATGTGATAAAAAGTTAATAGTAATTTGGATAAGAAATAATAAACATAAAAAAATAATATATATAATTTGTTCTCATATATTATATGATATTAATCATATTTAATATTATTACTTACTCATATTTGATATTAATTGGGCTTCAAAATTTTAAAATGATGTGAACGTTTTTGTAATTATGAAAGAAATTAAAGAAAAATACATTTTTTATCTTTTTATTTTTTATAATATATGTATCAATATTAAATATTAATTTCATTTAATATCGTCCTAAAGCAGTGGCGCAACCAGAATTTGCTCCTGGGGGGGGGGTTTTGACTAGCCGCTCCACCTTCCTATGCCCCCCCCCCCCCCCCCGGGCTCACTCAAAGACAAATTTTCATTAAAATTTTTTTTTTATATTAAATATTTAAAAAAGTTTTGTAAATGAAACACTGATTTTACAAAATCTGGTAAATTTTGTATTTTATTTACTCGTATTCACAGTTTTAGAAAGAAAATATTTTTTTCCAGCTATAAGTAAACCATTTTAGCTTTCCTCATGAAATAAGGATAGCTTTTACGATGATCGGAAAATTTTTGCTCCGAGATTCTTCGAGATTTCCACTTTTCAGACGGTTCTGAATCCAAACTTGCAAAAAAAAATTTTGATCCAGCCGGCCGTTCGTTACCAAAATTAAGTCTAAACGAAATGAGATATTATCTTGGGATTTGATATTTAGATGTTTTTTTTGGAATGATGGGCGGGGATTGGATTGTTTTTGGACAAGATGGGACCATAAGTAATGCTAGTTTAAAGAGGTGTCAAAACACATTTTATTAAATTTCTTTATAAATTCCGATTTTTATGAGAATTATCATACTATCGTATTAAATTTATAGGAAATCGCATTTACTAAAAGTTTCATTATATTCATTTTTACCTAAACTTAATAATAAAGGAGTTATTTATAATAAACTACTTTAAGATGTCGAAAGCTTTTCGTCCGCCCGTAGTGGTAGGATAATTTGAAAAAATTAAACTTAAGAAAATTTAGAAAAAAATAGATTTTATGTGTGGGAACTGAAGCTCCCCCGAATCCCCCCCCCTGCCTCTTCCCTGGCTACGTGAAAAAATGAAATTCGATTTTAACCCATTGGTGACCAGATATCATGTAGATAAATATAGAAAAAAATATTTTTGAAAGGGTTTTTGGTGTATAAAAATAAATGTTCCCATTTGGGAACGCTGGCTCTACAAATGGGTTAATATATATAAACAAATAAAAAAAATTAACCTTTTCAGTTGTGAAATCAACTATTTCTTTATTGTCTTCTTCGCTATTGCTATTAACACAATCTGTTGTTTCTGAAGGTCCAGCTTCACTATCTAATTCTTAAATGGAAAAGTATTTAAGAATTAATTCACTAATTTAAAAAAAAATTTTAAATCTTACCTTTCTAGTTTTTCTTATTTTGAAAAAAATCTGAAATTAGTCTTCGCTTCATAATCTTTATGAAATTAGCAATTAATGTATGTAGCAATGTGGAAGGGGTTGAATTGGTGTCTAGGGTAAATGTTCTCGATAGAGCAACTTCTTGTTTGCGAATTTCTATAAAATGGTTTATTTACAAATGCCCTACCCGTTGTTGTGGTGAAGGGGCGAGACTTTCTCCTGGACGTCACCAAAGGCCCTGTGGGGGTGAGGGCCTGCGTTTCCGCTATCCCTCTGTTAAATTTTACAACCAGGGATAAGGAAGTGGAGTGAGGAGCTCGAAACATCCCTTGACCTCGGTATCAATTTCCACATGTATTAATAAAAAAAAACTTTTTTATTATACACTAAGTTATATTTTAAGAATTTTTTTTCTTTTCTATTTGAAAACATAATATACAGCAATTTTTTTTTTCTCTCCTGGGGGTTTTAACCCCCAAAACCCCCCCTGGTTGCGCCACTGAATATACAGCAATTATTATTTTTTTTCTCTCCTGGGGGGGGTTTTAACCCCCAAAACCCCCCCCCTGGTTGCGCCACTGTCCTAAAGACAGTGTATTTACAAGTATTAAATATAGAAGCATAGGATTAACCATATAATAAACATTGAATATTCCTCAGGAGATGTTGAAATATAGTTTATAATTACTATACTATGTATAGTAATCAAATAATCAGTGCCGGATAAAGGGATGGACAACCGTGCGCTAAATATTGAGGGGCGCCGTTATAAAAATAAAATATTTTTTTAAATTCATTCTTAATTTATATTTTATTAATAAAAATTGATCATTTTCCATGAGACATCGATTTTTTTAAGCAAAAAATAAATTGTTTTTATTTTTTAATAATACCAAATAAAGTTCACAAAGCTAATTATTTTATTAATGTCAACAGATTGAATAATTGTAATATTATTTATAAGGAAAGATACAAATATAATTAGAATTTATAATAACTCGAAAAAATAAATTAATAGACAAAAACAAAAATTTAGTTATAAAAATAATGAAACCTAAAAATTTTTATGGCTTTTGCTACACAACATTGATGCACTGATACTTTTTAAAGAAGATTATTTATATGAAAGGGCGCCAAATTTTGTTTGGCGCTCAAACCCCTAGAATCATGGAAATAATACTTATGGTTAACTCTAATACATTGATTACTCTGTATTATTTCAATTTAGAAAAGAGCAAAAAAATGAGGCTTAGAAATTATGCTAAATAAGAGGGATTTTATTTTAATGACCTTTCATTAACTGTTGGTAAAACAATAATCACTTCCCATAGTTGGATGGTGCGAATCTCTCATCCTACATATTTTAAAACATCAAATCAAATTAATTCATCAGGTTTGAATCTTTGTTTTAATATTTCAAATAACGGTTATCTAGTATTTAACAAGCTAAATAAAAATATTCTAATTTTATGATATTTCTTTAGAATGAGTTATAAAAAGTCCATAATCCGTAGATAAGTCCTTTGATATCCAAGTGGATAATTCAACTCCAACTATAAATTTAATTGACCAATACATGTTTTAATTGAAAAATTGATTTTAAAATGCGATTCTAATTGAAAATTAATTCTTTTAAAAAATCTTTTAACTCATTTTAAATTATATTTACGTAGATTTAAATTATTAATTTAATTTTAAATTATATTAATTTAAAAATGTAAAATAATTATTTTAAAAATTTAAATTAATTATTTTAAAAATTTAAATTAATTATTTTAAAAAATTTAAATTAACTAATTTAAAACACGTAGAGGATTACTACAGAATCACCAAAATAATCATTTAATACAATTGAGATGTTTTTTTAATAGATTTAGTTTTTATTCATTAATTAATTAATATTTTTTAATATTAAATTCGATTTTTTTTATAAATGTTATTTTAGTTTATAATTATTTCATCACATTTGTTTATACCTTATTTTTTTTTTATATTTGGTTATATAAAAGAAATGTTAAAAAAAAAACTTTATTTTTTTAATTTTACAAAATTACGGGGGAAATGATAAACGACCAACTAACTAC
Source organism: Labia minor (assembly GCA_963082975.1). NCBI lineage: Eukaryota > Metazoa > Arthropoda > Insecta > Dermaptera > Spongiphoridae > Labia > Labia minor. The sequence continues at coordinate 65,390,045 of OY720348.1, forward strand.
CTTTAAAATAAAATAAACTTAAAATAATAATAATAATAATGAAATTAATATTTAATTTATTTAAAAAAGAAAATAAAAATAAAAAAACAATGTTATTTATTATTTCTAAATAGAAAAATTAATAAATAAATTCTGAAAAAAGAGTAGACTTTTAAGAATTTAAAAACAAATCACACACACATCGTAGGTAAATCATTTTTATTAATTTTTTCTATTTTAAATTTAAAAAAAAATATTCTTAAAATTAACTATAAAGACAAAATATTTGTTGGTAATATTTATAATTAGATATCAATTCTATCATTATTTATAAAAATATATTTAAATGTATAATTCATGTATATATATATATTAATTAGTAATATATTCATTAATTAATGGATATAAAAAATCATAGGAAATGTATAAGAGGTCTTGAACAGATACATATATATATATATATATATATATATATATATATAATTTAATGATTTAATGATTTAATGTGTGTTGTGTATTTTTTGTTTTCTTAGATTTTATCATCCTCTCATCTTTTCAAAAGATTTTTTTTGAGATTTTGTTCCGTGATTTCCTTTTGTCCAATTTCTTGTGTGGAATGCTAATTGGATTAAACGATCCACCCACTCGGTGGCCGTCCCTTGCACGTTCTGTAAGGTGCCCCCGTGAACAGGTGTGTGAGTGTGGATGGAAGCACTGGAAACGGAAGTATGGTTCCGTGAACGCACAGTCGTCATCGCGGCTCCAGACCGGCCGATTCGCCAGTGCATGGATCGCAGCCCTTGCCATTGGCACTGGCCAGAATTTCTTGAGACGAGGTCAGTACGCTACTCCTTTGAAAATATCATCCCCCCTCCCTCCCTCCCCCTTTCCTTTGACGGTATTCTTTACCATCATCCCCACCCCACTCTTTACGTTTTTCAACCAGTGTGTGTTTAATTAGTGTTAACAAGCAGTGATGGTGAACAGTTCGGGAATGGTGATCCGAGAGTGAAGCACATCGCGGCCGTTTCATTTTTTTAATTAACAATTTGCATTGATACTTGTCCTCAGTTCAATTTCCGCTCAATCGTTTTTATTATTATCTACTTTATTTATTTATTTTTTTTTTTTTTTTTTTTTGTTTACCTTTCTTTTCTTTTCTCTTCTTTGAAATTTGATAACAGTAGTGGGCGAAGTTCAATTTTTATGTGCAAACTATACTTCCACTAGGCTATCAAGACTATGAAGCATTCAGGGATTGTCAAAAAGTGAACACAAATTCGCAATGGGGATTTTCAAATTTTTATATAAGTAAGTAAAATACTTTCCACAAAACGAATAATTTCTAACAAATAAAAATAAATAGTAAATATTATTAATATAATATCTAATATTATAATATTATATATATATATATATAAAATTTAATAATTTTCCTATCATAATAATGTTTTCGAGTTATTAATTATATGTGTTTAAATAATTTATTAATAATTTAATAATTTTTAATATTTGTATATATATATATATATGTATGTATATATGTATATTTAAAATAGTTTTTTAATAAAATTAATAATAAAAAATATTTTTATTTATCAATGAAATTATTAGGATCTATATTTATATATATATATATATATATATAATCTATTATTTATATATTAAAACTAAAAATAATTAAAAAAATGTTTTGTTTGTAATTTTATTTGTCTATTATTTAAATCTCATATATACACCTATATATATATATATATATATATATATATATATATATATAATTTATCAAAAATTCTATTTATAAATATAAATTTTTCTATATATATATTATTAATTATTAATAAATATATAATTCTCATTTTTAATAAATTTTTAATTATTTAACTTCGTAGTGTGATCCTACCATCTAATTATGTTTATTCTTCTTTTAATTTTACTTCACCTTCGGTAATTTACTTACTAATACAATCTATAATAATAATTTGTTTGGTTATATATAGAATTTAACAAGAACTATATAATTAAAAATGAATTATTTATTCAATGATGAAATTATATTCATTGTAAATGGTTATAATTAGAAAACCATTATATATATATATATATATATATATATATATATATATATATATTTATCTATATTTAAATATATATATGGTTGGAATTTATATATTTTATTATATGAGAGAAGTGTTTATTTTAAATTATTTTTTTTTTTTATAAATATTTAGTAGATTGCAAAATTCTTGGGAATTTGGTAATCAGATGATAAGTATTGAAGGTGTTAATAATTATATAATTGTTTTTCTAAAGATCTCGTAAAAGTATTGTTCTAATTGATGATTGATAATTCATCAGACGATTTCTTTTTAGGGAATGGCATCAGACAAATGAACAAAAGAAACCTAAAAAAGTACCGAAACAGAATTCCAAAAATTCAAGGTATTTTCTTATTTTTATTTTTTTTTCTCTTTTTAATGGATTCATTGCGTTTTGATGATTGTGTGTATATATTTTTTAGTGTAAGATATCAGAATGCAGTGATAAACTATTTAAAACGGAAATTTTTAAGGGAGAGAGGGCGACGATGCCCAAATCCCAGGGATGAATCGGAGGATGAAGCAAATGAATCGACAATCATCAGTAATCCAAACAATTCGGTAAATTCTATAGTAATAGGGAGTAAAAAAAAACAATAATTAATGCAATTAATTAATTAAGTTAATTAATTAATTAATTTGTGATATGTATGGGTTTGTCACAGATTTTCACACTAGAACATTACGGCGTGCCAATTTTAACTGAAAACGAATTCGAACATTTCACGAATGAAATCAGTATTTATGGTGGATTTTCGAATTATTCGAAAGGTAAATGGTTTCGGAAAAATGTACTGATGAAATCGTTTGCCGACCCAGCAGATTTGATTCTGTTCCAACAGGAATTGAATTTTTTAAGGTAGTTTCCTTATTTAATCTCACAATTATTAATTTCAAGTTAAATTAATTGATATAATTGAATAATATAGATTTTAATCTTTTATGTCAGACTTATACATAAATATTTATATAATTATGTATATATATATATCTTTAACTTTACAGAAATCGAAAGTTTTTGGTCGCAGCAACCACATTTCTCCAACTATCCCTATCCTGATCCACAGCCATCCAACTCATACCCTCTCTCGTCTCTCTCACGTCCCTTCCTAGATTGTCCATCCACCGCGTCCTTAGTCTTCTAACCGGACGTTTCCCAATCGGTCTCCCCACCAATATATTTTTCACCATACTTTCCTCTACCATTCTAGCCACGTGCCCTGCCTATCGCAGTCATCTCGATTTTATATATATATATATATATATATGTATATATACATATATTAGTCTATATCTATCTCTCTCAAATTTAATTAACCATTAGTTATATTTATAATTAACTTTATTTCATTAATTATTCTTCAATATACAATTTATTTTGAAATTAATAAAGCATTCATAAGAATATATAATTTAATTATTTTATTGAATTATTAAATCTCCAAAGTGACCAAACCTATATATCTAGAAAAAATAAATTTGAAGCTTGTTTCTATTTAATAAATATAAATAGAATACAAAAAGTAAATACATGGGATGTGTAGAAAATACAATCGGGTCTTACCACCATGAATTTACCCACTTAATTATTTCATTAATTTATTTTAAGGTTAGATTATTAAAATTTTAAACAACACACCTTTATTATTACATCATTAATTTATTAACTATGGGAATTTAGTCATATTTTAATTGAACATAATTTTATTTAAAATTTTTAATCTTGAAGAGATTTAATCTATTCATCTCAATTTTGGCATAATTTATTAAATACATTATTATATTGATAATTTAGATGCTTCTAACATTATTTCACTTATTACACAAAATTAAATTTTATTTAAATAATAAAACAGATATTTTTTTATAAATTTATATATCAAATACAATAAATATTAATACGAGCCATCTACAATGTCATCTCTATGGAAACCTAAGTTTCTATTTGCATTATATTATTAAATATTCCTCTGACTTTTACGGAAGGCCATATTAAGTTGCTGCTATTGCTGCTTAAGAGAGGTAAAGGTGTTTTATGATCAGTACAACGGATGCCCCCAACCTTTATCTTGATATATTTGATCTGAAGCGCTACTTTTTAATTCAAGTAGCTTTCCAATTTTGATCCTGGTGGTTGGTCAACTTAGGCCTCTAGACACCAACTAGAAATTCATTTTCCAAGCCCACGATCAAGAGGAATCGCGTTGACCCTAGATTGTGTGGCGACTTTTTATTAAATATACAGAGGAATAAAAGTTATTTTTCTTGATAAATTAGTAGATTATTATATAGAATAAAGTAATGTTAGAAAAGTGATTATATTAAATCATTTTTTACCTAATATTTGAAATATTTGAAATTAAGTGATCAAATTATCACCTCATTATCTAGTATTTTTGTATTCCACATCCAATTACTAAAGCAATTGTAATAAGTGAGATACTGTTTTAAACGTTTGAGATATTATTTAGATGAATCATAATGACTGTATTTTGTATATAAAAATTATATATTTAAAAAACATCATTATATTAAATATTATTAGTCACTTTTAAGTATATGGAATAATAGAAAAATGAATGATGGTACAGAAAAGAAGTGGTGGGGAGCCAATAACGTTTTAATAATAATTGAAAATAGAATATAAAGAAAAATATAAATTTATTATTAATATTCAAATTATTTATAAAATGAAAGGAAGTAATTATTTAAAAAAAAAACTTGGCTTAGCTTGGTTCACTTTTAATGGAAATTATTATCTGAGTATAGTTAAAAAAAATTTAATTAAAATTTTTCCAACCATTTTTTAAAAATATTCCTGAAGAATATCTTATCACTTAAAATTATTCAAATATTCGACATCAAAAATGACAATGTTAAACATAACCTAATTCTTTTTAATTAAGTATTATATAGATGAGTGATTCTCAACAAATGTGCCGCGGCACTTTAGTGTGCCGCGAGATTTTGATGCTCTTAAACATTTCCAACTTTTTTTTCTAAATTTTTGTCAATATGGTTCTTATCTTTTTCTTTGTGTGCAGCCAAATTTTTAAAGCGTTAAAAGTGTGCCGCGGTAAAAAAAAAGGTTGAGAATCACTGATATAGATATATAGATATATATTTATATATGCATACATATATAGATTAAATATCTATAATAAGTAATTAAATGTTTTAGTGAAGTACGTCATCCTAATATAATATCATTACTTGGAATTAGTAAAATTGAAAATGAAAGTTATTTAATTTTTGAAAACTCTAATTTTGACTCTCTATTCAGTTATATTCATTTAAAGGTATTTTAATATCATTTTGATTTATTATATATATATATATATATATAAACTTTAAATGTTAATTTGATGGGTAATTTGATTTTTTTTCCAGAGAAATAAATATAATTTGGAATTCATTAAGAATATAGGTATCCAATTATGTGAAACATTTATTTTTCTTCATGATAAAAATTGGGTTCATCGTAGCATGAATTCTTATAATTTACTTTTAAACGATCAAATGTGTTTGAAAGTAACTGGTTTTGAGTATGCTCAACAATTGAAACAAGTGGGTTGCAAGTAATTATAATCTGACGAGTGATTCAATAATTGACCAAGGAATGTGTTTGTTAGGGTGCAGAAAATATGGAGGATAAAATGACGGCCCCCTTCTGTTTCTACAATTGGCTGGCGCCTGAGCAACTTTTCGATACTCCCGTTTGTAAATCAAATGATATCTACAGCGTTTCGTTAGTTATTTGGGAACTCTTCCTCGGTAAGTAATGCTTTTTGCACTATTTTCTATATTTATCTTTCATTCTTCTTCTTTATGACAAATGAATTTATAAACAAAAACACCATTATGATTTTTTTTTATTTTCATACCAAAAATATCCTATTGATTTGAAATTTAATAAATTTGTTAAAAATAAAACAGTAGCCCGTTGTAAATAATATTATCTATATATAACAGTCTAGATCAAGCCTGGCCAACCAGCGGCCCACTGTGATAAATTGTGCGGCCCGCCAGTTAACTTTATATTTCTTTTGTAATTTTCATTTCTCGTTTCAAAAACAGAGAATATAATTGAAATAATTATAATTAATTCATTATTTTATTTAAAATATGTCCTACAATTTTTAAACTACATATTTGATTCCATAAAAAGGAAGAAAAAAGTTAGAAATAATAGTAATTAATAGAGAATATATTTTTATATTTTAAATTGTTATTATTATTTTTATTTAAAAAAGAGTTCTGAAAAATAATAAATAAAAACATTAAACATTTTTTAAAGTTTAAACTCGTTTCCATAAAATTCGTCCCCTGTATTGCTCCTAATCAAAAAGGCCCATGGAGTCATTTGGGTTGGCCAGGCCTGGTCTAGATTCTTCTATAACTGTATGTATAATTGACCCTCCATGTGGTGCCTCAGTTAAGAAGTTTATTCATTTCCGACACCGAATATAAAATGAATAATTCTAGATATTTACATACAAAGAGTGTTTATTATATTAAAATTTTAATTTTAATTTCATATATTCAATAATATTAAAAGTAAAATCAATTTCAATTAAATTAAATTAAATATTATTCCTAATTGATTAATATTTTCTAAAACAAAGTAAGAAATGTTTTAATATACTGATTGAATTATAAAATTAATTAAATACTTTTGCATACAGACTTTCAACCAAATACATTGTATTACTTTGGGGGTACAGGGGCAAAAACCCCTAGTCTAGTTGCGAAGAGCGCCGAAGGCGGTCTGATAAGCTAGTATATATTTAATTGAAAATAATTAACTAAAGTTTATGTTTTAAAATTCGATTACGTTCCGATAATTCAATTTAATTTATGTTTATTCATTTATGTTGAATTAATATTGATTTTTGATTAGAAGAAAAGAATCAATATTATTTAATAAAATATTTATTAGTGATTATTATGTTATTTTGCTATTATCTTATAGAACATAAATATATCAACTAGAACAAGTACTTTATTAAAACACATTCGGAGATATTATTTTAAAATTTAATTAAATATTTATGAAGGACTTCAATCTTGAATCGTAAACAATTTGTTAGATACTATTGAAATTTAAGTATATATCTATTAATATTATGTATTAATTAATTGAATATATGACCAATATATAATAAACATTAGTTTTAGTACATAATATTTATTTATTTATATAAACCAATATTAATTATATATATTTTTAATATATTATATCATCTTGGTAGACATATGTACATTTATGGATGGAGGAAAATAGTTTCATTACTATCACGCCAGAGTAAATTTTCGATGTCGAGATTTTGATGTTTTTATACGTTTTGAAGGTTCATGAATCATTTTCACTAAGGTTGAGAATAATGTCTGTGTATATGTGTGTATGTATGTATACAAGATTACGTAAAAACAGTTTGAGCTAGAATAATGAAATTTGGTATACGGGCATTATTTCTATCAACTTTTGAGAAATGTAGCTCAACCAGAAGAGGGTCATTACCTACAATGTTTTGATTTTTTTCCTCTAAAGCAGTGATTCTCAACCAGTGTGCCGCGAGATTATGACTTCCGACTTTTTTTCTAAATTTTTTCAATTTGGTTCTAAAAAAAGGTAAACCATTTTTAGGAACACTTTTTTCAATATAGTAAACTTTTACACCTATATTTTTCTTTGTGTGCCGCCAAATTTTTAAATCGTTAAAAGTGTGCCGCGGTAAAAACAAAAAGGGTGAGAACCACTGCTCTAAAGTGACCGTAAAAATAAAGATATATGTTTGATAGTTTTCACATGATTAAAAATTGTATAAAACTGCTATATATACAATTTCAGCTTGATTGAATCGCTGAAAGTACCAGAATTAATTTTTTAACACTGCAATTCTCACGCGCCAACACGTGACGTGGTGCCATCAACAAAGAGCCAAACATGGGCTGTTTTAATAAATATTATTTATTAATTTTAATTTATAATTTATAATTAATTAAATTCACTTTAAATATAATATATTATGTTATTTAATGCAATTCAAATTGCGAGATAGTCGAGTGGAGACACTCCAGCTTGTTTCTATTTTAAATTGAATAAAAATAAGAAAATAACTTAGTAATGAATTATTATTATTCATTATCTTATAGTTAAGCTATTATTTGAATAATTTCTAAGGTTGTGATTAAATGTAAGAGTCCAGAATCTGAAATCATTTCGACAGTTATAATAATAGATTAATTAATTAATATTAGTCGTCCCTCTTTGTCAGTATAAAAACAAAACCAATAGAAAGTAAATATATTGTAAAAATAATTTGATATTTTATTTTATAATTATATAATAATAATAGTAATAATAAAAATTAATATCTCTTTGGCAATCCGATATTCTTGGACTAATAAAGAAAACAATGGATTTAAATGAATAAGCATTCTTTTTCACACAATACCAACATAAAATGTATTTGTTTTTTAAAAATTTCCAAACATAAAAAATGAACTATTAAATCACCTTAATATAATTAAATATCACTTTCAACATGTCACTTATATCTAAAGAACAAATTTCATTTATATTATTAATCTCATACAAAAGGATAGTGAGAAAAGTTTTAATAAAAAAAAATGAAGTAAAATAAAAATCTTAAATTTTAGTTAAAAATATTTTAATTACGATTCGGAACTTTAAATAATCCATGAATTAATAAATATAAAATATATTTAAATTTAATAAATATATATTACGATATTCATTTTTGAAATAAAATAAAAAAAATGTAATAAAAGGTTTCAAACTGTCAACCGCCTCAATTTGCAGATAAATTCATTCGTATTAAATCGTCAGTGAATACAAAAATTTAATTGTTATTATTATTATTAAAATATAAATAAATTTTAAATTTAATTGATAAATCACTTTTAATTAATTTAATGAAATTATTAGATCAGAAAGACAAATAAACGTATAAATATATAATAAATTTAGAAATATACATTTTTTTCATATCGTTAATTAAATTTATTTGAAATTTCTAATTTAATATAAAAATTAATATATATACTTATATATCTTTAATGTATTATAAATGTTTAATATTATTAAGGATAAGTTATTATATATAAAAAATTATTTTTATCATTCACATTAATATATGTATTTTAATATTCAAATTAATCTCAAAAACATTATAATAAAAAAAAACCTCAGACTTTTGTACGTCCTAAGCAAGGCAAGGACAGCGCCTTTCAAGTCGGTTATATTAATTAGGTGACCTATGATCAGTAGAACGGGTCTTTTCAACCTTTACCTTGATTTTCTTGATCAGAGGCGCTACATTTTATCATGTAGATTCTCAATTTTAATCCCGGAGGCTGGGCTGACTCCGCTCCATAGACCCCCAGCTACAGGAATTCCCTTGCCAGGCCCGGGACTTGAACCTGGGATCACGAAAATGTGAGCTAGCTACACGACCTCCCACCATGTGGCGGTTTTTAATATTATAATAAGTTGTTTTTTAAAAAAAAAATAAGAAGTTATTATTAATTATTAAAATATGAATTTAAATTTGTATTTTAATTTAAAATAAAAAGATTATAAATTTATAACATATTAAGAAAAAAAATTTATGATTATATAATATATAAATAAATAAATAAATTATAATTAAAGCAATGTTTATTAAATTTAAAGAAAATTTTAAAAAATCTATATATTTAATTATACTACAGTAAAACCCAAACACAGTTGTTTCAATATTAATGAAAATTTCCTATCATTTTACTGCGAACATAAACTTCACAAATAAAATTTATTTGAAATTCTCTCTTGTTTTGTTTACCTCATGAATATACAGAAATATATAACAATAATCATAAAATCAATATTTGATCATATTGATTTTATGTGATTGTGATTAGCATATCGTAAAATAAATAAAAATTAGAAAGACTTTCGTTTTTATATATATTAAATTTAAAAAAAAACCTCTAACTTTTGTCTATCCTACGCATGGAAAGCGCCTATCAAGTCAGATATATTAATAATTAGGTGTTCTATGATCAGTAGAACGGGTCCTATCAACCTCTACCTTGATTTCCTTGAATGGAGGCGCTACTTTTTATAAGTAACTTCCCATTTTTGATCCCAGAAGCTGAGTTGACTCTATCCCAATGACCCCAGCTAGATAAAATTCTTTGCCAGGCCCGGGACTTGAACACAGGATTTCAAGATGAGTCAACGCTGTTGCCTCCCACCCTACTTACCAAAATTTTAATACTAAAATAATAAATAAATATAATTTAAAAATAAGGTTTAATTAAATATAGTTACAGAGATAAGAGATCTTTGTTTTTTTGTTTTTGTTTTTTTAATTATTTTTTTTCTATTATTATGTATTAATATATTATAATATAATATGAAATGATCCTTTCTTGCTCTTTTTATTCCAGTATTAATTCCATGGAAAGGGATCTCTTATGATCATTTAAAAGCACATTATCAACAAACGAAAACAACGATTCCAATCAAAAATGAATCGTTCCCTGAAAAAATTGGGCCCATTTTAAGTCGAGGCCTCCATTATGAAGTCTCTAAACGTGATGTCGATTTTCGGGAAATTATCGACGCGCTGGCAAGTTGCTCGGTAAGTTGATTATTATTTTTATTCAATTATTTTCAATTTATATATATATATATATATATAGTATAATAATAATATATCAGAGGTTCCCAAAGTGGTCTATATTGACCCTCAGGGGTTTATGGTAACCTACAAGGGGTCTACGGCAGCGAATAAAAATTTTGGGGGTCCATGAAATGAAAATGGATCTCAAGCATTTCAATTTTTCAATAAGGCTCTAAAAAAATCAAAAAATCCATTTAGGGGGCCTTCCAAAACCGAAAAACATGGAAAAACATGGCAAGGGGTCTACGAAAAAAAAAAGTTTGGGAACCTATGATATATATAATATATATACCTAATAAATATTCATCACAACTCCATACCAAATTTATATACTTACTATATTTGAAATATAAATAACTTTTATATAATAATATAAAATAATATACCCAAAAAAAAAATTAAAAATAAAAGTAATATTTATTTTTATTTATTAATATTAATATTAAGCTTAAATAATATTAAATTTAAATTAAATCAAGGCGATTCTGAAAAAAATAAAATTATATTCACTTATTATAGTTTTTTATTATTTATTAAATAAATATTTATTTATTATTTTGTAATTGAAATATACTCATACACCATATCGAAATAATTATATTTCTAGGTGTATATTTTCAAAAGATGTGACGCCTTCTATTATAAATCGAGTATAATTAGTTTCACTAGGTTCTGCCTTCTTAACTATATCAATTACCAATTTATTTATTTTATAGAAGGCATAATATAATTCTTATAATGGATATCAATTTGTTTCTAAATAAACACATTAAATTAAATTAAAATGTAATTTACTTGTTATTAATTAGAGAGGTTAAACTTTTAATTATAGATTATCAAAAATATATTAAACAAATAATTTTTTAAAATTTTTAAATTTTAGTTTGAGATTAAATAAATTAAAATTGAACAAAATGGTGAATATTTGAATTAAATCGAATAGTTCTAACAATGCTAAAGTCATTGTCGATATAAAACGAAAAAATGAGATGTAGCCAGGCACAGAACCGACCGACAATTTAAAAATAATTAAAAACAACATATATATATATATATATATATATATATATATATATATATATATATGTATATATTTTTAATATTTAGTTTAATATAATAAAAAATTTCCGACAATGAATATAAAATTAATGCTTTATAAAATACCATTTCCGGTTTCCGGATATACACCAAAAGTTGATGAATTCATGCTACTGATGCATTAAGTAATGGACAGACATGCTAAATATATATATATATTTAAAATATAAATAAATTAGTGAACTATTCTCGAAACAGGTTTTCTCAAAAATTTTAAGATAAATATATACAATCAAGTTTAAATATATATACTAAATTAATAAATTCAACAGAAAAATATTCTTGGAATATAAAAGTTTTTTTTATGTTTTCACATTAAAATCTACATTAACTACAATAGAGGATGAGAATAAATACTTAATAACTTATTATACTTATTCTATTCAGTCTATTATTTATTACCCATCATCTGTAAACTTAACATATATAAGATTAAATCTTAATTAATTAAATTATCATTTATCTTAATCTTTAAAATTATATACATTTTGCTAAGTAATTAATCAAGATAATTTTCATGATACAATTTTATTTATTTATTTTTTTTAATCAAAATTTTATTTAATGTTTGTATATCACTAAAACAAATTTATAATAGGATATTTTAAAAATTAAAATACCATTTGTGGTCGATTTTCGAATATTCCTTTTTATCAACACAGAATAAAATTATTTTTAATATTTTTAAATATATATTTTACTTATTATTTTTGATAAACTCAATTTTCAAATTAATATATTAAGTGTTTATAATTTGAATATATAGCCATAATAATATATAATTTATAAAATATTATACGATTATTACTTGTAATTTCAAACATTTGTAAACCTTGACTTTCAAGGTAAAAAATAATTAAAATAATGAAATCATTTGAAAAGAAAATTAATTAAATAATCTACCTTTTACTTATTTATTTATTTGTTATTATTTTTAACATCATCAGTTACAAAGATACATACTAATTATAATATAAAGAGCTAATATTATTGAATATAACATTAGATAATGTAATTATTTAAAAAGTGAACCTAAATCAAAGAATATAATAAAATTTATACACATCTTATCTTTTTATACTAGCAAAAATTGTATATATATATATATACCGCTCTAAGGATTTTTTTTGAAAAATACATCATAGATAATATTTATAAAGGAAAATCGATCTGTATCGGCTTCAGTCTCGGGAAAAATCATTTTTGTTAGTTTTTCCCTAAATTTAAATTAGGAATTTAAGAATAAAAAAATGTCATCGGGCAACGCCGTACAGCGCTTCCTTAAATACAAAATATTATAAATCAAATAAAATTAAAAATATTTATTTTAATAATATTTTGTAATCAAATTACGAAATATTTATTATGTTATATCCACAGGCCATACTTTTCTCTCATTCAGTGCATTAATACGTACATTTAAGGGCTGTATGTTTTATGACTATTTTGTTTTACTTTATGTTCTTTTAAATCATTTGAAATTGTTTTATATATTTTGTTGTTTATTTATTTTAAATAATAATCTTAATCTTAAATATCCATAGTTTATAAGGAATAATTATTTAAAGTACCGAGCGGCGGCTCGGTGAACCAGGTATTTAATTGAATATATAAATATGAAAAATTATCTTTGTTAGAGAAAAGTAATAAAAGAAAAATTAATGAGAATTATATTATGTAAATAACATTATGAATTACTGTATTTATTGTAATTCGCGAAGAAAGTTTAATTACTCTAAATAAGATAAATTTTCATTATTAACATCTTTCGAAAAAGTTGAAAGTATAATAATGCTACGGCTAGTCTTCTTATGTATTTATTATTTATTTAGGTGTATTAAATTGATATATTAACTATTGATATTAATGTATATATTTGTGAGGTTCTACTGAAGTTGGGCGCAGCGTCCACATTCCTCCAACTATCCAAGTAGTAAGCCACTTTACTGCATTGATAACAGGTGTTACTCGATTGCAACCTCGACTTAAATTCTTTCGAATATTATTATCCTTCGTGATCACAGAATCTAAGCATTTAAATTTTTTCAATATTTTTAAATTCTACGTTTTGTATGTTAAGACTTTAAATATACGAGGGCAGTTCAATAAGTCCGTGACTTTTGGAATGAAACGTAGGTTTTTGGATAAAAATTTATTTTATTTTTCAACATAATCTCTTTTGAACTCTATACATTTCGCCCAACTTTTCTCCAATTTATTTATTTCTTCCAAAAATAATATCGTGGCCACTGTTTTGACTGATGTTTGATCTCTGGTGTATTGTGGTGGATCCATGTTTCATCTACTTTTATGAAACGGCACAAAAACTCGTCCTTATTGCGGTTAAACAACGCCAATGCCTTAATGCTTAATGAGCACACAAAATTCACTTTTTTTCATTTTCTTCTCAAATCACAAGGTAGTATGTTATTAATAAATGTCAAACAAAAACTAAAGGACCCAGCTGGTTCCAATTTCGACAGGAGTCAGCTAATAGTTGCCTGCTGACAAGAGCAGTGTTGCTATTTCATTTAAGAGACAGGAAATTCAAAAAGGTACGGACTTATTGACCTGCCCTCGGATATATATATATACATCTATATATATATATATATATTTAATTTAATTAAAAATATTTTTTTATAATCCTATCTAATTTTATAAAACAAAACAAAACAATACTTTCACACCATCTTTTCCCTCTCAATTGCATTTCTGCTCTAATTCTTTCCCCCCTCCCATCCTTGTTATACTTATGTATTCGACTATTCAAATAATATATTAAAATAAATTTAATTAATTCTCGTTAGTGCGCGATGCATCATTTAGGTATAATTTACAATCCCTTTAACGCCAGTTTAATTAATTAAACAAATTCAATGAAAGTGTTACATATAAAATTTTTAAATCAACTTTTTTCTATTTGTTAAAATATAATTATATTAATAAGAAATTCATAATATAAAATCATAATAATAATAATCATAATAATAAATCACAATAGAACATACTTTAATTTAATTTAAATTGGATAATTATTATTGATTAATATTGTGATGATTAGGTTAAATTAAATTTACTAAAATAAAATTGATATTATTTTAATATTTGACATTTACATATAAAGAAAAGAATATAACAAGAATAAACTAATTATTGGTATTAAAATATTTAAAAATTTGATTAGGGAATTATTATTATACAAATCATTTTATTAAAAAAATGTTTATGATTTAATCATAATTCGGTAATTATATTTTGATACTAAAATTGATATATAATGATATAGTATATTCAATTCATTAAATTAAAATTATATTTATATATTAAAGTTCTTTGTATTTTATAATTCCCAAGGAATGTAAACTTTAAAAAAATATTTTGAAATAATATAATTAATAAAATTGTACATTTTTAATGACATAATGATACTTTAAAATGTACAATAATAGCCTAGATCATTTAATAATATAGTTTATAATCTTGATCTATGAAAGGAGTGTACAATTTAAAACAAACCAAAAATTAAAAAGTGTTAGTTGATTATTTAAAATAAAGTACCTGGAACACTGAGCTCGACCCTTTAACAAATTTATACAATTTATTATTATAAACTTTAAAAATTATACAATTTTTTAATTATTTATTACTATTGTGAAAATGGGTTTTCTAAAAATGACACATCAAAAATTTGTTTCTTAAAATGGTACAAATTAATTAAAATAACTTGATTTTCATTTCAAGATGAAAAATATCTTCAAATTTACTTGGTAAAATATTTGATCCTATATTATATATAAATTGTTATAATTAGATCGCTTCAGTTTTATATTTTTCAATGTAGCAATACCTTATAGACTGTTTTGACCAAGGATTACTGATAATAATATAAATTCTGAAATTATATTGACACCTGTACTTGTCTATATTTTAATTAAGAAAGGATGTTATATTTTTTTATTTTTATTTATAATAGTATATTATTTATAATTTAGTCTAAAAAACATTTTAATTAATATAATATAATTTATTTAATATTATTAGATCAAATTTATTCAACAATTTATTTGAAATAGGATATTCTTTAATTATCATTTTAAATGAATAGCAATTAAAGAAAAAATTATTTTTAAACAGTTTCTTCCTTTTAAATTGTTCATATGTATTATATGTTGCTAACTTCATGAATATTTTTATTTTTTGGGTGGGGGAATGATAAATATATTTCGTAATTTTATTCTAAAATATTATTAAAATAAATATTTTTATATTTATTTCGAAATTAAATAAAAAATTATTATTACAATATCAATTAAAAAAGTATATGAGGTAAAGGAAATTTCAATACGGATGATGTAGTTGGTGACGTCATTTAAGATTACTATATTAAATTAAGAAATAACATTATAACTGATTTTTCAGGAGGCTGAAACCAATACAGATCGATTTTTCTGTATAAAAATTATCTATTCAAAATATTCCTTATAGCAATTTAATATCTCAAAACTATACAAATACATATATATACATATAAATACAATTTTTGATAGTATAATAAGATAAAATATATATTATTAGTATAAAAAATATTAGTAACTAAAAATGAATATAAATTAATTTCCATTGAACAGGGCATTAATCAAAAATAAATAAATTATATAAACAATATCAAACATTTAAATATTAAATAACCAAAATATATATAATCGGATATGATATTTATTTCGGGAGTAGGGGAGGAGTTGGACGAGATTTTGTTTGAATTAAGAAGAAAAGAATTAGTTTTTTTGTTAATGATAATCGAATCCTAGTCATGCTTTTCTCTAATAGTTAATTGATTTTCTTAGTATTAATTAAATTGTGTCTATTAACATGGTATATAAAAAAATTCAAATAATCCGAATAACAATTAAAGTATAACAACAAGGAAAAAACTACACGTAGTGCTTAACGGATGTGTGACTTGTGAATTGGATGCCATCGCTATACTCGTGATTAATTGTATTTGGAAGAGAACGAAGAGTGTTATATTCGCTATGACAGAGTTATATAAAGGAAAATGGTACCGGAAATAGAGAATACTCTATCAATGGCACTCCACTTCAATGCACCTTAAACCTTGAAACCATTTCCAACTCTTACAATAGATAAAATAAAATATAATCTTAGAAATATACTACTACATATATCTAAGGTGCGATTCTGGTTGACATCATCATCCCTCATTTGAATTTAATAATGAGGATAATAAAAAATTTATTATAAATATATAATAATTAAATTATAAATGGCATTAGGAATATATATATATATATTAGTAGTATTATTTATATCTCTTTATATACCGAATTATACATATAAATCAGAAGTCAAGGATATTTAATTTATCAAAAATAAAAATATTGTTCTTTAGTGATGTATATATATATATATATATATATATATATATATATATTAATACAAGGGCCATTCAATAAGTAAAGAGACAAATGACTAAAGCTAAAAAAGAGTATATTTGATTGTTACAAAATTCAGGCTATTTAATATAATCAACCATCTTTCTAGCAGCTTCTTAAGCTGACCCGCGATAAGCTTCAAAAATTGAGTTCGGAGGTCTTACCTCATCCTGCCTACAGTCCCGATCTCGCCCCATCTGATTTTTACCTGTTTGGACCACTCAAAGACGCCCTACGTGGAAAAAAATTTGCTAACAATGAGGAAGTTAAGGAAGCGGTGCAAAAGTGGCTTCGGGGTAAATCAAAAGAATTCTTCGCCAAGGGAATTAGGAATCTGCAAGAAAGATGAGACAAGTGCTTAGCTGTGGGGATAATTATGTTGAAATAAGATGTATGGTCTTTTTGTTGTTAAAACTATTGTTCTAATCCTATATACATAAATAATGTTTCAAACATTTATACTAAAAAGTTTTTTTTATAATGATTAGATAATATACTAGTATGATTCAAAGAATTGTAATTAAAAAACAATTAAATATTTTCTATGGGACACGAGGGGGAAAACGAAAATGAGAAAATCTAATCTTTCTATAAAATCTATAGTATATTTTGTATTGGTTGTTTTATATGAATAGAGTATAATTCCCAACTGAAAGGGTCGAATATGATTTTAATTATATCCTAGTTATCAGATAAACTTATCATTTGTCATTTGTCACTGGAGTAATAATGTGAAAATGACTTAAAAGAGGGTCCAAAGAAATCAATAAAAATATTTTATTTGCTACTTTTGTTTCTCTTGCTATATCACAATGGATTTAAATTAAATCTATTTATTTCATATTTGCTGTTAATTTCATCCACATAAAAAATCTCTGACTTTTATACATTCTATGAAAAAGACAGCGTTTATCAAGTCGGTCTCGAGATAGAGGTGTTATATGATCAATACAACGGATTCTCTTTACCTTTATCTTGATTTTCTTGATCGGAGGTGCTACTTTTTATTTCTACTAGTTTCCCAATTTCGATCATGTAGGGTAGGTGGACCTCGTTCCTATAGACCCATCTTGAAATAAATTCACATACCAGGCCACGAGGATCAAGCTTATTCCCCCACCCCCAGACTTCGTGGTGTCTTTTACTTTCATTCATTAATAATATTGTATACATTTATAAAATGAGAGCATATTAAGTAATTTTTTTTTTCATAAAAATATAATTATAATTTTTTTATGAAAATAATTATCATTAATAGATTTTATTTTCTATAATTTTATACAATTTATAAATAATTCAAAATAAAATGAATTAAAATTTTATATTTTATATTTTATATTTGATTTTATATATATAACATAACTATGAATTAGTAATTGTAATGGAGTTTTTAATTCTATTGACAGATTCTATATAATAATAATAAATATCTAAATAAGTAATGTTATAAAAATAAAGAAAATTTAGATAAAAATCAAAATGTTAATTTAGTCCCAAAAGAGGAAATCCAAAACTTTCTGATTCAGCTGATAAGAATATTAATTTTTCAAAAGCCGTTCAAATATTCAACGATGATCTGGTGGGGATGTATTTTATTGAGAAAGAGAGACAGAACCATGACATAGGTATTGTTCAATCCACTGAAATATTTGACTTACATACAAATAAGCATTTCAATTAAAAAAAAAACAAAACAAAAATCATGTGAAAGTTGGAAAATATTTGTTTGTTTTTTCGAAATTTCCTCATTATAGAAATATTAGGTTAAATTTAATTCAAATATTATATTTAGTATATTTAATTGAAGTAATAATAATACTCTAGAATATATACTCTAGAAAATAAATTAAAATTACCCTATTTGTGATGTAATCATTCTAATAAAAATAGGAATTATGAATGTAATTGGTCTTATTTAATAATTTCTGTAATAGAAATAAAAGGTTCATTTGTTAATTAATGATACTTGAGGTCAAAGACCTAAGAGCAAACATCAAACAAGAACAACTTAATTAAAAAAATTAAAAGATCTTATAATACATTAATACATAATATATGTATATTATAAAATTATTAGAATTTGAAAATATATTATCTTAAAAAAATAATTCAAATAAACTAGTGATTCTCAACCTGGGCGATCGACATCTTCAAGGGGACGATTTTTTGACTATACGATTTTGGGGGGCGATAAGTTTTTTTTGGGGAGGGCGATAGTATTTATGGTTTTAAAAAAAAAGTAAGATGATTTTGAATAGTATTTTTGGGGGGCGAAATCATTTTCAACTCTAAAAAAAGGTAAGATGATTTTGCGAACAGGATTTTTCCGCTTTTTTTTCAATATGGTTCTAAAAAAAAAAAGATGATTTTGAATTTTTATCTGTTAAAATGTATGGGGGGGTCGAATTATGAAGCCGGCTTTACGAAGTGAGCGTTTGGTCCAAAAAGGTTGACAAATAAAAATTTTATGTATTAAATGAGTAAAATAGTTTTAAACTTGACAATTACTTAAACAATTATTATTATCATGTGTTAATAATACACTATTATATGACTTATTAAAATGATAATTACCTGCTTTTTTACATTCTACGAATGGACAACGCCTATCAAGTCGGTTTTCACCTAAAAGTAAGCGAGATAAAGGTGTTATATGATCAGTACAACTATTTCTTTTAACTTTGATTTTGATTTTCTTGATTGGAGATAGAGAGGTATTATTTTTTATTTCAAATTGGATCAGATAGGCGGACTGGACCTCATTCCCATAGACCCCAGCTAGGGAGAGATTGCCTTGCCAGGCCTGAGACTGAATCCAGGACCACGAGGTTAATTGTCAGACGGCTTGGCGTGTTTTTAATCGATAATGGATGATAATAATAATCCAAGATTATAATAATACGTGTAATTAAAACAGGTTATTAAAAAGGAGAAGAAAAAACGTTCTGTGTGTGTGTGTGTGTGTTGTAAACAAAACTTATTTATATGGCGCACAATAACCATAACTCGACTACATATTCTGGCAAAAATATTTCATTTGTTGTCAGATGCGTCCTTTCTATAGGTATATAACAATCAGTGGTCTATTGGGAAGGGAACGCGGGGGAACGACGTTCCCTTATCATTTTTCAAAACCGGAACGCGTTCCAGTTATTTTTCATGTTCCGACAATTCCCAGTTAAATCTACTGTTAGAATTTCTTTTTTCGTGTTCGTTTATTATTTTGTATAGTAAAAATAAGAAAAAATAAAAACTTATATGCAAAAAAATAGTTTGCTGAAAATATGACTTTTTGCTCCCACTATGCGTTCCCTTACTTTTTATTTTACCAATACATCACTGAGTATTACTATTTTATTTTATTTTCTTTATTTATTAAATTTTAAAATTATATATATATATTAATTTTTATTTATTTTACTAATTATTAGATTAATTATGCAGTGGCGTCGGGTCGGTGGGCACGTGCCCCCCCCCCCAAAAAAAAAAACATTGTGAAAAAATAAATTTTAAAATTATTAGTTTTATAACTGAGAACCAGTGGTGTATTGCGGGGCAAATACGTACCCTTACCTTTACGGTACGCGTTCCAGTCCTTTTTCATGTCCTGACAACTCTCGCTTAAATCTACTGTAAGAATTTTTTTTACGTTCGTTAATATTTCGTATAGCAAGAATAAGAAAAAATAAAAACTTATATGGAAATTAGCTGGAGTGTCTCCACTCGACTATCTCGCAATTTGAATTGGATTAAATAACATAATATATTATATCTAAATTAAATTTAATTAATTATAAATTATAAATAATAAATAATAAATATTAAACCAGCGCATGTTTGGCTTTTTGTTGATGGCACCACGTCACGTGTTGGCGCGTGAGATTTGCAGTGTTAAAAAATTAATTCTGGTAATTTCAGCGAATCAATCAAGCTGAAATTCTATATATAGCAGTTTTATACAATGTTTAATCATGTGAAAAATTATCAAACATATATCTTTATTTTTACGGTCACTTTAGAGGAAAAAAAATCAAAACGTTGTAGGTAATGACCCTCTTCCGGTTGAGCTACATTTCTCAAAAGTTGATAGAAAACTATGAATTTTGAATAATGTCCATGTACCAAATTTCATCATTCTAGCTCAAACCGTTTTTGCGTAATCTTGCCTACATACATACACACACACATACACACACACATACACACACACACACAGACATTTTTCTCAACCTTAGTGAAAATGATTCAGGAACCTTCAAAACGTATAAAAACATCAAAATCTCAACATCGAAAATTTTCGTGATCGCAATACTATCTCTGGCGAGATAGTAAAAAAATAGTTTGCTGAAAATAGGACATTTTTTTGCTCCCACTATGCGTTCCCTTCTTATTTTACCAATACATCACTGATAACAATTGTTAGACAGATAAAAATAAATAAATAATTAAATATTAAGAAATTTCATCATAAATATTTTTAAAATTATTTTCTTTTTCTTTTTTTTCTTTCTTTCTTTTTATTAGAATAAATTAGAATTCCATTTTTGTTTTCATATTTTATTGATGAACGACGCAATTGCGTAGAGATTGCGCAAATTTTCGCCAAAAATGGCGGATTTGTCGCATTTTTGGCAGTAATCAATAACAATACTCATTGAATACCTAAAATGGTATTGAAATTAAGAATCAATTGTTTTAAAATTAATTGGATAAATTTTTAGGGGGCTGGTTTTTTTATTGGATGAGAAGACAATCCATGGAAATATTAAGGATTTAGGTGGCCGTTCATTCTGGTCCTAGAACACTCCATTGGAGTGGATGTTGCAGGGCGGTGGGGTAACTTGTGGCTTCAGTTGGCAGCCGTCAGCCCTACACAGCATGCCCTACAATGGTACGACCCGGCAACCCTTTCCCCTTATTACCTGTTGATAAATTCATTAAATTATATATCTAAAATTCAATGATTTGCATAGATTTATATACATATATACCTATATATTATTTTAAAATATCGTCATTATATATCTACTCCCCCACCCTACCTCCCAAACTTGCGCCAATTCTATTACGAAACTTAAATGAAATAGATTATCTAATCAAAATTAAATATAAATATATATAACATTGACTTCCTTATAAATAATTTTAATCATTTAAATGTTTTGTAATTATTTATTATATGCATCTTTTATTATTATACGTTTATAAATAAATATGTAAACCATTGTCTTTCCTTATACTCTTAAATCATTTAAATTTTTTTTAAATTCACCAGATTATTATTTATTAATATTTATTAACATTTATTATAATAATAAAACATAACTTATAAACAGTAATATTATGTATATATATATATAAATTAATTTCGTCATTCATTTTGTATAATATAATTATTATCATCCTTTAATATTATACAATATAATCATAAAATTTCGATTTTAAAATATAGTTTTTTCTTAGTATAGAATAGAAATTTTAATTGAAATTATTTGATCTTGATATCATATAATAATATTCTTTCTAAATATAAATAAATAATAAAAATAAAAAATCTATTACAAAAAACAAAGACATATTTTAATATATAATTTAAAAATAAATTAATAAAAAATCAAAATTCAAAAATGCCTTAAAAAATAGAAAATAAATTATTAATAAAACCTTGAATATTATCCTTTACATACGCCCAACAAAATAGCGTGGACTCATATGAACATAAGTAGTAGGTAAAGAAAGAATTTAATATTATTATATGCGCCCCACGCATTTTTGTTAGGCAAATGTAAAGGATAATATTCAAGGTTTAATTAATAGTTTATTTTCTATTTTTTAGGGAATTTTTAACTAAAAAGCTTGTATATTAAAAAGTTTTATTTATTAATTTATTTTCAAGTTTTTAGTTTGTTTTTTTTTTAATTTGTTTTTTTTAATATTTTATTGTTGCTTGCCAGATGTAAATCATTGCACTATTGATTACTATTTAAATCTGTTATTCTTCAACATATATTAGATTAGATTCTTCGCGAAGTTTCTAGGCCTTTTCTAGATGACATTGATTATGCAAGTGGCTTATTAAGCCATCGGCATACTGCCGTGTACTATGCGGCACTGAGTTCTTTTCGGAATCACAGAACAACACATGCACATTGTATAGAAAATATTAAATATAAAAAAAAATTGTAAATTTAAATATAAATTTAATTCACAAATTTTAAAAATTCGTATTTTTTAAAAATTCAAAATATTACTTTTTGATTATTGCAGTGTCATCGACTTTCAATATACGTTTCAAATTTGAGCGAAATCGACTAGAAGTGGGTTAAAATCCAATTATAAATTTTGAACATTACAGACAAACAGAAAAGTGAAGTTAATAAAATGCGTATAATATCTCATCAATTATTTACTATATTTTGGATCAAAAAAAAATTAAAATGCATTAAATTGCAAAATTGGAATTCAAATGAAAATTACTTATATACTATATAATAAATAATAATAATTAAAAATGCGCCATACATAATATTTATCGATATTTAAAATTTGAATATCTATAAAATTTCTCCCACTTTATCATTAAATAGAATTCAGCCAAATATATATATATGAAATTTGAATAAAATATACTTATAGATAATAGAGAATTAAATCAATCAGGACCAATCTAAATATAGAAATATATACTATATTTATAGTCATCAATTTTGATATATTAAAGGTTTATTGATGTAAAAATTATTATATTATGAATATATTTTAAATTAAGATATATATAAATTTGGTAAAATATTATTTGAAATATAACAATAAGTAATATATATTATTATGTATCTCCTTCCAATTTTCCATTTCCTTCTTTTGACCATGATGCGCACGCACCCTCAAGGTCACTAACTGGACATGAATTTTTTTTTAATTTATTTATTACTAATTATTTTTTTTATTTTTAAAGCATTTAGAACCAAAAAAAACACTAATAAAGGAATGTAATACGGCGAAGGTATATCAACTGAATACAATCAGGGCCAATGATATAGAGAGAAACATAAACGCACGAACGAAATGTGGATCTGGTGCAATTAAGAGACAAGAAGCATTTATTAATAATCGATTATTAAGGAGAGAGAAAAGTGAAAAAGATGAAGAGAGAGATTCGTATACAGGATTACGAAAGTAAGGACTTTAAAAAAAAACAACTCATAAACAAATGTAGTTTTATAGTATAATATTTACTCATTATTATAAAAAAATATATTGGTATATAGAATAGATTTATAAAATAATTTCAAATTTAGAATATATTCAAAAATAGTATATAATCCCAATCAAAAAAATTCGAAGTTTTATTTATTATTATTATAATTTAATATCAAATATCTAACTTATTTCATTGTTCTCAATTATGTCTTCAACATTATTCAGCGTCCAAAAACCGCGAAATGAAATTTTCAAAAAAATCTAATGTCAAAAGTCACATGAAATTACTTGAAATTTCTACTTGATATAAATAATTTTTACATTAATATTTAATAGACCCTATTTCCATATTTTTCAATTAAATTAATTAATGAATGATTAATTGTATAGTGGCGGAAAAAAGTAAACGCCAGGATGGCACTGTTATTGGGCAATCAATCGTTTGAGAATCCGCATTGCCATTGCCCGACAACAGCGCCACACTGGCGTTTACTTTTTTCCTTCATTGTACATCCATTTCTTTGTTATCATGTCCTAATGATCGTCGCACCATCAATTTTCATAATAAACATTGCCAATTTATTTTATACATAAAAATATAAGTATCAATTTTCCTATGTTAATATTATATTGTATTTTTTTAATTCAATCTTGTTTTGCTCATTTTGGGTATTATTAACAACCTCTAACTATAAATATATACTTAGTATGAAAAATTTTAAAAGATTGGGGACCGCTGCCTTAGGACATTTTCGTTCCAATTAACTAACATTATATAACTCACTTAGAAATATTATATAAATAAATTTTCGAAAACATAAAATATTAAACAATTATTTTTCAGGGTTTCATTAAATAATCTATCTCACGAAAAATATTTATTTTCAAATAAATATCTAACAGATAATGAGTTGTTGAGAAGATCTAACTTGTAAGAATATATATATATCTACATATATATATATATATAATTTATGTATTAGTAAAAATTGATTAATTTATTTATTTATTTATTTTTTTAATTTTAGAAATGTTAATCTAAAAAATTTAGAAAGTCAAAAAGCTATAAAACCGGCTAGTCATTCTTTAATGGTATGTAAAATAATCTATTCAGTAGAAAAATTAACATTAAATAATAATAAATTTATAACTATAATCAAATTACCTATTCTTTTAGGCACAACCAGCTGTCATCTACGATTCCGCCAAATTAATAAGCCCTAATAAAAAGTAAGAACAAAAATATTTGGTATAGATTAGAGACACCGGGCACCTCTCGGAATTTGATGAAACTTCGCCAGCTGATTCTTTGATTAATTCTAAGAAACTTAGGCAATTCTTGGGTAAACTTCTAGTGCCCGGTGTCTCTAATCTATACCAAATATTTAATTATTTATTAATTCCCTTATTAATAAATAGTTATTCTGAAAAAATATTAACTAATCAATGATGGATTGTTATCATATTATTTTGATTCCCTCCTCCTATTTTGAATAGTTTGCAGTAACTTAAGGCTCAATAGCTTACACATGAAATTAAATATACAATTACTAACTAGTGTATACCTAGCAGTACCCCGGAAAAGATGGTTCTATGTTCCTTAATAGAATTTTGGGTAATTGTTCATATTAATGTCATGGATTTGGATAAAACTTGACCAGTGGATTCCTTTTTAATTCCAAAGAAACTTTCCTTATACAATTTTTCAGGGTCGCTTCTAGTTTAAGAGATACAAATTATTAAAATTCAATTTAGCTATTATATTTATAATATAATGGTTTATTGATTTGGCCACAAGGGGCTTAAATAATTTTCGGTATTTTTCAGTTCTCGGTTTGAATATAGAAAAATTAAAAAATTATTTAATTAAATACTTTTCCTATATGAAAACGAACCAAAAAAAAAACGAAAATTAGTGAATAAATGAATAGTTAGTAAATTAGTCAATAAAACATTACTTATTGGCTGCAGATTTCGACGTTATTAACCAGCTACTCTGTCAATAAAAATTGCATAAGGAAAGATTCTTTGGATTTAAAAAAGAAATCCACTGGTAAAGTTCTATCCAAATCCATGACATGACAATTAATATGAATAATTACCTTAAAAAGTAGGAGAAAAATGGATCTAGAGCAATTTAAGATAAGACCAATAGGATTGAAGCTGGTGTGTGTCTTTATAAAAAAAGTCAATAATAATAATACATTTTGTATAAATATATTGGTTTAAGTCGCATATAGAGACCAATAATAATCGGTTATAAAATACATATATTTCTCACTTTATTTAAAAAACAATTATTAAGATTTAAATCTAATTTAAAAATATATTCAGAAAATTTTAATTTTTTTTATATTTTAGCCCGAATAAAATTAATAATCGGTATATTTCAAACTCAATAATGGGTGGTGCTCCCACTTTATCAAAAAATAATAATATAGTGGATTCATCTAAACAGGTAATTTATTTTTCTATTATAAATTTTTATATTTATTGTATACAAAAATAAAGTTATTTTTATTCCTAATATATACAATTGTTAAAATATCAGTCTTCTATTGTAAGATAATATGGCTGTTATCTGAACAATTAAATATTAAATAATATTAATTAATTAATTCAATAAAATTTCTAATTTATTCATTTTATCTATAAAACGAATTTCATTTAAAAATAAGAATCCACTTTTTATGAAGCTTCGGACTAATTTATTTTTGTTAACATGAATTTAGCCTAATCAAATAATAAAATATTTTATAATTGGTTTGTTTTCTTTCAGTTTAAGAAATTTGAATCGATAGAGCATTTATTTATTGATGATGATAATTATGATAATGATCCAAACACCAAATTAATGGGAAGTGATAGTTTGGAGATGGATGAAGAACCGATTTCAAACGAAGGTATTTTTTTAATTTTTTTTTTTTTTTTTGTGTACAATAGTTATAATTTATGTTAAAAATAATTTACCTATAGTCATATAAATATGAAAAAAAATATTAAATTTTGAGATGAATTTAAAAATCAATAATAGTACCTGAATAGAATGATTAGAAAATAATATCATTTTGAATTTTTTTGTCCACTATAAGCTATGTCTCGGCATGGAGATAAAATTAATTTTCATTAAGGAAAAAAGAATTCATTAAAAAAAAGAATATAGAAAAAAATAATAATACAAAAATAATCCAAAGAATATAGTAAAAGAATCTTTCTAATTTAATAAAATTCAAGAAAAGCTAATATATATTGATATTAAGAATTATATAACTGATAAAAAAATAAAATGAAATAAATAATAGTTTCTTTTTATATAAATATATAATTATATATATTTCAAAATCATAAAAAAATTAATTAATAATTCTTTCTAATATTTTTAATTATTATTATATTTTTGAATTTATATTATATATTTATCGTTAATAGTACAAAGAAATCTATTTATCTTGATATTTTATTTATTTTATTGTTATGGTTTTAGAGAAGACGGAACATCATTGTATACAACTAATATATAATTTTAAAATAATTATTTTATAATTATATATATATATATAATCAGAATAGTTTTACAAAAAACTATCAAATAAACCTTCAAAAATGAAATTAATCAAAAAATTATTCTAAAACACTAATCAATCATTTAATGAAAAATAAATAAATCCAATCAACATTATTTAAAAACACAAACTAAAAAAAAATAAATCCAATGAATTTATAAATCAATCAAATTAGAGTTGAATAATTTCAAAGTTTTTTTTTTAGTAATTTATTAATAATAATGTCTGTATTACTTACAATTTTAAAAAGAAATATTTTATTCTCGCCATTATTTTAGTTCAAATCATATATGAAATGAATATTTCAATTATAAAAATATTTTTAAAAAAGTTGAACACAACAAAAAAATTATAAGCAAATTATGAAACACTCTTTAATCATATAAATTGTTTATTAAAATAAAAATATAGAAAAAAGATCGATTCCAATATGAATTCACAATAAATCCAAATGTTTTAATTTGTATATTATCATTAAGAAGAATAAACAAACTGGAATGATTTTTTTTTTTGGCATCTGTGACATTCTATTTCAGTCTAACGCCAAGACTAAATTTAGAATGAAAGTATGAATATATGTTTTAATTTGAATTGAATGCTTTTAGAAAAAATTGTTTTGTGTTTAATTAATATAATAAATGAAATTGCATAAAAGAATTAAATTAATTTTTAAATAAGAGATGAAAAATAAAAAAAAAAAATTCTATGACTAGGATATGACTAATTTTGAAATTTCATTATTTTTTAGATAATTTATTTCAAGATTTTTCTCATAAACTATCATTTGAAGATTTAACGGTAATATTTATATAAAAATTAAATAAATAGATATACACTTTTTAAATATTCAAAAAATTCTAATATTTTAAACGAATATTAATTTTCAGCGAGAAGAAAAATTGGATACAGAAATTTTATATAATAGTAAATATTAGATAAGATAATATTATGTTATTTCAATTATTTTTATTTTATTTTTTTTTAATTTATTATTTTTATGTTTTCCTTGCAGAAACTCCAATGAAGAGAGGAATAAATTGGTATTCATTTTATTGTACGGAACACGAACAAGTAACAGAATTATAATTACTTATTTGCATGAAAATGTTTTCAAAAATGAATAACTATTACTTATTAACATGTCAATCATTTAAAAATTTATCCTTCAATCTAATGTATTTATTATTAAATAAAACTTATCTTCTCTTAATAAAATAATGTTTAAATTTATTAAGAGAAACATTAGAAATGATTACGTTTAAAAATGTATATTGTAAATTATTAGAGTCGGGTTTTTGATCTACCACAACAGCTTCTTTAAAGAGCCACCTAAAAAATAAATTAAAAGTATTTTAGCCATAATATGAAATATATAATAACATATCAAAAAAAAAATAAATACAAATTTATCTTACCTAGATTCTTCTCCCCCCGTTGGCACTCTTATAGTTATTTGTATTTTATCACATATTTTTAAAACAGTTTGTTCAATTCTAGTAAGTAACTCGTTTAACCCTTTATATATATAAATATAAAACGTTAAATATTCATATATAAAAAAATAGAAAAGGTAATTTTATTATAAAAAGTTAATTCAAATAAAATTAAATTTATCAATTTACAATATACCTGATTTAGTAACCGTGGACATTAAGATTAACTCATTCTTGTTGAATTTATCAACATCATCTTTTAAAAGATCAATCTTATTTCCAACAGTAATCATATTCTCTAGTAATTCCTTTTTTAAATTAAACGATTCTAACGTTTCTAGTACTTTCTCAGATTGGTTGACTGAATCTGGATGACTAATGTCACGAACATGAATAATAATATCCTAAAAAAATGAATTGAAACATATAAAAAAAAATTATTTTTTTGAAAACATATTTCCAATTATATTCAAAATGAATAATAATATAATGATAATAATAATAATATTGATACTAAATATTTAAACGAATTTGTATAATGATAAATTTTTCATTTTATAAATTAATTAAATTCTTTTGTATATAATGTTTTATTTATATTGAAAAAAATATTAAAAAATCATTTGTTTTAATATAAATAAATGGTATTTTATATATTTATCTATTGTGGTTTACAAACAAATTGCTTTATCTCTTATTATAATATAATTTAATTTAAAATATATCTTAATAAATATATTTCTTATCGATATAATGAAATCCTATTTTAATTAATTAATTACTTAAAATTAATTAATGTATTGAATAAAAAAGGTAATAAACAATGAATAACAATTAAAATCAATATAATAATTAATAAAATGATGTATGAAGAAGGGAGTAAGCAAGTGCCTGAGTTGAAAAAAGCGAATTGAATATAGCGTTAGTTAAGATTAGAATTATTTACTTATATTGTAAAAATTAAATGATATTAAATTTATTCCTTTAAAAAGTGATGTTTTTTATTTGTTTCTTACAGCCATCATTGCATCTTCTAAAGTTACAGTAAATGATTCAATTAAATTTGTAGGAATATCTGAAATAAATCCGATCGTATCCACATAAAGTACTTTCAATTTGTTTAATAGATAGCCAGAGTGTAGTGTAACATCTAAAGTTGCAAATAATTGATTTTTTGGTATTAATTTTTCTGATCCTGTTAATAATTTTATTAATGAAGTTTTTCCTAATAAATAAAAAACAAAGAAAAAATTATTAAAATTAATCTATCATGTTGTATCAAAATTTATTATTATTTAAAATTTACAAATTTTTGTTTAAAACTAATTATAGTTAAATAGAAAGTATTTTATATTTGTTTTATAAAATTTAAATTTGAATTACAAAATATTTAGGTAATATTTACCTTTATCTGAGTCCATTTCACAATTTCGCCCTTCTTGCTCCTTACAGCATAAAAAGATAAATAGAGCTATTTTGTGAACTATTTTT
This sequence comes from Labia minor, assembly GCA_963082975.1. Lineage (NCBI taxonomy): Eukaryota > Metazoa > Arthropoda > Insecta > Dermaptera > Spongiphoridae > Labia > Labia minor. The sequence goes on from OY720348.1 coordinate 65,421,057, forward strand.
AATCTCAGATAGTTAGGTTTTGCTCACAAGCTTAATTTTATTATAATTATTTAAAGGATTAAAAGCACTCTTAAATTAATAATAAAATAAATAAGATAATAATTATTACATGTTATAATTAAAAATGGATTACCTGCGTTAGTATAACCAACCACAGCTATGATTGGATGATCCAATTTATGTCTTTGTGCTCTTAAAAGCTTTCTTCGTTGACTTAAAACTACAAGGGCTCTTTTTAATTTTTTCTCCCTTTCAGCAAGGATTTGTCTTCTAAGCTGTACATATGTTTCTCCCATTCCTCCAACTGTAGTCAGTGAATTTTCATGTATTCGTGACCATAGATAAGGAATTTCAGCCAAATCAACTTGAAGTTTAGCTTCTTGACTCATAGCATGGGCTTTAAAAATTTGCATAACTATTAAATAACGATCAAAAATTGGCACACCGAAATAGTGCATTAATTCTACTTGTTGAGCACTTTTTAAAGTATTGATACTTATAAATACGGCGGTTATAGTTTTGTTTCTTTTAATTAAATCCCTCAACTTTTCTAAATTTCCTTTTCCAAAAAGTTCTGGCTTAAGAAAATGTGGCAAACCAAACATCATACTATCTACAACTTTCCAGTTTGGCAGTGTATTTATTAAGGCTATTGCTTCTTCTAATTTTAATTTTGGTGATGATGTTTTATTAGGGCCCCATTTAATATATGGTTGAATGATTAAGACTTGATGACCCATTTCTGGAATATGCATAATCCGTTTGCACAATTCATTATAAGTTTTTTTATCTTCATCAGAAATTTCTAAATCTATATCATTTTCTGAAGTTTCATTAGATTCATGTTTAAATCGTTTAGAAAAATACCCAGCTAAATTGTATATATTTTTATTAATTGTTAATTTTGTTGGTAATTGAAAAGTAATAATACTTCTTTTTGAAATAGATTGGCGAAATATTCGCGAAAATAATAAAGAATTTTTCAAAAACATATTGATATTAACATAAGATTGAATCGAATTTAATTAATCATCATCATAACTTGGTAAAAATTCTCTTCTACATTGATAAGTTCGATCCTTTGTAATTTTATAGCTGATTAAACAAGCCACTATCGATGAAAGAGATATGAATCCTTTATTTTTATAAGGTAATTTATTTTCCAAAAGTTTTTGTATCAAATAAGAGCCACTGAATGCTAAAATAAAAAAAAAAATTAATATAAAATAAATTATAAATTATAATGTATCACATTCAGTCATATTGTCAAAATAAAATATTATTTATCAAATTTTAAATTTTTTTTTAACTGGTATTAAATTAAAGTATTTTATATAAATTTATTTTAACCATTATTTGTGATAATATTATATAAATATTAATAAAAAACATTATACATTATTGAAAATTCATATAACAGATTTGTATTTATAATTTATTAGAGCAATTAAAATCAAATATAGAGTAAATATTATTTTCAAAGATAACAAAAAAAAATTCAAATTCACCTAAAGTAAATGCTGATAATCCAGTGAGAATAGATTTAGTCATACATTGAAAAAAAGGTCCATAATTTTGATTTTGTGAAGGACTATTTTTATTCATTTCAATTGAAATTATGAATAAACATATTATTATATAATATTTAGATATATAATATAAAAATATTTTTAAAAGAGAATAATAAAATTTATTTAAAATACACTATGAATTTTAAAAATAATTATTTTATGAATATATAGAATTTTGTCAAATTAAAATATCAACTATTTTGATTTAAAAGTTAACTGAAGTTAACCAATATTTTGACATTTAAAATATGATACAGATGGTCTGTGATATGTATATATAAATATATTTAATTCATAACTATTAGTGCCATCTGTTGAGATTATACCGTAGTAGCCAATATTTTAATTTTAAGAGATGGTCTGTGATTTTACAGTCCTCTATTAATATTTAGAAGAATTAAAATAGAAAATAAGGCTGATTTAAAATTAATTTAAAACAATTTCCTTCTGATTGAATATATTTTATATACCATAAAAGCAGTGGCGTACCTAGATCTCCAGTTCTATTATAAGTCAAACAAATAGTGGTTTTTATAAATTAATACACATAAATAAATTATTCAGTTATTTAATCAATATTAATTAATACACAGCGTAAATTTTTTTACACATATTTGTATGCACTCGTAAACATATTTATATAATATTTACTCTTCTAGCTTTCATACTAGAAAAATCGTGTATAATGCTCTCAAAATTTATATTATTTGTAATTTCTTGTTCTATTGACAATATTGCAAGATTTTGTAGTCTTAATTGACTCATTGTAGAACGAAGATAATTTTGCCGAACAAAATCTTAAAGATGCGTTTACGAATTCAACGAATTTTAATGAATACAATAAAATAAAATTATTATCCTGTTCTTGGAATTAGAATTCAAAATTTACACTAAAGTGCATTTATATACACCGAGGAATAATATTCGAAATCATATAGTTGATCATAATTTATATAAATCAAATAGTAAACTTATAATAATCATTTATTATTAAAGAAAGAAAAAAAATAAATTTGAATTGAATAAGTTGCTTTTTACAACTATAACTAAATATAAAAAATGCCGCCCCAAGATAAGTGCCGCCCTGTGCGGACCGCACCCCCCCCCTTAGGTACGCCACTGCATAAAAGGGATTGACATAGATAAGATATTTGACTTCTATTTTATTAAATTAAATTTTATATTTTTATAAATTTTTAATAATTATATAATTATATATTTAGTTTAAAGAAAGCAGATAAAATTGAATATAATATTTATATTTGAGTGTGTTAAAAGGAAAAATACAAATATTAGAATTATAATATCATTATATAATTTAAAATTAAAATAATACCTAGTTCATTTTTATTTTTTTATTTATATTCTTTTCTCATTTTAGTTAATAAATCGAATAAAACATCTAATAAAGAACAAATATTTTTTTTTATTAGAAATCGTATTCAGTTGGAAGTTAAGTTAAGGATAGTATATTATGATTGAAGTTGATTACATCCCTTTCAACTAGACAACGGTCGTGTGATATGTTAAAGACGAAACTAAATGTACTAATTTAACATGGCGTAAATTTGGAAAACGAATAAGGCTTATCAAACTTTACATTATCTAAAAGATTTACCAGTATATACTTTTTTATGCAATCAAATGTAATCCGTGGGATTCCCTAAACACACTTAAATTATTGTAAATATTTATTTAATTAAGAAATTAATTATAAATTAATTTTGGATATTATTTTTTATCCTTAAGTTTCAGTTAAGACGTTTCACAATTTTAATATTTTGTAACTCGAATAAATCATTTTCTCGTCTTTCATCTTCATCCAGTTGTATAAGTTGTTGGTTGATACCTTTGATTGATATTGAATGAAAAATCATGAATTATATCAATTCTGATTCATTTTCTGATTCTTATTAAGAAATAAATAGTTTCAGAATCTTCACATTTTCAATGAATAGCTTCGATATATTTTAACTTAAGGTTACCTTTAAAAATTTGATTTTAGATCGTCAAAATCAACTAAAATACAAAAAAATTAATAATAACATAAAGATAAATATTATTTACTGTTTTTTTAGTATCTTTCATTCATTTTATATGTCGAAGAAAAGAATAATACGAGTAAATTTCACTTAGTTATATTTAAGTTTTTTTTTAATATTAAACTATAATAAAATATTCAAATATATAATTTTAATTTAATATGTTATTTATTTAAATTTATATATATATATATATTATATATCAAATAATATTTTGTTTTATTATAATAAGAAATATAAAAATTTATTAATTAATCAATATATATAAAAAAATAGGAAATATATCAATATATTATTATATTAATGTATCACCCCTTTAACACTATTCAACATGATATAATAATTAAAGTTTTGTAAATGCGATATACATATAAATTTAAATTCTTAAGTACATTTAACAATTTTTTTAAAATTCTTTGTAATTTAAGTGAAAAACATTCAAAATTGTTTTATTAAATACTTGAGTGATTATATTTATATTGAAATTTATTATTAATATATATTGCTTCAAAAATATTGCATATATGAATGAATATGATAATACTTGTCGAAATATTTATAATTTAGGTTGAATCCATTTATAAGATCCATAATATTTAAAATCATTCTCTTGGCATTTAATATTGCTTTCCGTTGGTCCACGTGACCCGTATCTAAAAAATATAGATTCAAAAAATAAAATAACTTGTTAAATAAATTATAGGATTGTAAATTAAAAAAATATAAGAAATTTCCTACTTACACATATTCAATGGGTTTAACTTTTTCTTCGTCGATTTTTTGAAGGAGTGGGGTAAATATACGCCAGGCTTCAGATAATTCATCAGAACGTACGAAATGCATTTGTGACCCGCAGAATACATCCAAAATTAAACGTTCATAAGCGTCAGGCATCTTTACATCCTTTAAAATAAAAAATTTATAAATTTTTATGTTAAAAAAATTAATATTATATAAAAAAAATAAATAATTTAAAGGATTTTTTACATATACTATATTGGAATGAGATAAGTTGATTTTTGATTATTTAAAATTTTATTATTTACTTCATATGTAAACAAATATTATGATTTAGACATTAAATTTCCGACATTGTAATAAGGAACAATATCAATTTAATCCTTCATTAGGGAGGTTTCAAAAACAATAGAAAGATGGTTTGCCAATGCAGATGGAAATTAGCTGGAGTGTCTCCACTCGACTATCTCGCAATTTGAATTGGATTAAATAACATAATATATTATAATTAAATTAAATTTAATTAATTATAAATTATAAATGAAAATTAATAGGTAATATTTATTAAACCAGTTTGGCTCTTTGTTGATGGCACCACGTCACGTATTGGCGCGTGAGATTTGCAGTGTTAAAAAATTAATTCTGGTACTTTCAGGGATTCAATCAAGCTGAAATTCTATATATAGCAGTTTTATACAATTTTTAATCATTTGAAAAATTATCAAACATATATCTTTATTTTTACGGTCAGTTTAAGGAAAAAAATCAAAATGTTGTAGGTAATGACCCTCTTCCGGTTGAGCTACATGTCTCAAAAGTTGATAGAAAACTACGAATTTGGAATAATGCCCATGTACCAAATTTCATGGTTCTAGCTCATACCGTTTTTGAGTAATCTCTGGCGAGATAGTAAAAATGAAGAGTAACACAATGTTTTGTATGTCCCATCATTCTTCAAATTAGAAAATAATGATAATGTAATTGATATAAACCTTATATCGGCTTCCATAAGTAAGATCCAGTTCTGTTTCTTCCATATCAAATGACATTCCAGGTGTTTTAGACATAAATTTAATATAAAGTGCTTCTCCAGGTTGTACACGAATAACAAGTTCATTTCTTTTTAATTTACCGTCAAAAATATCGCCAGGTACATCCCTATATTGGATTCGAACTTCAGCTTTACGTTCATTCAAAGCTAAAAATAAAGTTCTAAATAGAATGGATACATTTAGATTTAGAAAAATTCTAATTGTTCGATTAGATACCTTTTCCACATCGTAAAATAAATGGAACACCATCCCATCGTTCATTATTAATTTTAAGTACAGATAATGCATAAGTAGGGGTATTGGAACCCTTAGGAACTGTTGGATCATCTAAATATCCCATTCTCGAATCTTCACTCTTTCCCTCTGGATTTCCTACATATTGTCCAAGAACCACATCATCTAATTCCAAGGGAGCAATTGATTTTAATACTTTTACCTGAAAATAAAATAATATTAATAAACATATTTGTAATTTTATGAATAATTATATATAAGAATATAAAATTTAATATTTATTAAATAATTTCTTATAGTAAGGCAGTTTTTCAATAACAAATTAAATTGGAATTTTCATTTCGAAAAAATATCATAATAGACTCAATTTTATAAGAATATTTTTAAGAATCGCAAAAGAAAATCATAAAATTACTAAATATTTATTAAGTAATATTTTTTTAAAATCATTTACATATAATATTATAGTTATATTATAATATAATATATTTATAATAAATATAAATAATATAAATAATATTTCATTTATGAATATTAAAAACTTTATAAATTTTATATTCTATTGTATATTTTAACGTATAATTTAATTTTTAAAATTACTTTAAAAGGTATTTTAATGTATAAAAAAAATGAATTAAATTACACATTAATAAATGATACAATCAAAAACAATTATATAGATATACAAAAAGTTTTTAGTTATCTAAATGAAATAAAAATAAAACAAGTTAATTGAAATAATGATTCAGATCATAAATATAAAATATTATATTTTTTTCATGTAATATATATATTTATTATAAATTAATTTAAAATATTTAAAAATGATATGAGAGTACAAATATTTCATTGTTAATTTTAAAAAAAACAATGTTTAACAATAAGTTTCTATATTATTGTCTTTCAAAAATATTTCTGGTCTACATTTATGTTAAAATTGTATCTTGTTTGGTTTATATATATATACATATACTATAGTAGATGTTAATTATATATATATAATTTTTCATATATGATAGTTCTATTTTTAGTAAATTTAATTTAAATATAATTATTACTTTTAACAAACCCTTCACGTTTATGATTTAGGTATTACCTTTTCATTTCGTATGTCATCTGGATGAAGTGACGTTGGTTTTTCCATAGCAACTAAACTTAAAATCTGTAGTAAATGATTTTGCATGACATCACGTATAATTCCAAATTCGTCAAAATACCCCCCTCGACCCTGGGTGCCAAATGGCTCTTTAAACGAGATTAGCACTGATGCAATATATTCCCTGTTCCAGGAGGGCGCAAAAACACGATTGCCAAACCTAAATTTTAATAAAGAATTAAATAAAATCAAATTTAATAATAAGGAGAGAAATTAAAAAGAATAATAATAAATGAGGAGGGACACTTACCTGAGTGACATGAGGTTTTGTACCATTTCTTTGCCCAAATAATGGTCTATTCGATAAATTTGTTCTTCTTTAAAAAGTGATGCCAAATGAGTGGAAAGTTTCTCAGAACTTGCTGCATCTCGACCGAATGGCTTCTCTATAATAACACGAGTCCAGCCTCTAAAAAAAATATTAAGAATTAATAAAAAAAAATATATTATCGTTTGTTTTCCTTAATAATATAATCATTCTATTTTTTAATAGAATACATTTAAATAAATAAAAATAATAATTATTATAGTTGTGATAAAAAGTATATAAAATAATTATTATTTTGAAAATTCATATTCTTATATTAATTGTATAATTGATTTGATTTTTGTATTATTATTTTATTTTATAATTTATCAAAAGCGAGGTCTCAGAAATTTTTTATCAAAAAAGTAAATCTCTTATATTATGTTTTTCCCCATTAATAATTAAAAAAAAAAATAAGAAATATAATCTCAGGTGATCTCTCTCAATGACTCTATTTATAAGTATAATAATATGTAAGGGACACAAAAAATTATAAATTATAAAATTTTATAAAAGCTGATAAGAGTTTAGTTTTATAATAATAATTAATATTATTAGACAAATTAAAATATTTTAATTGATAAATTTTACAACTATTTTGTTTCACTGTTTTTATCTGTGTAAGTGAAGATGTGTGGAATTTACCCCATTTTTATTTGTATATAATATTTGAATCATTTTTCAAGTGTCTCTGCAAATATCTATAATATAAAAATGAATCCCAAAATGTGTTTGTAAGCCCATACACAATAACGCCTGTACCAATTTTGCCAATTCTTTTTTTTAAATGTTCGTTGAAGTCCAAAGATGGTTACGTTACGGCGAGAAAAAATCAAATAATTGCCGGGAAAACTCTTAAAAACAGCCCTTTTCTTTTTCTCATACGTTACCATGGCAACCGATAACAACAAATTTCAAACTTGACTCTACATTTTAGTTAGAAATTTTTTTTCCAGAAATCCACCGAAAAAAATCAAATTTAAGTGGGTATTTAAAAAATAGTAGGCAAAGAAAAGAACGTTTAAAATTAAGTCAGTTAAGGTCATCTGATTTGTTAGAATTACAAAACAAAGATAGGGAACCTAAAATTAAAAAAACGATTAATTGAGTCTCATTCTAAGAGAGAAAATAGGCTTTTTAAAGATAGGGTCTTATATTCAGCTGGTATAAAGAGACAGAAGAAGAAAAAGAAGAGAGGCTAAAAAAAGATAGGATTTATCATACTGACAATGAGGCTCGATCTTCTGACTCTCAGTCATAGAGAGAAAATAGGCTTTTTAAAAATAGGGTCTTACATTCAGCAGGTCGCTCTACTGAGACAGGAGAAGAAAAAGAAGAGAGGTTAAAAAAAGATAGGGGGTTTCAGGGGGTAGAGGCGCTCTGAGCAGCTAGTTTTATATATATATATATATTTATTTTTTTGTATTTCTTATTATTGTTAAGAATAAAGTAATTTTGTAATGAATACCATATATTTATATTTTATTGAAATTTTATTAAAGTACACAAAAAATACACGACGTTTCGATTCCTCTTTCTGCAATCATTATCAAACAACTGCAGTTCAACAAAATTCCTTTATTAATAAACAACCAATAAAAGTTTTAATAATTAAATTGTTAATAATCTTGTATTATCAACCCTTCATTAACAGTTCAAACCCTGGGCTCATTTTCAAAATATAATCCAGGTATATCTTTGAAATTTCATTTGATATGTCGACTATAAAATAAAAAATAAAAATCTTACTTATTGGCCATGCAGGTGTTGCGTAAATGAACGGTTACTGGTTCGAATACAGTTGGCGGAAGTGCCAAATAAAATAAACGATTACCGGAACGTCCATTCTCGGTTGTCATCAATGCTTGATTCAGGAGTTCAAAATCTCGTCGAGAATCATAATCCCCAGCCAGATAAAAATTTGATCGCCAAAATTTTTCATATTTTTCCTTTTCATCGCTAGTCACCTAAAAAAAAAATACATAAATAAATCAATAACAGATATTTTAATATAATATCCTTATAATTATTTGTTGAAAGAAATAATTGTCTTTATATTAATATTTTTTTTATTCTAAACAAAAATAGAAAAACAAATTACCTTCATATATGGATCACATTTTTTTCTTAATTCTCCCAATGTGAGTTTGGATCTTGCATAACCATAAAATGTTACATTGGTGGGTAATAAATTGTCCCGATACAACCACCATAGTGTAGGATAAATTTTTTTTTTCGAAAGATCTCCCTGTAAATAAATTATAAATTATTATATATGGACATGCTTTATATCAATAAAATATATATGATACGTATATTTTTATAAATTATTTTTATATGACATTATGTCATTATTTTCCACTTAATATTATATTATGAATATCTGCAATTTGTAATCTTGAATTTCAATAGACTAACCAAAGATTAATTAAATATTTATACATTTTTAAAATAAATAAGATAAACGATTTTATTATATTAATAAATTTTGTAAATAATTATAGGAATATTTGTTTTATATTAATTATTACAAGATTCATTATTTTTTAAAGAGATTTTATTCAAAATAATAGATTTAGTTGCTACGAGGACAGGTTAATAAGTCCGTGACTTTTTGAATTTCCTGTCTTGTAAATGAAATGGATACACTGCTTCTGTCAGAAAGTAACTAACTATCAGAAGACTCCTGTCGAAATTTGAACCAGGTGGGTCTTTTAGTCTTCATTTGACATCCAATAATAGCAGACTACCTCGTGATTTGAGAAGAAAAGTGAATTTCCATGAAAATCCATGAAATGAAGGAGAGTCCAGATTGTATTCTTTTATTAAAGCGAAGAATGCTGAACTTTCATTGGCTGAGGCAATTGACCACAGAAACGCTCCGTCATTAAAACCCTGCGCTCTTTCTATCAGATTCAGATCGTTTTAATCATCAGACAACGATGTATCTTCTCCGAATAGCGGTTAGAAAGAGGTAGTATTATTTTAATGGTAATTGTTTAATCTAACCAATATATCATGGATTTTGATAAAAAAAAAACAAACTTTACCAGTAGATTCCTTTTTTAATTCAAAACAAACTTTCCTTAAGCAGTATGTGGCGGTCACTTCTAGTTTACGAGATAATAATTATTAAAATTTGCATATAAATCCATGGATATTCTATTTAGCTACCATGTTTTATTATTTGACCATCAGGGGGCTCCACTAATTTTCCGTTTTTATAAGTTCGGTTTGGATATAAGAAGATTAAAAAAATAATTAATTAAATAATTTTCCTATATCCAAACCGAACTTATAAAAACCAAAAATTAGTGAATAAGTTAATAATTAGTGAATTAGTCAATAAAACATTATTAAATGGCTGCTCATTCATAACTAGTTTATATGCAAACTTTACTAATTTTTATCTTGTAAACTGGAAGCGACCGTCACATACTGGTTAAGGAAAGTCTGTTTTGAATCAAATATATATATATATATATATATATTAAAATGGTAATTGTTTAGCCTAACCCATGTATCATGGATTTTGATAAAACTTTACCATTGGATTCCTTTTTTGATTCAAAACAGACTTTCCTTAACCAGTATGTGACGGTCGCTTCCAGTTTACATATATAGCATATATATATATAATTAATTGATATAAATAGATTGTTTTATTTAAAAGAAAATTACAATTAATTATTTGAAAGTAGAAAAAGAGGTCCTGCACCTAACAGTCCCATTCACCTTTATTAATAAAATTTTAATAAAAATATTAAATAGAATAATTACCGAAGCTCCGAGAACAACAAAAATATGAGGAACGTTGCTCTCGAAATGAGTACCAGAAAATTCCATGGTGGTAGACTTTAATGAGCGACGAATGAGCGCCAGGCACTCCTCGGAGGATTCTAAAAAGCGAAAAATTCAATAAAAATAAAAATAAATTAATAATAATAATAATAATTCCTCTAAATTTCATAGAAATATAATCAAACTCTTATAGAAAAAAATAATTAGAAAACTTTATACAATAAACTCCACTATAACTATATAATATATCGTGATTGAAGAGTACATAACCACCCGAAAAATAAAACACATATAAACTCACATACCAATCAAATAAGGTATTCACAGAGAATTAATTAATAATAATATTAATGAAAACAATTGACAATAGATGAATTTATTAGAAAGAATTGAGAAAGAAAATATATTTCTTAATTTAGGTTAAATTTAATAAATATTAAAACATTGACTTTCGGAATCCACCTGAGAAATTATAATAAATCATTGCTTGTTATATATACATCAAATTGATTAGGAATGACTTTTAAAAGAAGTACTATTTTTTGAGTGGAATATATATTCGCTTATCATTTGATTAAATAAGTGGATAAATAATCTCAATGTAGCTATTGTAGAATCATTGCAAAAGTTGTGTATAAATATTATTACTAGATCCAAGAGGTATCCTTAATTATTTTTTCGCTTATCATTGGATGATAATGATTAAGCAAAATTGATTTGGAAAAGAACAGAATGGTGATAAGCAAATGAATTTTATCAATATATATATATTATTGGACAATTATATATTACTAAAAATAAAAAAAGATCAATTGGAAACCGATAGCTCTTACAAGTACTACAGTATTACATAAGCAGTAATCAAGTTCATGGCCCTCTCCCCCCCCCTTCTTGAGGGAATTTAAATAATTCGTCATTGCTACGTTTTGATTGGTTTTACCTTGAAACTATAATTTAGGAAGATAGAAAATATTAACGAAACATTATAAAATTATATAAAATTTATTTCAATTTAAATAAAGATTTCTTCCTGATGTTTGGTTGATATTCTTATTATCAGAAATAGAAGGAAGAATTCATCATTCATTCATCCTTCATCGCTAATCATTTTTATTTAAATCATGTAAACTAAAATAAAAATTAAAAACATAAAACCAACTAAGAATAATTTTTAATTAAACACTCGATGATGTTTCAAGTGGATTGATATATTTGCTTTATGCGCATTTGGTTTGTTACATCAACATCAGAGCTTTCTTATCCTATTAGTTTGTAAAGATGTATAGTGAGGGAAAAAAGTAAACGCCAGGGTGGGGGGCACTGTTGTCAGACGATGACAATGCGCCTTCTTGGTTGATTGCCTGACAAGCGTTACGTGTTCTCAAGTGGATTGATATATTTGCTTTATGCGCATTTCGTTTGTTACATCAACATCAGAGCTTTCTTATCCTATTAGTTTGTAAAGATGTATAGTGAGGGAAAAAAGTAAACGCCAGGGTGGCACTGTTGTCAGACGATGACAATGCGCCTTCTCGGTTGATTGCCTGACAACAGCGTCACCCTGACGTTTACTTTTTACGGTCACTATCATCTGTACAAACGAATAGGATAAGAATGCTCTGATGTTGGTGTAACAAACAAAATGCGCATAAAGCAAATAAATCAATCCACTTGAAGCAACATCGAGTGTTTAATTAAAAATTATTTCTATTCTAAGTTGTATTTTTTGGGTTTAATTTAGTTTACCTAATACTTTAAAATGTGTTTTAACTTATGTCTACTGTTAAATTTATTAATTTGAATATCTATATCATCAAAATCCTATCAATGTGCATAGACCCGTCTTTTACGATACACAGGCTAATTAACAGTGAAGTTTCCTGTCCACTAATGAAAAAAAATATTTGCAAATCATCTTTTATTATAATTAATTTATTATAGAATATTAATTCATTAACCATTACAAAGAATAAAGAAGTATATATTATTTTAAATTTTTTAAGTCCAGAAAATATCGCTGCCTTATAATCTTTTAAAGAAAAAATGATTATGAAATTATGAATAATGCATTTAGAATTAGTAACGCAATTTAAAAAAGAAATAAATTGAATATTCATTTATGATTGGATTATACCTTTGCATACCATTTTTGTACGTATAATTATGAAATTAAAGATAATATAATATGATAGATAAAATACATATATATATATATATGAAAATAAAAATTTAAATTAAGGGATATTTTAGATAATACATGAAGAAAAATCTACAGGTAAAGTTAAGTAGAGGTCTAAATTTAAGAACTTTTAATTTTTGAAAAATCAATATTATTATTATTTCATTGATGATGTTTTTTTTTAAAATAAATTATATCGACTATTTTAAGAGAAAAATTCACCTATATTTGTTAATTTATTTTATTAGAAAGTCTATAAAATTTAAGGGTAATTGTTTACACAACGGGAAGCTTCAAGGTTTTGGGTTTTGGATGAAACTTTACCAGTGGATTCCTTTTTTAATTCCAAAAAAAACTTTCCTTATGTAATATTTCTCGGTCTCTTCTAGTTTACGAGATAAAAATTATAAAAATTTGACAGATAAACTAGTTATAAATGAGCAGCCATTTAGTAATGTTTTATTGACTAATTCACTAATTATTCACTCATTCTCGGTTTGAATACAGAAAAATTATTTAATTAATTAATTTTTTAATTTTCATTTATCGAAACCGAACTAGAAATAAAAATTGGTGAAGCCCTATAAAATAGTTTATTTACAGGAGTGTGGTGTAGGTTAAGGGTATATAATATATGGATAAGTTTTTTCTTAGATCTGTTTCAATATTTCGATTCTGATCCCAGAATCAATATTTATGTAGATATCTCAACTAACAATGATGAAGTATCTTGATTTTTTGTTTTTTTTTTGAGAAAGATTGGAGAAAACTAACGGTAGCAGAAAAACAATAATTTTTTTCTGACTTTAAATATATAAAAAATAATTTCATAAAAAAATATTTAATTTTAAAAACTATTTAAATGGACCAAATTACATTTTGAAAGAATGATGATAGAATCTAAAAAAATTAAAAAAATTTTCGATTAAAATACAAAAATTTTTACTATCTCGCCAGAGACAGTATTGCGATCACGAAAATTTTCGATGTCGAGATTTTGATGTTTTTATACGTTTTGAAGGTTCCTGAATCATTTTCACTAAGGTTGAGAAAAATGTCTGTGTATGTGTATGTATGTAGACAAGATTATGCAAAAACGGTTTGAGCTAGAATCATGAAATTTGGTATACCATTATTCAAAATTCGTAGTTTTCTATCAATTTTTGTAAAATGTAGCTCAACCGGAAGAGGGTCATTACTTACAATGTTTTGATTTTTTTTTTTCTTCTAAAGTGACCATAAAAATAAAGATATATGTTTGATAGTTTTTCATATGATTAAAAATTGTATAAAACTGCTATATATAGAATTTCAGCTTGATTGAATCGCTGAAAGTACCAAAATTACTTAAACTTTAACACTACAAATCTCACGCGCCAACACGTGACGTGGTGTCATCAACAAAGAGTCAAACATGCGCTGGTTTAATAAATATTATTTATTAATTTTAATTTATAATTTATAATTAATTAAATTTAATTTAAATATAATATATTATGTTATTTAATCCAATTCAAATTGCGAGATAGTCGAGTGGAGACACTCCAGCTTATTTTAAATTTTATTATTTAACTTTAAGTATTGAAAGCATAATTACAATTCGTTATTTTAAAATGATAAGTTGATTATATATATAAAATTAAAAGCAAAACTAGATTACGTTAATAATGGAAATATTCGAAAGAAAATATGCTAAATAATTGTCAATATATGCAAATGAAATTAGCAAATCATTTAAATAATAAAGAATATTAAATTTAAAAATAGAAGAAAAAAAAATTAATAGTAATGATCATCTATAAATACTAATTAAAAGAATTATTAACAAGTTTAAATAAATTTGATCGAAGTTACCTCACCCCAGGAAATAATATTTACTCTTTTAGACATAAGTATTTAAAAATTAAAATAAAAATGGTATAATATTCATAAATATAAATATATAAGTAGATTATAGATATATTACATAATGATGATAATAATAAAAATATCACATTGCAAATTATATATGAAAGAAATAAAATTTATGATTATAGAAATATATATATATAGTTTATACTTATATATATAATAATAATATAAAAATTGAAATATAAATCAAAGTATAATTAAAATGTATTCTTTTTTAATATTTAAATATCTAAATAATTTTTTATTTAATAGTATATAATAATCTCTACTCATATTATTATATTTACATTACTTTTTTTTTATCATTTTAATTTTGTAATTTTGAGAAAAATAGTTTTTTATATTATATCTATTTGCTAAATTATATATAATAATTTAAAATTCAAAAGAAAGTTAAAAAAAAAAAATTTAAACCTATAACATATAAGAATATAAGTTATAAACAAAAAATATATATGTATATGAATCTTTTATTAAAAAATGAAATTATACTTTAATTTTTTTGTTTTTCATTAATTAATTATTGTATTAATTGATTATGAATATTATTTAATTGTATTTTTTCACAATAGTTTATTAGTATTCTTATTATTTTAATTTTATTATTAAATTTTGAAATGTATAGTATTACCAGTGGTGTATTGGGAGGGGAACGCGGGGGAACGACGTTCCCTTACATTTTTTCAGAACCGGAAAGCGTTCCAGTACTTTTTCATGTCCCGACAACTCACACATAAATCTACTGTTAGAATTTCTTTTTTCGTGTTCGTTTATTATTTTGTATAGTAAAAATAAGAAAAAATAAAAACTTATATGCAAAAAAATAGTTTGCTGAAAATATGACTTATTTTGCTCCCACTATGCGTTCCCTTACTTCTTATTTTACCAATACATCACTGAGTATTACTATTTTATTTTATTTTCTTTATTTATTAAATTTTAAAATTATATATATATATATAGGTATATATATATTCATGTATTTTCTAATAGAATGTTTATTAGATATATTATTAATGTTTGACTGAGAAAAAGAGAGTGTAGGCACCCTAAATATTCAATCTTTTGTGTTTCCCCTCTCGAAAAACATGAACAGGACCCTTTTGATTTATTTGATTTTTTTCAGTCAAAGAGAAAACTATCTAAAATATAATATAATATAATATAAAATAAAATATCTAATAAATTTTCTTGTTATAAGGTATTATATAAAAAAAAATACTTTATATAAAAAAAAAACTTTTTTAAAAAACCACGTTTTTAACGCACTAAAAAGAAGAAAATAATTTTTCTGAAACCCCATAGGTACTGACATTACAAACAAGAGATATGATTTGAAGAAAATTTTCTATAACGTAAAACGTGGGGCGCAACTATGGCTAAAATATTCTGTATCGTATAAAAATTTATAAATAAATGTTATTAGGTACAAATTAATAGGATAAATGAATTCATATTTTAATTAGCTTCAAAAAGTAAAGCTTATAACTTATCGAAATTTTTAAAAGAGGTAAATTTAATTTATGAAAAGATTACCTTTAGATTACTAATAATATTCACTTTTAAAAAATTCTGATAAAAAATGACATCCTAACAATATTCTGGTAAATAATATAAGAAATTTAACTTGAAGAAATCTAAAACTAAATTTTGCTACTGCAAAACTTCTAGCAAATATTTAATATTTATGTTAATAAAATTTCTAAAGTGTAAATTGAAGATGTTTATTTAATATTAAGGAATTAATTTTCCAAAAAAAATTTACATTAATAAAAGTATTCTGTTGGATTACTAATAATATTCCCTTTTACAAAAAGTCTGGTAAAAAATATAAAACTTAAAATATAAATCCATGGATATTGAAATAAATTAATCAAAGAAATTATATTGCATTTAAAAAATTTATTATTATTTGCGCCCCACGTTTTACGTTATAGAAAATTTTCTTCAAATCATATCTCTTGTTTGTAATGTCAGTACCTATGGGGTTTCAGAAAAATTATTTTCTTCTTTTTAGTGCGTTAAAAACGTGGTTTTTTAAAAAAGTTTTTTTTTTATATAAAGTATTATTTTCTACTTTTTAGTCTTCATATATTGCAATCGATTTCACTTGACCTATACTACTTTTAAGTTTTTTGATTGACTTTAATAGTCATGAAATACTATTATCCTGAAAGTAATAAATTTAAATTGAATTATAAAGAGAAATTTTTAAATTTGTCATATTTTAATTCTTTATTGCCTAAAACTCATCATAAATTTAAATTTTGTTTTCTAAATTACAGTACAAAACATTAATATACCTTCTTTCAAATTTATTTACATTTTAAATATTATACATATTATATTATTCTTTTAACGGGTTTTTAACGGTTTTTTTCAAATTTAAATATTTACACTTTTTGTTTTGATTTTCCCATACAAAATTATATTCATTAATTATGCTCTAATTAAACACTTGCAAGCTACGAATTATTATTGTATTATTGTATTGTCATCCAGAATACATTACTCTGAAAAGTTTCAGAGCGATTGGATGACTGGAAGTGGTCGAAATTTCGATTGCAAGATTTGACCCGAACAGATAAATAAACAAACAAACAAACAAGAAAGCAAGCTAAGAAAAACGTGGTAAAATACACTCAGTTAGCAAGAGTGCTAATGATGACTTGGTGAGATGCAGAGAGCAAATGATAGCTGAAAGAAATTGAGGGTGGCGTTTAAGTCGAAAAAAGGTGTGTCGAAACAGGCAACCAATCAGAAGACCCGTTAAGTAAAAATAAGAAGAGGGGAGTTTGAACCTTTTTTCTACCTCCCTATTATATTTTTTCAATATTTTGATTTTATTAATTTTTTATCTCTCTTTGTAAAGACGAAATTATAACTTTAAAATGATTTTAAATGTAATCAATCAAAAGTCAGAAATTATAATTTAAAAAAATCAAAATTCTTCATAAAAAAAAAATGGCTTTTTATTTTTTCTAATACATTTACCGTGTATATAATATATAGAGATTCTTTATTTCATTAGATTGAATATTATTTATTAGTAATTCATTTAATAAATATCTAATCGTTATTTGAAATTTATTTAATTATTATTTTAGAATTTATGATGCTTAATCCAAATTTAATTCGCAGCATGGAACATACGATCAGGACTGTCATTTAGTTGGAGGGGAGCGACCTGAACATTTTTTCAAACTTCTTATTTAAACGGATTTTAATATTTTGATTATTATTATTAATTAATGTATTATATTTGCATCCCGTCTCGTTTTTGTATTAGATATTGTATCAATATTTTTTATATTTAAAATATTTTAAAATTTTTTAATTAATTTCGAAAGAAAATTAAAAATATATTTATACAATTTTTGCTAGTATAATAAAATAAGATCTAATGAAATATATTTATTTTTATCGTCAATTCACAATGTGTCATTTATTATATTATTAATTTGTGAAATGATTACAAATTTTATGTAAAATCCATTCTCTATTCGTTTAGATCAAAAATAATATATTTAATATTTAATATATTGAATATATTTAATACATACTAGAATCAACTCTTGAATATTTTTTTAAACAAGCGGACTATGGACATCTGTATTATTTATTTTTAATGTTTTGACAAAGTCCCTTTTGTTGTTTTCTTCTTTTGTATTATGTATTGAGAAAGGTAAGTTTTGGAAAGGGCCTTTTGTTGTATTATTATTGTTTCTCCTTTTTAAGTTAACAAAATACAAATATTCATTAATTATGCTCTAATTAAACACTTGCAAGCTACGAATGTGTTATTTTATTGTATTGTCATCCAGAATACATAACTCTGAAAAGTTTCAGAGCGATTGGATGACTGGAAGTGGTCGAAATTTCGATTGCAAGATTTGACGCGAACAGATAAACAAGAAAGCAAGCTAAGAAAAACGTGGTAAAAAAAATAATAATAATAGAGAAGTTTGTCAAATTTAACATGTTAATGAAAAAAAAAAAAAAAAAAAAATAATAAATCTATAATTTCATTATACAATGAAAATGATATATAAATGAAATTTATTTTTAATGATAATATATTTTATACGTATGCATATAAAAAAAAGGATTTAAATTTAAAATGTGGAGAATATAAAAATTAAATTGAATTGAAAATTGAAGGAACCGAAAGTATATGTTATAAAATTAAAAAAAAAATAAATAAATAAATAAATAAAAATAAAAAGTGTTACATCATGTTCAAGGTTAAAAAGAATTTCATACGTGAATGGGTTTATCAAATATAAAGATAAGACATAAGGTGAGAATGTGTGGTGGGAGAATTGGGGGAGGGGGGAAGAGAAGATTGTCATTCAATGTTAGAATAGTCAATAGTTGACTTAATGAAGAGTCCAATGACTAGTTTAGAAAATTGTGATAGGATAAATTGTAAAAAAAAAAAAAAATTGAAATTGAAAATTGATAAGATTCACTGCAAAATTATTGGAAGGTGATGGCATCTTTGAAGTGAATTGGACATGTGACCATCTCACCTGTGTCGGTGGTGGACGTGCCCTTTCTTGGTGAACGTCCGATCGTCAATGTTGGGAAGGTAAGAAGGCAATAAGCTCTTTAGTTTATTTTCTAATTTAAGGTAGTCCACAGAGCGGATGAGCGCCCTCTGCAGCGGAGGGGGGCTTTGCAAATCGCACGGAGGGACTCCAACGAACCAATTTGACAATTCCATTGAAAATACAACACCCCACTATACTAATACGTTCCAATTCCCCTTAAATTCATCTATAACAGAGATGACGAACCTATGATCCGTGACACTGACCCACACTTTGATTTTTATACATTTTTCAATTTTTTTCAATGAGGTTCTAAAAAAAAAACCAAAAAAAAAGGTAAAATGAATTTTGCGATAAGACTTTAATTTAAAATTTTTAATGTTAGTGACCCACTAGAACTATAAAAATAATGATCAAAATTTGACCCACTTCTCAAAAAGGTTCGCCATCACTGATCTATAAGTACATAATTTTAATATTTTATTTTAATAATTTTTATATTTTATAAAAGAAATATTATTTATTGAATTACACTTTTTATATATTGTTCCTATTTTAAAAATAAATTAAGGTAATCATTCAAGTCTTTAGGTCATGGATTTGGATAAAACTTTAATTTTTTTAAATTAAATTAAATTTTTTCCGTGTGTTCCTTTTTTAATTCCAAATAAACTTTTCTTATCCAATTTTTCGATCGATTCTAGTTTACCAGATAAAAATTGGATATAAATGTATCTAACATGTTTTATTAATTTGACCATCAGAGGGCTCCATTAATTTTCTAGGTTTTTTTTTATCAGTACGTATTGGATGTAGAAAAATTAGAAAAAATAATTAATTAAATAATTTACCTATATCCATATCGAACCGAAAAAACCGAAAATTAGGAATAAATGAATAATTAGTGAATTAGTCAATAAAACATTACTTAATGGCACATTTCGACGGTCATAACCAGCTAATCTGCCAAACTTAGATCTTTATTTATCTCGTAAACTAGAAGAAGAAGAAAAAATCTGGAGTGTCTCCACTCGACTTTCTCGCAATATGAATTGGATTAATTAACACATATATTATATTTAAATTAAATTTAATTAATTAAATTATAAATTAAAATTAATAAACAATATTTATTAAACCAGCGCGTGTTTGGTTTTTTGTTGAAGGCACCACGTCACGTGCTGGCGCGTGATTGGCAGTCGTGTAAAAAAATTAATTACTATACTTTCAGCGATTTGTGTGTGTGTGTGTGTGTGTGTAGAAAAGATTACTCAAAAACGGTGTGAGCTATAATATTCATATAAATATGTTTTCCAAAACCATCTAAAATCATTGTAATATTTTGAATTAAAGATTTATTAGCACGTGTTTTGAATTACTTTAATTGTGAAAAAAAAATATTTTAAATGTTTATCTTTTCAATCACTATATATATATTTAAATAGATTATTTATCTGAAAATTAGTTACCACGTGAAAGTCATAAAATTCCTGTACACAATTTATAAGATCAGAAATGGTTGTAACCAGCTGTTATCTACAACTCCAGAGACCTTATAGAGAGATGTCCTATCACAGCTTATTCTTCCACTATTTTCTCTCAGTTGACCCCTATCCTCTATATTGGGTCCAAAACAAAAGCCCTCTTCCCCATTTTCTTCCTGACCATTCTTAGGTCTAGGTAAGGGTTGTAGAGAGGTGGGAGAGGACCTTTTCAATATATATATACCATTTTGTTTGATCATTGGACGGAACATGTTTGTCAACCCTCTTTTTGGTTTATATATTTACCGACCGACGATAGTAAGGGAGGTATTGTTTTTATTTACAAAATTAATTATGTAATTTAATTATGTATGCTTAATTAATAAGTATTTAATAATTTTTATGTAATTTCATTATTATAAAGGTTGGTAATGAATTATGTAATTTTCAAAAAAGCAAAGAGAACATTCAAGAGTTGGCATTTTTACCACAGACCAGGCCCCCTAAACTCTATTGTTCTCCGTGAAACAAAGTTTTTGGCGCCATCTGGTTATGCTGGCATTCGAAAATATAATAAAAAATCGGGCTTGTGTGTGTGTGTTGTGGGTATGTGTTTGGTCTTTGCAAAGACCAAACACACAAGTCTGAATTTTTTTTCCATTAGTTACTGCCAGCATTCGCATGGTGGCGCCAAAAACTTTGTTTCATCGAGAACAATAGAGTTTAGCAGTCTGTTAGATGGTCTGTGCCTGTAAGATTCATTCACTCCAGGTTATTTTTTGAAACAAAGTTTTTAGCACATTGCGCCATCACTTGCCGCATCCATAGTACTAATTAAACAAAAACTGTTAAAAAAGCGGACTTGTGTGTGCATTCGGCGAGGTTCGATCCCTCGAACTTGAGTAAGCGGTCCAGGACTTTAACCGCGCAACCAAACTCCTTTTTACTATCTCGCCAGAGATAGTATTGCGATCACGAAAATTTTCGATGTTGAGATTTTGATGTTTTTATACGTTTTGAAGGTTCCTGAATCATTTTCACTAAGGTTGAGAAAAATGTCTGTGTGTGTGTGTATGTGTGTATGTGTGTATGTGTGTGTGTATGTATGTAGGCAAGATTACGCAAAAACGGTTTGAGCTAGAATGATGAAATTTGGTACATGGACATTATTCAAAATTCATAGTTTTCTATCAACTTTTGAGAAATGTAGCTCAACCGGAAGAGGGTCATTACCTACAACGTTTTGATTTTTTTCCTCTAAAGTGACCGTAAAAATAAAGATATATGTTTGATAATTTTTCACATGATTAATAATTGTATAAAACTGCTATATATAGAATTTCAGCTTGATTGATTCGCTGAAATTACCAGAATTAATTTTTTAACACTGCAAATCTCACGCGCCAACACGTGACGTGGTGCCATCAACAAAAAGCCAAACATGCGCTGGTTTAATATTTATTATTTATTATTTATAATTTATAATTAATTAAATTTAATTTAAATATAATATATTATGTTATTTAATCCAATTCAAATTGCGAGATAGTCGAGTGGAGACACTCCAGCTAATTTTTAGTTTAAAAATGTGTTTATTAAGCTAGAAAGAATACAATAGGTGTTAACAAAGAGGGTAAACACCTATTAAACTAAACTAAACTAAACTCCTGGTCAATATGGGGAATCAAATAAACCCTTCCAATTGTGCAGAGTTATCAGTTGGGTCAATTACTGAATCAAAATATGGTCAATTACTAGAACAAAAAATATGTTTTGAAAAAAATTAAAGACAAAATATTTAAATATACATTAACCGAAATTTTGTGTTATAGTGATAATTAAAAATAGTTATAAAATATGTTAGCACTTGTTTTGTTATTATTCTTACATTTGGTAAAGACTCATATATATATAGTACCGGGACCCCGAGCCTCGGCTCGGTACTTAAGTTAAAAAAAATGATTCATTATTATTGAATTTGGCTGGTAATATTAATACCTGAGACACCGAGCTATTGCTCGACCCTTTAAAAAATATTGATATACAATTTTTTAATAAAATCTCATATCAAAAAAGAAAATTTATTAAAAATTAAAAATAAAAAAATATAAACAAAAAGTTTAATGTATGGATATATGTGTTCATGCAATGAAAACAGATATCGGTATAACAAATATTTTTAATTTTATTTAATAATTATAATATAAATAATAAGATATAAGAAGCGGTGGCTTGATTGAATAAATGTGTTAAAATTTAAACAAATTCAAATATTCTTTTATATACAATTGTAATAATAAATAATAATGATTTGATAAAGGATATAACTTTAATTTGGGCGCCAAGATAATAAGGGTTGATAAAAATAAACTTTCACAAAATATTTGTATATTGTTAACGGGTTTAATAGAAAGAAAGAAAACAAAAATAAAGATAAATTTACCAAATATTTCAGAACATGGAACATATAAACATAAATTTAAGGATTGAGTACCATGCCCTATCTCATCAGCTCAATGGTTTCACAACGACTCCAACGACTGTCTATCATAGCGAGCCAAGGACTGCTAAGATCTTTAGGGGAATCCCTTTTAGTTTGGGCGGGCTCCATCTGAGCAGCACCTCCTGGGAGCCAATTCCAGTGGATGAGTTCACCAGGTTTAAATATAATTACAAATAAAATAAATGGTCCGCCCGTTACACACACATATTATATACAATTTAATATTATTTTATATATATTTATATTATTGAATATATGTGTTAAAATTTAAACAAATTCAATTTTAAGAATATATATATATATATATATATATATATATTAAAGAAAGAAATTGTTTTTAAAATATCCTAAATAATATGTAACAATTTTCAAGATAGAAATTTATTACAATATTACTATTATTAAATGTTGCATCATTGCATCAATCTGATTAAAATGAATGGAACTTCGGGTACTCAATAATAATAAATAAATAATATTAATAAATATTAAATGATATTTTAGTGAAGAAATATTAAAAATTATAAAACTATCTAAAACTTAATTAATAAAATAAAATAAAAGAACAATGAATAAATAAATATAAAATAGTAATTTATTAAAAAATAATAGATTAAAAAAAAAAAAAAATTATTTTCCGCCGGTTTCGATCCTGCGAAGTTGAATTGTCAGACAGTCGCTCTACCCAATAGACTAATAATACTAGATGATGAAAGCGACATTTTTTACTCTCTTAGCAAGACGTATGTTTTTTTGTTTTTGTTTTTGTTTTTTTTTTGAGAGAGATTAATAAATATCTATATATATTTTATTAAAAATAAATATTTTTAATTTTATTTCGAAATTAAATAATAAATTTTAAAATATTTTAAATAAAAAAAAATATTAATACAATTTCAGTTAAAAAATAAAAATGGATGCCAATTTTGACGTTTTCCATATATAATTTTTAATTAAGAAATTAATAATGAAAATGTATTTTTCAAGAGATGTGATCAATAAAACTCAATTTTTCTTTATAGATACTATATCTAGTGTAAATTTGAAAAAAATCGTTAGAGCAGTTTTTGAGAACCAATGGCTATATATATATACAATTTTAGCTAGCATAATAAGATAAGATAATAGTGTTTTTTATGAAAATTTCTCTTAAGACAGTCAACTACTGGTGAGTTTACCCTACATATATATAATGCCTCTGCAATTGAGGATAATCCACTGATTTTTAGTAGGTTTTCGATGTGAAGCATCGATCTCTCTCTCTCTCTCAGTATCGATTTTATATACAAAAAAAAATAATTTAAATTTTCTTAATTGATGCAATTAATAATAACTGTCAATAAATATCAAAGGTTTACAAAATTCAAAACTTATTTACTTAAATATATGAATATTAAAATATTATTTATGTTTATCTACTGAACTTATAATTTATATATTTTGAAACTATAATTAATTATCATATTTCGATTTGACTATTTAAAAAAATATGATTTTATAATATAATTATATCAATTAAAATGATAACTTAAATAATATATTATTTAATTTAAATGATAAATGATTGTTTATAAAACAAAAACTAACAAAATATTTATTTATTATAATAATTGTTATAATTACTGGAATTAATATTTTAATTTATTTTATTCATGCATTGAAAGAAAGAAAGGGAAAAGTGTGCTGGTTGATCAGTGTATAACTTTGAGCTTTTCAACCCTTTTATGGAGTAAAATAGAAAAATTTATTTCGAGGATGTTTAGAGTATATTATTATTATTATTATTATTATTGATATTTAGAGATCCTCAACACTTTTTAGTGTCATTCAACTTTTTTCACCTATCCTAAAATTTTTTTTGGGGATTAATTAGGCTCAAGAATGCGGTGGAGAAGGAATTCACCCTAACCCAGAACAATTTTTATTTTTCCTTTATGGTATTAGGACTGTTCTGAGAATATAACAAGTTTTTAGTTTAACTGCTTTTTAGATAATTATGGGAAGTCTACGATAGTCATTATACCTTTAAATTATGTTTAAATTTCACTGGAGATATTCCTTCTACCGACATTACTATTGGAACTATCTTTACGCTAGTCAATATCCATAAAGATTTCAGTTCCATTGCAAGATTTTGATATTTGCTGTATTTTTCCTGGGAGTTGAGTACAGGAATACCCCGTTCAGTCCGGTTAATTCGTTCCGCCATTAACCCGGACTATTCGAGGCATGAAATACATGCAAACCCTGATAATTGATTCTAAAAATACACAAATTTTACTCAATATAATGTCAAACACAGTAATTATTAAGCATAAACCTAAATAATTATAAACAATATGTACACATGCAAGTTTTAAAATATACATTTTATTCTCAAAAATATACTAAAATAGAAGTCTGTACGTTTTTCTTTTTGTGCTTCTTTACTTCATCCATTGCTTCGTAACAACGAATTGCATCTTTAATTGTTCGAAGAACTGCTTGGCCCCGATCCATATTTGTATCAACTTCCATAATATGGTCGGATCATAAATCATATAATTATGTTATATTTTTTTTGTTATAAAAATTTTAATTCTCTTGAAGCTATTAATGCTCTTAAAAGCTAACTGAATTAAAACCGACGCTGTGCATAGCAATGGGAATAAATCTGTAAATGGGAGAACCCCAATAGGATGAATGTCGCAGATATACCAAGCTTCGAGTATCATCGAATTTACCCAACGTTAACATTACACAAGAATAAACCATATACTTAGTAAGCGATTATAAGACTAAAAGACAGAAAATCGTGTTTGTATTTATAAATAATTTTAACTCAACATTTTCTGAATTAAATTTAATTTAAAAAAAAAATGTTTCTGATAATTAAAACCGTACAATAGCGAATCCAGACTGTTCGAATCAGAACTCAACGGGGTATTCCTGTATTTATAATAGGGTTCTAGGATAGTAATAATTTTGCATTTAAGGGGAATTTGTATGTGGAGGATCTTTGCCACTAGGTTATGTTTACAAGTATTATCTGGCAGTGCATTACAACCAGCCGTGAGATGTGTTGTTGTTTCACCTCGTACATCGATCGATTACGTCAGGCTTGAGGATGTTTTTCTCATAATTTCATGTTTTAATCGATCTATTCTGAATTGCCGTGATAAATCCCTCTGTTGGTGGGAATAGGTAGCTCTTTCCAAACTTTGAAAGTGATGTGTCCTTATCGATTGAGTGGAATATTTCTCATGGAGTATTTTATTTTTTCATGGTGTTATGAGGCTCATATATGGTTCGATTGTAATGTCTATTTCTTGTTGCTTTAAATGGAGTAGAGTAAATTTATCTATTTTTACTAATCAAGCGATCTTAGGATTCACATAACTTTGGAAATATAAGTGCATCATTCTAATTTGTTGTTTGCATAGTTGCGAGATGTTTAATAGAAAAATTTTTATCTCATTTTCATATTTTCCTGAATATTATTCATAATTTTAAAGTATTTTTATGCTTCTCTATGGCCAAATACTATATTCCGATTTCTACTCTACTGTCAACAACAGGACCATTTGAAGATAACAATTGAGCAGAAACGGCCAGAATTGGCTAACAGAAGAGGTGTTGTGTTCCATCAGCACATTTGTAGTGACTCGCCAGAAACTCTTATAACTTGGATGAGAAATTTTAATGCATCCACCGGACCTGGCCATCATTATCACCTTTTTCTCGCATTGCAAAACTTTCTGTGTGATAAAATATTCGAATCAAGAGAAGATTGTGAAAATCGATTATTAGAGCTTTTGTTCAATATGGACAAAAACTTCTATGAGAGAAGCAGTATGAAGTTACCTTTAAAATGGCAACAAATTACCCAACAAAACGGTGCATATTTGACCCAAATCGGACAATCCAAAGCATGTTAATATAGTCTTGAATTTCGTGCAAAAATAATAGATTTCTTTTTTTCCAACATAATATATCTTATCAAACATGATAAGGCGACAATATGCAAGTATTAATATTTTCAAGAGGTTGTGATATATATATATATATATATATATATTAAATCTAAATAAGACACAATTCTATCAATTAATTTGATTATTAGATTGATAATTTAAATGAATGTAATCTCATAAAAGTTATAGAATAATATAATCTAACAGGAAAAATTAATTATATTTTTTTATTAACTTTCAAATTCTCAACATTCTCAATATAATCAATTAATATTTAAATTATTAAATCCAATTAATATTTAGTTTATCTAATTAAAATATACAATTTAATTATATATACAATAATATATATAAAATTTAACTAAGTTTTTCAATATATATTAATAATATAAGAGGGATAATTTGGATATACTTATATTCCATCAAATAGTTCATATGAGGGAACTCTACATGACTATATATTATAATTTCTACCATTTATTCTGAACAAGTGAAAATTGTTAATATTCTTTTGGTTAAAAATGGTGGTTACTTAAGTTTATTTTAATAAAATTTTATTTATTATTTTTTTTTCTCTATACTAACAAATAAATTCTAGTAGAATATTGAATTTTATTTCTTATTTGTTTGTTTGTTTTTTTTTAATATTGCCCTTTTTGAAAACTATTGCTGTTGCTTTAGATTAGTGATTTCAAAACTTTTATTTACTGCGGCTCCCCTTAAATATTTTATAATTTGGCGTCGTCCCTACCATTTTATAAAATTATATAATCCCAAAAATATTCAATATTAAATAAGTTGACCTGTGGCCAGGTCCGAACCGACCGACGGTTTGAAATAAATTAATTTCCAGCTACAGAAACAATTTCAAATAATTTTAATATATCTATTAATGTAATAAAAAACATATAGGCATATAACATAAATATTTTTAATTTTATTTTATTTATAATATATAGCTGAAGTAGCCGGCGTTGCCCGTGATCATAATAAGGAGGCTGTGACGTCATGAAGGGCTGGGTGACGTCATATAATTTTAAATTAAGAAAAACATAATGAAGATGATTTTTCCCGAGGATAAAACCAATACATTTGTGGTGATATGTAAAAAAATCTCCTCATGTGAAATTTGGTGTGAAAATAACCATTCCCTTCCTATCGTCGATCGCTAATACTACCACTTCGGGTTTCCGGATTTGCACCAAAAGTTGATCAATTCATCCCACTGATGCATTAAGTAAATATACCAAATTTCATCAAAATCCGTTGAGCCGTTCAGGCTGTACACATCCATACGGACGGACAGACAGACGGACGGACGGACGGAGGGACGGACAGATATCATGCTAAAAATACTTTTTTCTGTTAAGAAAATGCATGATTCGTGGAGATATGTAAAAATCTCCACATGTGAAATTTGGTGTGAAAACAATACCTCCCTAACTATCGTCGGTCGGTAAAAAATTTATTAACAACTGTTACAAACTACAAAGATGAAATTTTTTTTATTATTATTTCTTAATGTGCGATGGATATGATTGCCTATTGGCGCAAAGTTTAACAAATCTGGGCGTCATTGATGAGACAGCACAGAAAGCTCCTTTTCTACAACTAAAAAAGCACGATATTTTTGGATTTCACTGGTTAAAGCGGAAAATCCTGTTTCGCATATGTTGCGAACGGCATCAATACTTATATTATTTTTTTGATAAAATATTATATTCTCCCTTAATATCTAGCCAAAATCAAACTAAAGATACATCCTGGAATTTTTCTTTCAATGAAGAATCACAAGATAATTCAATCAAATTTTCTTTTACAACAGTTGATAAATCAAATCCATGATCTTCTTCGCCAACAAATGGATTCTGTATCGACCCAAATTTTGTGGAATCTAAATCATTAAAATAATTGGAAAAATGAAATACCAAACTATTCAAGTGTTCAATAAACAGATTTTTTTTTTCAAATTTGACTTGATCATATAGCTCCAATTTTTTACTATCTAGTATTGCGATCAAGAAAATTTTCGATTACGAGATTTTGATGTTTTTATACGTTTTGAAGGTCCCTGAGTGATTTTCAATAAGGTTCAGATGTTTATATATATATGTGTGTATGTGTGTGTATGTAGACAAGATTACGCAAAAACTGTTTGAGCTAGAATAATGAAATTTGGTTTACGGGCATTATTCAAAATTCGTAGTTTTCTTTCAAATTTTGAGAAATGTAGACCATCCGGAAGAGGACCATTACTTACGATGTTTGATAGTTTTTCACATGATTAAAAATTGTATAAAACTGCTATATATAGAATTTCAGCTTGATTGAATGGCTGAAAGTACCGGAATTAATTTTTTAACACGTTGACTGCCAATCACGCCCCAACACGTGATGTGGTGCCATCAACAAAGAGCCAAACACGCGCTGGTTTAATAAATGTTATTTATTAATTTTAAAATTTATAATTTAATTAATTAAATTTAATTTAAATATTATATATGTAAATTAATCCAATTCAAATTTGCAAGATAGTCGATTGGAGAAACTCCAGATTTTTTTATAATTTCACTTTATCTTTTTGAATCAGTAGTGGTAAGTGTATTTGTGGCCCTTGCATTATTATTATATTTAAAACATTTAATTTTCCAAATATTTCTACCAAATAGGTAAGTTTAACAATAAAATTATCATCTCTAAACATATTTGCATCCCCATTATGATTGTCTTGAAGAAAAATTGCAATTTCTTCTTTGAGTACAATTACCCTCTAAATAATTTTTGCCTGAGATAGCCAGCGTACTTCACAATAATACAAAAGTAAGGTGTAATTATTTATTATTCAATGTATAATAGTTTTTTTTTATAATCAATCAATCAATATCTATATCCATAACAACAATTAACAAACTCTAGATGAATTCATTAAAATTAACTCAGTGCAAATACTCGATAAACATATTTATTAATTCTAAAAAAATGATTTAGAAAATTGCTTACTGCCGCAAATGTTCGCGCCTCCCCTAAGACTAGTCCGGGCCTCCCTAAGGAGGCGAGCCTCCCAGTTTGGAAACCACTGCAGATGATGATTTCGCTGGCTACTACCATAAACCGGTCCGGTTTTTCCTAAAAAGTTAGAAGGCGAAATTGCGCACGACTGGTTGATATGACCATGAACTTAGAAATGATACGAACGTCTTTTGATTTGTATATAAATGGAGTCCCTTCTCTTTTTTTATCACTATTTTGGATAAAAAAATAATATAATTATAATAAGTTTAGAAAAAATTATATTTTTTATATTAAAAAAAAAAAATAACATATTTTTTTGAAATCACATTGTTTACAATAAAATCTCTTGAGAAGAGGGAAATAAGCCCAAAAGGGCCCATTCTGAGATAAAGCACTAGCGGCGGTCCAAAAAGTATATTCTGTCCCAGATATATAGAAATAAGAAGAAAGGAGTTAATAAAAGTAATATTTTTTAATGATCCTATAAATTTGCTCACTTGATCCCTACTTTTAACCTTCCTTGACCCTCATCAATCCAAATTTTTTTCGTAATTTATTAATTTATTGATTTTTTCTTGAAAAATAGATAATTATAAAAAATAATATATTCCTTTTATTTATAATATATAAATAAATATATTATAAATATATAAATAAATAAATATAAATAAATATATATATATATATACTCGAGAGGTAATATAATATAATCAAGGTAAATATTATTAATATTATGCAAATACGCGAATTGTCATACGTGCTGCCCTCTAATCAAAATTTCAAGAATCTCATTCTCAATAAAAATCTGATATTCATTTATAAATTAATAGTATATATAGATTAATTTAAATATTAATAATATTTTCAAATAAGTTTCTATTTATAACTTATGAATAAATAATAATAGTAAATAAAAAAATATATTTTTTGGAAACAAATAAACACAATGTTATATATAGTTCAGGAACATGTTGGGGGCAGTGCCTGATTAACGGCGTCTGGGGCCTCTAGGCACTTTATGTTTGGGGATCCCCCTTAATATTGTATATGCAATTATTTGTTGTTCTATACATTATACACTATACACAAATTGGCAAATATTTTAAATGGAACTACAGAGTAGATTTACAATTACACACTGAAAAACAAAATACATATTCATAAATCATAACAGAATATATTTAGTAAATTTATATATACAAATCACCCCTAAAATTAAATAAATATTTACCAATTTTTAATCATAATCATAAGAAAAATAATATAATCTGTATTACTAAATAATAGGTTAGTTTAAACAACCTCTTGAGTGAACAAATACAAAATCAGAAAATATTTTTAATATTTTTTAAATTTTGGGTTTTTTTTCTATACCAGGGCCCTTAGACACGCGCCTAGTGGATTATCCGTCACTGGTTGGGGTATATATTGAAAGTAGAGCAAAATGTTCAGGATAATCATAGCTGGAGGAATAAATTTACTACTGTCATTGATTTCGAATTCAGGAATGACGGAAGAATAGATTGATATATAATATATATGTAACAAAGTCACTGCTATATAGTACCCTTTAGTCACCGCCATCTGTTAGTGATATTGTTTGTATTATTTATAAGAATCAACTAACTAATTTTAGAATGGATTAAAGACGAATATAAATTGTAATAGGATAATTTTTAATTAGAATTATTAGTTAATAATTTATATTTGGCATTTGTAAGAATTATCTGGAAGAATCAACTTTAGAATCGATTTCTTTACAGGTAATTTATATTTCTAATATTGTAAATAATCAATGTAAAAAAAAATTAATATTGAATAAAAATCTTTACAGAGAACGAAATCGATTTAGTTACCAGAATCCCTGAACATACTTATATATATATATATATCTTTAAGTAGAATTTTACTTTCGTAAAGTAATATTTGTGTAGTAACAAAGACCTATGACGATCAATAAAGAATTGATCGATTGAGTTAAAGTGACAAGGCGTAGCGTTGGTTGTTCATTACCTCACATGGTGATAAATTAAATATTTACCATCCAATCCAATATTAAATACGGCTCATTAAATAAAATTATTTTCGTTAAGATTTCTTTATCATGTATCATAGTTTTATAAGAAAGATTACATATTTATAATATATGTATATGAAGTGTGAAATCTAGGGGTTAGATGCAGATATATTTTTAAATTTTAACTATTTTTTTCTTCTTTTTTGAATAGTTTTTGCTTAATTTAAATTTATATGACGTCATAAACACGTCTCCCAGTCATTCATGACGTCACTGCCAGCGCCTCCTTATATCTTATCTTATAAATAAAATAAAATTAAAAATATTTATGTTATATCCATATCTGTTTTTTATTGGATTAATAGATACATTTAAATTATTTGAAATTGTTTCAGAACGTTTAGAAGATTTATCTTTATTAAAGATAGGAAAATGAAATAACGTCATCAATTTCGGTCATACAGGGCCTCCGTAAATACAAAATATTATATAGGGTGACCCAGCCAGTAGTTGAACAAATAAAGCCAGTTTACCACGGATCCTGTTGCAAGTTCTATACTATTAGCCGTAAAACTAAGCTAATGGATTTTTAACAAAGCTTTATTATTGTAGTTATTAAAAAAAATATTAAACAGTGCTTAACTGAAAAATAAAAAGCAAAAAAAAATTCACAACATTTTTTATGATTTTATCCCAGTGGTTGAACAGACATGTCCAGTTTTTGAACGCTCGATATTCCAGTAATTGAACACCCGTTATTTCATAGTTTTTTTTTATTTTAAGTTTAGGTACACATCCAAAACGACTTAACAAATATCTAGGCCTATAGCTTGAGCACTCATAACACAATACACGGCTGATTCACATTCCAAACATTGCTCAATGTTTAAATTATAATAATAATAATAACAATAATACATATATTTATTTATTTATTTATTTCAAACAAACACCAATCGGCAAATACACATAAGATACAAAATTAAAAATATTTTTAAAATTTTTTAAACTTTTGATACGAAATTGCTTTGGGAGTCGAGTCCCGTTACTGCATACAGATTCCTGGTTTTACTTTACTTTACTTTAGGCAAGTCCGTTTGTCTTGAAAGTGTTGCTTGGATTGCACTAACATTCAATGCTGAAGGTGAGACATCAAAATTATGATTAATTTCGGGCTCTTTTTCAATACACTCAGACAAAAGGCCATTTGTCTGAGTTTCATTAAGACATTTGCTCCGAAGCCTTTTCCAAAACTGAAACAGTTCACGGGCCTCAATATTACCCTCCCACTCTTCCCCTGCACTTTTCTAAATTCTTCAGGCCTACCCTTGGGGAAGAGAGATTCAAGGTATAAAAGGGATTGAACATTCACAGTCTGGTGATCTTTGATGGCGGGCACCGTTCACCACTGTTCAATTACTGGAATTTGTGCATTTTAACAGTGCCATTAGTTGAACAGTCAGTTTAGAACTCTAAAAAATAAAAAATATCTATACCTTAATATCATGCTTCAAAATGTAGTCCTTTAATTTAATTTAAGACCAATTCGGTAAAAATATCTCTAAAAATCACTAGGATGCACGTGAATTACTTTTACTTACCCTATTTTCAGTAGACTAGTCGTGAATGCAAAAACAAGCATTTCATTTGAGAAAAAAAATAATATCTCTGAGTACTTAAGTCACGTGCAGCAGACGATAGGTGTTTCAATTGTGACAACATAACAACTTAAAAATAAAATAAAATTTCACGTTCCAAGCATGTTTCCTCTTGAGATTTTGGCGGATTTTTGGTAATTTGTTCAACTACTGGAAGGGGTTCAACTACTGGCTGGGTCACCCTACTAGCTGCTCAGTCCGCCTTGGGCGTTCTTCACATCTAGTCGGGGGCTCTGTACCCTGTATTTGGTTGGAAGTTTATATCTAAAAGATTTTCATCTATTTTGTTTCAATAAGTGTATTACATAAAACATTCATTTGTTTTTGTATTTATCTAACTATCTCTGTGGCTCTACGGTGCTCGAAAGTTCTTGGCAGCAACATCCACATTTCTCCAAGTGTCTCTTCATACATTGTCCACACATATTAAAAAAAAACTTGAAAATCCAATTATGAGATCAAAATTAAAATTATTTATTCATATAAATTTAAAAATTAAAATAGGTAATAATAGTCCCAATGTGAATGTTTTCAGTGTATTAAATATTAATAAAATATTAGAAAAATAAAAATATCAATATTATAAACATTCTTTGAATTGTATTCTTTGCTCTGCTGAATGACAACATGTAGATATCAAATTTTAAAAAATTAATTTCTGAGATATGCAAGAATATTGTGATGTAATTTCATCAAAATCGGTTCAGCCAATTTTGAGTCTATAACGTCAAAATTTCCCTACAGAAAGACTTAATTTCTTCGGTTAGTAAATATATATCGATAAAAAGGAGGTATTTAAGAATATTGTGATGTAATTTCATCGAAATCGGTTCAGCCAATTTTGAGTCTATAACGTCAAAATTTCCAGACAGACAGACAGACGTGAAAAATTCTTAATTCACTGTTGGATTCTAGAGGTCTTGAATAAGGTATAATTTTTTTTATTGACCGAGCGGTGGCTCGATGAACCAGGTATGTATTAATAAATGTTAAATATTATTAATTTTCTTTTTACAATAATTTCATTCCAAAAAAGTTTTTACCTGTATTGATTAGTAAATGACAATTTAAATGTGATTAAATTAAATTCAAAATGCTTTTCTAGTGTAAAACTTAAAATAAGGATTTTTATAAATTTTCTTTTTTATTTACAATTATAGATTAGTAGAAGAATATTTTAGATTTGTATAAAAAATAATAAATAAATTAACATATAGATAATAAAATGATAAGATTCTTAAATGTAATAGATATTTAG
Source organism: Labia minor (assembly GCA_963082975.1). Taxonomy (NCBI): domain Eukaryota; kingdom Metazoa; phylum Arthropoda; class Insecta; order Dermaptera; family Spongiphoridae; genus Labia; species Labia minor. Next base: position 65,456,486 of record OY720348.1, read on the forward strand.
AAATAATGTATTTATTAATAGAGCAAATAAAATAGTAAATATAAATACTAAGTTAAATAAATCAGATTTTTATTGATTTAAACTATAATATAATAAAGTATATAAGCTATAGTTAAAGAAAATGTTGATTTCATTATTAAGCCAATTTTTCAAACATTATGTATTAATAAATGTTTATCTAAATGTGATTTTCGATGAAATTTATTTTCACAATAATTACATTCAAAATTTTTTTTCCCCGTATGAAGTAATAAATGTTTATTTAAATTTGATTTAGTATTAAATTTCTTTTTACAATAATTACATTCAAAAGGTTTTTCTCCTGTATGAATTAATAAATGTGTATTTAAATTTGATTTAGAATTCAATTTCTTTTTACAATAATTACATTCAAAAGGTTTTTCTCCTGAATGAATTAATAAATGTATAGCTAAAATTGATTTTCGATTAAATTTCTTTTTACAATAATTACATTCAAAAGGTTTTTCTCCTGAATGAATTAATAAATGTTGATCTAAATGTGATTTCCGATTAAATTTCTTTTCACAATAATTACATTCAAAAGGTTTTTCCCCTGAATGAATTAATAAATGTGTATTTAAAGTTGATTTCTGATTAAATTTTTTTTCACAATAATTACATTCAAAAGGTTTTTCTCCAGTATGAATTAATAAATGTTGATCTAAATGTGATTTCTGATTAAATTTCTTTTCACAATAATTACATTCAAAAGGTTTTTCTCCAGTATGAATTAATAAATGTTGATCTAAATGTGATTTCCGATTAAATTTCTTTTCACAATAATTACATTCAAAAGGTTTTTCTCCTGTATGAATTAATAAATGTTGATCTAAATGTGTTTTCCGATTAAATTTCTTTTTACAATAATTACATTCAAAAGGTTTTTCTTCTGAATGAATTAATAAAGGTTTAGCTAAATCAGATTTCCGATTAAATTTCTTTTTACAATAATTCCATTGAAAAGGCCTGTCTTCTGTATGGATTGAATCAGTTTCATCTTCCAATTTTTCGTCTAAATATTTCTCTGTATCCTTTTTCAGTTTAACATCATTTTTGAATATGGAAAATATTTTTTTATGAAAACATTTTTTTAGATGTTTACATAAAAATTCCTCACTTATAAAATTGGTTTGACAGTATACACAAGAATATAGAGGACCTAAAAAAAGAATTGTTTTCGTTATTTTAAATGATTTTATTTTTACATATCTAATTATTTTATAATTCAATTTAAGGAATAATATCATTACAAATAATATATTATTAAAAAAAATAATTTTAGTGACAATTAACATTACTTTAGATGAAAAAAACATAGAAAAAAAATAACCTATATATATTGGATATTTTGTGTCTTCTTGTGAATAAATATCCATTTTTAATTGATTAATATATTATCAATTATAAAATATATATTAGGTAATAAGTAATATAAACCAGATGGTCTGTGATATAAACGTTTTAAATTTGGATTTTGATTTACAATTAAAATAACCAAATATTTGACTTTAAGATAGCAACCTGGAGGGTGACACGAAAATTTGACTTCCGGAAACTTATGTGTTTTTACTCTTATCATTGTTAGATGGCGCTACTGTCGTCAAATTACATTTTTACCGACCGACGATAGGAAGGGAAGGTATTGTTTTCACACCAAATTTCACAGGTGGAGAATTTTACATATCTCCATAAATCATCCATTTTGTTAATTGTCTGTGCTACGTTGTGTGTCCGTATAGACGTGTATAGCTTCAAATAAAATTACGAAATATATATTATGTTATATCCACAGGCCATACTTTTGTCTTTCGGTGTATTAATAGGTACGTTTAAGGGCTGTATGTTTTATGACTATTTTTTTTTAATGTATGTTTTAAAATTTTAAATGATTTGAAATTGTTTCATATATTTTGTCGTTTATTTATTTTAAAAAATAATCTTAATCTTAAATATTCATAGTTCATAAGGAATAATCTTTTTAAAGTACCAAACAGTCTCGGTGAACAAGGTTTTATTAATATATATAAGAAAAAAATTTTTTTTTATTTCATAATTTTTCAAATAATAATTTTTCCCAATAAACTATTAAATAATTTTAATTAATATTCCTTTGTGAAATATTTTTTTTTATTTAATCGATCATTTCTATGGGACTTATTAATTTTTTGGTTTCCCAATATTCATTTTTTCTTAATGGAAATGATATTATAATTGTACAAAGATCAATAATTTTTTATAAATTATAAAATTAGACAAAATAAAAATAATAAATTTTAAAGGTTAATAAAATAAATCAATAGATCGATTGATAACATGACCGGGAGGGATAGAGACATGTGAGGGGGGAGGGGGTTAAACAAAGGAACATTTACTAAACAAATATAGATATTAATTTGAATTTGTAATATAAGTTTTAGAAAAATTATTTACACTTTCGATAAGATAAAATAAATTGTAAAATATTTCAATGATTATCAATATTTAAATTAAATATTTACTATATCTATATAAAACAACTATATATAAAAATGGAATTTTATAAAAAAAATTAATAAATTGTTTAATAAAAAAAATCAATTAATAAATTGTTTAATTAGAATTTCATATTTATGAGTAAACAAAGTGCTTGCCTCCCCCTTTATCCGGCGTTGATATATACGAGGGTCATTCAATAAGTAAAGAGACAAATGGATATAGCTCAAAAAAAGTTTATTTGATTCTTACAAAATTCAGGCTATTTTTTTAACATAATCACCCCCACAGTGATGCACTTGTCCCATCTTTCTTGCAGCTTCCAAAGCTAACTCGTGATAAGCTTCAAAAATTGAGTTGGGAGGTATTTCTTACAGTCCCGACCTCGCCCCATCTGATTTTACCTGTTTGAACCACTAAAAGACGCTAAAAATTTGCTAACAATTAGGAAATTATGGAAATTATTATTTATTATTTTTATTTTTATTTTTATTTTATGGACATTAATTAATTGATTCTAGATTATAGTGGTGTGAGCTCACAATATTATTTCCAATATTTAACTGAATTTTAGAAAAATTCACATTTCGACATTTTTAAAAGAAATCCTTCTTGTTTTATTATCGTGCCACTTATGGCACGCGTGTCATAGGTTCGCCATCCCTGATCTATTGTATAATATATATTTATAATAATAAAAGCAAGTGTAATGTGTGTGTCTGTTTGTCTGTCTGTCTGACTGACCGAGCTCTCCAGGCAAATCTATCGCATGCAGGGACATGGAATTTTTTACACGGAAGCACAAAGGGGCTGGCCACCAGACCTCGAAGCCCGATTTTTGATTTTTGAATTAGAAAAATTTTAAAAAAATTATAAAGAATAATTAATTAAAAATAGTTTAGTTACCATACTAGATCATAGAGGCGCTGGTGGCGATAATTTGGCGGTAATTTAAATTCTGAGCAATGTGCAGATAAAAATCTTTTTATATATCTATTGATATTTACAATATCTCAATTGATCTTATTGGCCTTTTAAACTTTGAAAACATTCACATTACGGCTATAATTTAATACTATTAATTTTTAAGATTATGTGAGTAAATTATTTTAATTAAGAAAATTTGATCTCATAATTAGATTTTCACGTAAGATTTTAATATATAATATATTTTTTAATATTATTTTTATAGTAGTTTAGTGTTATGCTAATTTTATATTTTATTTTTATTTTGTTTACTCTGATTTTTTTTTAAATAAATTAATAACATTTAAAGTAGCATAAAAAAAATAATCGAGGCAGGAAAAGTGATGGGGTTTGAAATTAATAGTGATAAGACAAAATAATTAGTATCAGAGAGAATAATATTTGCAAAGAATTTAAATCGAGGTTGCAATCTGGAAATTATTATCAAAGGGGATCAAAATTATTAAATTATTAATTGTATTATATGGGTGGGAGGCATGGTCTATAACCCTGGGAGATGAGAGTAGATTCAGAGTATTTGAGAATAGGATTCTTCCCAGCATTTATGGGCCAAAGAAAGATGAGGACACTGCATAACAAGGAATTGCATGACCTCTATGCATCTCTAGATATAGTTAGGGTTATAAAAGCGAGAAGGCTGGGATCGGCAGGGCACATGGCTAGAATGGGAGAGGAAAAATATATTGGTGGGGAGTTCGATTGGAAAACGTCCGTTTGGAAGCCCAATTGTGAACAGGGCGGACAATGTAGGAAGGAACGTGAGAGAGATGGGACAGGGTAGGAGTTAGATGGTTATAGCTCAGAATAGGGACACTCGGGGGGGTACAGGGGGCAGAGCCCCCGTCTAGGTGTGGAGAGCGCCGAAGGCGCTCGAAGCAGCTAGTACATATATAAAATGAAATGAAAAAGGAAATAAAAGTGTGAACTGGGGCCACATTTTCAAGAGACAATGACGCTATCTGCCTTCTAAGATCAATTTCATTATTTTATTATTTTTAAAAAAATTTTCATTTCCCTCTCAACTTGTTCTATTTTTTTCAGAAAACATTTAATATATAAATATATATATATATATATATATAGAGAGAGAGAGAAATACAATTTTAAATATAAGATCTTATCAAAAAACCTGAAACAATTGCTTTCACTAAAGTAATGAACCACGCCACAGAATCATATATTCCATCAAGTCAATATACCAATTAATAATATATAATAATTTATTTTCTTGTATACCTATATAATTTAGATCTATTAATGATTGAAAACCTGAAATGGAAAGAATAAAAGAGTCAGAGGGAGAAATAAATAGATAAATTGAAGTATACGATTTCTATTATACTAACCACAAACAAGTGATGGTTTGTGTTTTGTGCAATGGCATGGTATATAAACTATATATATATACTATATATAATACTACTATAATAAACATAATATATTTATAAATATATATATATATATATATATATATATATATATATATAATGTATTTTTTTCGATCAAACCAATTGGATTTGGAAAAAGTAGACAGGGGCTCGGGGCTTTGTTTCGCCCTCTGGCCCAGTTACAGCAAGGCTAGGCGTGCCGCCCCCATTCCTTGTTCACGGGTGAATGTCGCAATTCAGAGAAAGGCATTAAAACCAAGCTTTAGAAATCGACACACCACTCATCTCACACTAATTAGATTAGATATACTCTATTTGCTAGAATGGAACACAATAATAAAATTTGTCGCTTTGTAAATTCAATTCAATTGAATCCAAAGAATGAACAATACAATTGTACTTTAATATTATTTTCAATTTCATATATATATATATATATATATTAAATAACAAAAGAAAATAAGATAAAAAAATCTGGAGTGTCTCCACTGGATTATCTCGCAAATTTAAATTGAATTAATTAACATATATTAATTTAAATTAAATTTCAATTAATTAAATTATAAATTTTAAAATTGATAAATAATATTTATTAAACCAGCACCTGTTTGGCTCTTTATTGATGGCACGTCACGTGCTGGGGCGTGATTGGCAGTCAACGTGTTAAAAAATGTAAAAAATTAATTCCGGTACTTCCAGCTGAAATTCTATATATAGCAGTTTTATACAATTTTTAATCATGTGAAAAACTATCAAACATATATCTTTATTTTTACGGTCAGTTTAGAAGAAAAAAAATAAAACGTGGTAGGTAATAGTCCTCTTCCGAATGGTCTACATTTCTCAAAATTTGATAGAAAACTAAGAATTTTGAATAATGCCCGTATACCAAATTTCATTATTCTAGATCAAACCGTTTTTGCGCAATCTTGTCTAAATACATACACACCCAGACATACATTTTTCTGGACATTACAATTAATGAAAATGACTCAGAGACCTTCAAAACGTATAAAAACATCAAAATCTCGTCATCAAAAATTATATCGCAATACTATTTCTGGCGTGATAGTAAAAATAGAAGACATTTTAATTTCACTTAAATATATTAAAAAATTTATTTATTTATTTATCATGAAATAAATATGTCAAAAAGAGTAATGGAGCAGAATATAAATGGTCTTTTATTACAAAATAAATCTTCACTTCATTAGATTAGAAAAAAAAAATTAATTAATAGAAAATAATCAAATATGGCAAATATAATCCTAAAAAATTAAAATTATTTATAAAAATTGCTTTATAGATTTATAGTTTAAATTTATTGTGAAAATTTCATAAAAAAATTAATTTGTAATCTTTTTATATAATTCAATGTAAAAAAATATATATATTTTTTTTTAATTTCAAAGACAGAGAGGGGTTTGATATTAAAACCGATGATATTTAAAAATATTATATATTATATAATATATTTATTTATATATATGTATATTTGCAGATAAGATTATTTAATTGTTTTTTTATATTTCCTGTATATATGGAATTGGAGAATAAAATCATTTCTTATATAGTAAAGAAAAAAAAAAAAACAAAAAAAATATTACAAAATATCAGTAACAATTTACTAATTTTTACAAAAACATTGACTTAGAAATGTTATTTTATTTTTGATATATTAACATAAACGCTTTTTATTAACTTCACTTTTCTGTCTTTCTGTAATGTTCAAAATTTGTAATTGGATTTTAACTCACTTCTAGTTGAGCGATTTTGCTCAAATTTGAAACGTATATTGAAAGTTGATGACACTGCAATAATCAAAAAGAAATATTTTGAATTTTTAAAAAATACGGATTTTTAAAATTTAGTAGCAGTAAGCCACTTGCATAATCAATGTCATCTAGAAAAGGCCTAGAAACTTCGCGAAGAATCTAATATATGTTCAAGAATAACAGATTTAAATAGTAATCAAAAGTGCAATGTATTGCATCTGGCAAGCAACAATAAAATATTAAAAAAAACTAAAAACTTGAAAATAAATTAATAAATAACTTTTTAATATACACGCTTTTTAGTTAAAAATTCCCTAAAAATAGAAAATACAATATTAATAAAACCTTGAATATTATCCTTTACATAAGCCCAACAAAAAAAAAGGGTGGGGTGCATATAATAACATTAAATTCTTTACCTACTATCTATGTTCATTTGCGCCTCACGCTTTTTTGATGGGCATATGTAAAGGATAATATTCAAGGTTTTATTAATATTTTATTTTCTATTTTTTATGGCATTTTTGATTAAAAAGTTTTTTTTATTCATTTATTAGAAAATACAACTAAATATTGCCATTTATTACAAATATAATATTTTATTTTGTAAATTATCAGATTAATATTTATCAATTTAAAACTTCTATAGGTAATAAATTTATTTAACGATTAAAAAAAGTATCAGTTAAGACTCGATAAAACAGTTTTTTTTTTTATAATTTAACATATAAATAAATATAATAAATAATAATAAACCTTGTAGTTTTTGGACAGTCATTAATTTCTAATATTTACATCATTCATTAAATATGATTATCTATTTTTCTATAAATATAAATAAATAAAAAAAAAATGTATTGAGATTTTTCTTTACAATTACTTTTGTGTATTAAAATATTTCTTGATTATTATTTTTGACCTAATTTTAAATAAAAATTAAGTTCTTTTATTGATTTTTCTTTATAATATTATATAATATTATCTGTTAAAAGAAATTAAAATAAAATTTAGTGAGAATTTTAAGTGTATTTACGAGTGGAAAGAAAAAAAATAATATATTCAAGGACATAAAGTAATATAAATGGTGGATGATGAATCTTTATTTGGAGACTGATAGGGAAAAGTACCGATTTATATAATCGTAAATAATAAAAAAAAATCAAAAATCAACTTGAATTATTTTATTTTTATTTGGAAAATAATGTGCTTAAGTGGTAATTAAAGAAATCACAATTTTTTTTTTATCTTAGATTTGGTGTAAATATATAATAAATTTTATTGAATTAAGAGTAATACAAATATAATTATACTTAAGATAGGTAATTTTTAATTAATCATCTGATAAGAGAGATTATTTAAATATGAAAATAGAATGAAAATATGTTGATTGGATAATGTCTAGTAGAGCATTCTTTACTTTCTATTTTACTTTATTTTTATTTATAGAAATTAATGAAATAAGGATAAACTTTAATTACTGTTTTGTTTTCTCGATACATTTATTATTATTGTGCGTTGAATGAATGTGATAGAATGTATGATAATTATTTTTTGTTTATATTGCATTGTGATTGATTGGTTGCTTACCTGAATGGGTTGTCATGTTTGTTGTTGGTGGTTGTTATTTGTGGTCAGTTGAGGTCGGCGTTTGAATTCGTAGTGGCAATCACAGCGGTGAGTGAAGAGGCGAACTGTCAGTCGATGCCAGTCGCCTTGAACTCACATGGAGCGAGTTTGCTAATTGCTCTGGATTGCCGCCAGGTGGCAACAACCTCCATCTCATCCTTAGTCACGCTAACATAAAGATAATAATAAAATTGCAAAATTCTTAATGTTTATCTATATCTATATATATTTTAAATAAAAAAAAATGAAACTACATTTGACAATAGATTTAAAGATAAAGGAATACTAGTCCAGGAGTCTTTTTTCGATCCCAAGAAATTTTCTTTTTTAATTTATGTTCAAAAAAAAGTAAAAATTTTGTTATTAATTCAACATTTTTGTTTATTTTTTATAAATAAATACTAAGTTCTTTGTTTAGAAATTTAATTAATCATGGAAATATGATCACACTATATATGAAACGAAATAGCGATAATATAATATATATATATAAATTCAAATTATAAAAGATTCAATTATATAAAATATTCATATATATTAAAAATTCTCAATAAATATAAAATAGAAAAAAACAAATTTACTAACATTATGATAGTTTCGTCAAATAGCAGATAGTCTAGAGAAATTGTATGTATATATATATATAAAAATATATATATATGTGTTCAAAAGGAAAGGTGAATTTTGAATTTTCGCGGGCTGTGTTCATTTGATTATCATATCTTTTTTTATTATGTTGGTACACATATGTTTCTCATATGTTGACATTATCAGCCATTTTGGATTAGTAGTTTGTTTTTGGCAACTGAGAAAGTTAGTCACGTTTTGTGTGTTCTTCGATTTTTTACTAAAAAAAAAGGAATACTACAAGAAAGTTATGCAACGTTTACGTGAAGTAATATGACTCAAACGATCGAAATTGTGGAAAAACAAATCATTTGATATATATATGATCATGATAATGCACTAGCTTAGACATCATTGCTTGTTCGTGATTTTTTGGCCAAAAAAAACACCGTAATCATGCCTCAACCACCGTATTCACCAGATTTGGCTCCCTGCGATTTTTTCCTATTCCCAAAACTGAAGAGACCAATGAAAGGCAAGCGTTTTCGGAATTTAAAAACGAACTGATGGCCATACCGAAAAGCGCATTTCAGAAGTGCTTCGACGATTGGAAGAAGCGCTGGCATAAGTGCATTATATCTGAGGGGAATTACTTTGAAGGGGACAAAATGGATAGTGATGAATAAATGAATACTTTTCGAAATAATTCAAAATTCACCTTTTCTTTTGAACAGACCTTGTGTGTGTGTGTGTGTGTGTATATATATATTCACTCTTAATATGTCCCAGGCTTACCTAAGAAAACTACAACTTTCTAAACTAAAATTCTAATTTATTTATCAAGATATTCAATCCAGGGACAGTTCTAGCATTTACGGCGCCCGGTCTATAGATTGCCGCCCTTCAGTTTTTCCGCTCAGGACAAATGCCCAGTTTACTGCTTTCCAGAACGGACCCTGCCACCAATATTTTTTACATATTTTTCACAAAGTGATTTGTCTTTTAAATCAATTGTTTTTTTAAGCCAACTTTCTTTCTCTAGGCTTTATGCAAATAATATTAATATGGTTCATGAAGAGATTGATAAATGGATTATCTTGATTTGTTTGTTTAGATATATTTTTAAAATGTTCAAGGATGGAAGAAGTTCTAATGATCAAGGGTATATATACTTGATTAATGGAATAAAATATAGGTTTTTAATTGAGAGTTTAAAAGAAAATACAAAATATCTCATAAATTACAATGCATATACTTAATTATCAATATTTAAGAAATTGTATATATTTGAATTATTGATTAACTATAATTTTTTAATATTTTTATTTAATAGAAAAAATAAAAAACAAAACACAACAAAATGATAAATAAATCAATCAATCAACAGTGGCCATCTCAAATGCATTATAACTCCGCGGGAGTGATGTATTGGTAAAATAAGAAGTAAGGGAACGCATAGTGTGAGCAAAAAAAAGTCCTATTTTCAGCAAACTATTTTTTTCCATATAAGTTTTTATTTTTTCTTATTTTTACTATACAAAATATTAACGGACACAAAAAAAGAAATTCTAACAGTAGATTTAAGTGGGAGTTGTCGGGACATTAAAAAGTACTGGAACGAGATCCGGTTCTGAAAAAAGGAAAGGTAAGGGAACGTCGTTCCCCCGCGTTCCCCTCCCAATACACCAATGCTCCGCGGTCAATCTGAGAATTATTTTTGAGTTAAATTCCTAAAATTATTTCAATTAAAATTAAATAAATGTTAATTTTTTGCCCTTTATAAAATAAATACATCACTCTTGAAATAAATATTGTTTTAATTAAATGTTATAAAATATATTTATTTTTAATAATAAATTTACGGTTACTATCTTGACTTAATAATGGAACATAATAAAGAAAATCAAATGAGCAAGGTAAGCAAAGAGAATAAAATAATGAAAATTAAACAAATATTAATTTATATATAATTTATAAATTTCAAAATTAAATTCTTATAAATTTTCAAATATCTTTTATTCAAATTTTTTAAATTCAATTAATTTCCAAAGTTTTAATTCTGTTTAAAATAAATATATATATATATATGAAATATATATCATGTATTTTTAATAAAAATATTTTTTCAAATTCTAGCCCTTTATAAGGGTTTAAATAAACCGCTAGGATATTATCAGCTGTTTTGAATTAATCACTAAAAAAAGCTAAATTATTAAAAATTGTATCTCCTCACCAAAATATTTCAAATTAATACAAATTCAATTTTTAAAGTATAATTGTTGTTTTAATTATAAATTTATTCTTTAAATTAACATTCCCAAATTCACTTTTTAACCTGTGTATTATTATTATTTGAATTTGTTGAATTTATACAATATTTCTATTGAATTTTTTTTTTATTAATTATTTTATTTATTTTGATATATAAATAATCTACACATTTAAAAAAATAAATCATAATGGAAAATCAATCTAATTTTTTGGAAGAGGGTGAAAATTTTCAATTAGATAAAAGTGATAGTAACAAGATCAAAATAATATGCCTTGGTGATAGTGGAGTTGGCAAATCGAAGTATAAAATTTTTAAAATTTATAATAAATAAAGACAAAATAATGTATAAGATTATTTAGGTAATATATGAAATTGGTATTTCAGATTATTAGAAAGATTTCTAATGGATGATTATATCCCTATTCAACAATCGACCTATGCAGTTAATCTTTTTAAATATAATACTCAATTTGAAGGAGAGAACTATGTTATAGGTAATTATCTAAGGCTTTTGACACACATCACGCGTTTAAGTCTCATAACAGCAATGCTTGTAGGTATCACGTGATTAAGAGATTAGGAGGCTGCACACCATCACCTCATGGCATGGCCGAGCTAATCGGCTTGTCAGCTATCAATTGATTAGCCTGGTCTTTTGTAATCAATCCCTTACTAAGTTTCTAGTCATATTAATTATTAATAATTTATATTTTCTTATAAATTGACTTTTCAATTTTTTTTTTTATTTTAGATTTAGATTAATAATCACACTTGAAATTCACAATTATTTTTTCTTTATCATAATAAAAGTAAACTTAACTCAAATAAAAATTAATGTGTTTAACAATTTATTAATTTTAATTATTGGTTGATTAAAAAAAGAAATCTGAAAATTACTAGAAATATCCCCTTTCACTATCATTATGAGTAATTATTTTAATAAAATAAAAAGACAAAACAAAAAGATTAAATAAATTATTGTCATTTTTTTATAGATTAGAAAAACAAATTTAATTAAAAATAGATCAATTTATGTGTTTTTTTTATATGAAAATTGTACATATATCATCTTTCTTGGTTTAGATATGAAAAAAACTTTTGTCATTAATGATTATATTTATAATAAAAATAAAAATGTGATTTATTAAAAAACATTTTTGAAGAAATGCATCTAAAACCTCAGTTTAAAATTTTATTAAACCCACATATAATCATATATATAAATATAAACATATATGATTAAATGTATATATATATATATATATATGATTAAATGTGTATATATATATATATATATATATATAAATGAAAATAGAATAAAGAGTATTTTTATGAAATTTAAAAATTATTAAATTAATTAAAAAATTTAAACAAAGAAATTATTTTTTTAAAAATATATTATAAATAATGTGGTCCACATGTATTATAAGAGCTATAGAGATTTATAATATATATTATATCAGATAATAAAATGTGTATGCCAATGTTTTTTGTTCAAAATTTAAAGAATTGTTTTTATGTTATAAAAGAATAAATTGAATACATTAAGTATTATGACTATTATTAAAAATATAATGCTTAATTATATATTGTTTTATTTAATATTAATCCCAAGTATGTTCTTTTTAATTTAATCACAAATTTCAATTTTATACTTTTAAAAGATTAAAAAAAATTTAAATCGAATCATTTCTATTAAAAAGTTTTAGTTGTTTTATAATTGTTATCCTAAATCATGGCTGAACAGCAGGGTTAATGCTCCCCTCTCTTAGAATCAAAAATAATAATAATTAAGTGGTTATAAATAAATGAAAAGAGAGAAAAATTAAATTCTAATCACGAATACAGCACTGTTTTAATAAATATATATAAATTTTATTAACTTTCATCCGCTATTAGCGTTTTACTTATTAAAAGGCCCGGCTTCCCCCCCCTCATCCCTCTAATTTTGCTCCTTGGTAAGTCTCAGTCCTATATACTGATACTTTGATAACAGAAATATCGTGATTATTTTTTTATTTGGAAGGGAAGGCTTATATTAATTGACATTGATAAAAATAGTAGAAATATCTAAGATTTGAATGTTTTCTAGTAAAATTAATATATATATATATATATATAAAAGAAGGGGCCTCATCCATCTATCCCTAAACTTGATTATTTTAAAAAACAACGAATAGGGGAATGAGAAGAAGATTATGATTTTATATTCCCCTTTTTTTTTTGTTTTTCAGATTTTTGGGATACTGCCGGTCAAGAAATTTTTCAATCTTTACATCCATCCTATTACCATCAAGCGCATGGATGTATTATGGTTTTTGATGCTAAAAGAAAAGTAACCTATAAGAATTTAAATTTGTGGTATGACGAATTACGTCAATTTCGGCCATATATTCCTGTATGGTGTGCCGTTAATAAAATTGATGGTATAATATTTGCATTACAGTTGAAAGACTTTTATATTTATAAATGAATTATTATTTTAGTTAATGAACAAATCACTAATCAAAAATTCAACTTTATGGAAAAGAATGGTATTCCATTATATTATGTATCAGCATCGAATGGAGTTAACGTTGTCAAGGTATGTTAGTATTATTATTTAATAATTCTTTTGATTTTTCTTTGATTTGTTTTTTATTTTTAGCTTTTTAACGATGCACTTGAAGGCGCAATAAAATATAGTAAAAATCCGGAGGATATTACTGATCAAATAATGAATGAATTACAAAAAATTGATTGAAAATTAGAAAATATAAATTTTTATGGTAATTATACAGGAGACTGGCGAAAGGAGGTAGGTGGTTGAAACTTACTTTGAGGTGTTCCTTGAATGATTCTGAACAACTTTATATGCAACTTTTTTATGTGATCTTATGAGTTTAATTAATAAAAAGTAATTAATTAAACTGTGTATTTGTCCTATAAGAATGCTTAGTTATTTTAGAAAATATAAACTACGAAAAAGCGTTTAAATAACTTTGGTATGAATAAAACTATTTCTAAAATAAAATAAACCGAATTTAAAAAACCGAAAAAGTCTTTAAATAACTTTAGTATGTCAGCCACTGAGCATTCTTATAGGACAAATACACAGTTTAATTAATTACTTTTCATTAATTAAACTAAAAGAGATCATAAAAAAAGTTGCATATAAAGTTGTTCAGAATCATTCAAGGAACACCTCAAAGTAAGTTTCAACCACCTACCTCCTTTCGCCAGTCTCCTGTATAATTACCATTTTTATTAATAAATAATATATATATTTTCCAAATATTTAGAATATAAGTGGTAACGCACGGACTTCAAATTGTTACAATATTTAATTATTATTTAAAATAAAAATTAAAGTCTAAAGATATTTTGTGTAGTGACCATATATCCCTCAAAAGATTCCTATCCTTTCCAAATCCCATATCGATATAAAAAAAAATAAAATTTAAGCTATATTTGAAATTCAAAATTAATAATCTAATTAATAAAAAATATATATATATAACTTAATATTTTATGTATTATAATTATTATTAAATAGTTTTTGGTGTTTAGCAATATAATAATTTAAAGGATTATAATAAAGGAAGAAGTAAAGAAAGGATGAAATAATGACGAAAAAAATTGTGTTTGTACACAGCAAATATAATACAATAAAGAAAAAATATATGTATGTATATATGTATAATATTTATATTTATAAAAATGTTGCTGTTTAATATAGCACATAGAGAATTGAAAATAAGTTTAGAATTTTCGAGTTAAGAGAAAAAATTAAAAATTGAATTTTTTTTTAGAACAAATAGGAATAACATTGTTTATATTATATAAGTTACTTAGAGGATTTTTTCTCAATCATGATTGTGCTATATTTTTAGAACATTGTGTGATCAAACACACACACACACACACACTTTATTTACTTATTTATTTTTTTTTAAAAAAAAAAAGAAAAAGATATCTAATAAACAATTTGGACCAAACTGTTTTATTTATTTTTTTTATACTATAACAACTAAATAATTATTGCAAAAGATTCTTGGTATCACAGACTAAAATGTTACAGTCTGGTCAAATTGAAGGACAGAAATTATTTCAAGGACGGGACCCTGAATCTATATTCCAACCCAAAATGTAAATAAAATTAAATCATTGAAATTGATTAGAACAAAAAAAATATAATAACATTAGTAACATTATTCTGGTTTTAAAACAGTATAACTTAGAAAATTGTTCAATACCATTAATAAATAAATAATTACAAAAGATTTTGGGTCGGATTTGGGAGATTTAAATAAAAAAATCACCCTTAAATAATAGAAATTGGAAATTGACTAAATCTACAAGATAGAAATACGTATACAATAAGCACCAAATGTGATTTTTAAGATTAAAATTACCACAAAATTTAACATGGACATATGGAAAAAAAGCGTGAAGCATTTAACAAACGTTTAATACTTATTATATAATAGAAAGCATTACTAAAATTGAATTCACACTAAATGGTTTTCTAATTTTTTGCATTCCACTAGGATTTGGTATTAGAATTTGTATTTTTTTATTTTTTTTTTTGCATTTAGAGAAATTAAACTATAATAATAAGAAAATAAAAAAAATTCACGAAAATGTCGAAATTTTAAATTATAGATGAAATTACAAATCAAAAGATAAGTTTTTTTTATGAATAATAATACATTTAGTTTAATAAAATTCTGAACAAAAATAATATAAAATGTTGAAAGAATAATTTAATTTGAAAAAATCATGTTTTTAATATGAATAAATGTCAAAAAAATGAATTATTCCAATAAGTAATTGTTTTTTTATAATAATTTGACATTTAATTCATCACAGAAAAGATATATAATAATTAAATAAACATGAATCTTTTGAGAAATAATGTTTATTATTTATTTTCAGAATTTGATAATAAAAAACATTTAAAATGAATTTAACTAAATAATAGAAGATACTATTGTTCAAATTCTTTTAATAGTATCAAAGAATATATAAACGAATAAATAAAATATTTTAATATAGTTATATGTCATAAAGTTCTAACAATTTTTTGTGTTTATATTGATTAAATTAATAGTAAAAATAAATAAATATAAATATGTTCTTAATAATATCAATAAAAGCAAATAAAAAAAATGAAACAATAAAATGGCAAGAAATTTTGAGTAAGATAATAATAATGCAAACTTTTAATATAAATTTTAAATGATTTTTACCATTTATTTAGTGTTTAGTAATGGTTTCTATTTATTTAAATTTCAAAAAACGCATGAGATATTATCTATATTAATCAATTTAAATACTAATGATTTCTAACTACACTTATGAATTATCCAATTACTGAGCAATGCAACAAATATATCTGATTGGTTAATGGATATATTATTGAATTAAAAATTAATTGCTTGAATAATGATGGTTTCAGTTCATATACATCAATTAGTATATTTTTTTTTCATTTTTTTTATATTTATTTACTCTGCTCAGCTGTTAATGGACATTCTCTGCCAGACGGATTAATTTCACTTATAAAATGAAGTGTTTCAATTGATTTCCATTTAAAATTGAGTTAAATAATAAAACATTTCAGAGGAAATAGATTATGTATAAATGGTGATTATTAAAAATGCGTATACGTTTAATTATTTTTTTTTCTACGTCGTTTGTCTGGTCATTAGGATTAGACTCGTTACTAATTAAATATCATTGCACCAAAATATACCTTATAGTGCCAAGAAATATTATCCAAAGGTTATTTATTCGGCCTATAACAAAGACCAACTTTAAGAAAGCCGAAGAAGGCTTCTTCAACTAACAAATATCGAATTAGAAAATGTTCGTATACATATTTTGGCAGACATATTGGCGAATGTATTTTGGAAAAAAAATATAAATATATGAATATATATACTTTTATATATATATATATATATATATTTATGTATGTACATTATATATTATGGAAACAAACTGAACTCGATCGTCAAAGTGCTTTGCCTAATATTATATGAAAGCCATGATTTCAGTTAAAAAATAACTTTAGCTTAATGGCTTTCTTTAAGTAAAATCGATAGATCGATTTGATAAATTCACAGCCAAAATGACAAAAGAGTCTAAGTTAAAAAGGAATGTAGAAACGAAGAAGCACTATGGACTCTCAGAATTCAGTTCACAGCTGTCTTTATCAGGAAATTTCGAAAAAGGTTATTATCTTCGTAAAAGGAGAAATAACAATAAAAAAATATGACATATGAAAAATAATAATATGATATTAATAAAAAAACAGCTTTATATTTTTGTTACGAATATAATTAAGAGAAGATATCTAATCAATGCAATATTGTGTAACGCAATGCTCAATGAGGATCGAGAATTCAGATACACACTTTTTTTTTTTTTTTTTTTTTGTTTTTTGTTATATGTATATTATAATTTTTATAAACCAAATCTCGAAAATGCTTATCTTTATCTAATATATCAAAAAGAGAGAAATATTTTTAATCTAATTCATATAATTTCTTTTTCTAATTAAGTTAAAGAAAAACAAACCGTGACTAAGCTTTTAAAATGCCCAATTTTTGCAATATTTAAAATTGAATATTATGAATCTTGTAAAAGTGAGAATAGATGCTAGGAATCTACTAAATTACTAAGCATTTTCAATCAGACTTGGAGGATTATTTACTTAAATTATTTTTCTATTATATTAAACGTTTGATAGAGAATTTAAATAATATTTTCCTTTTTGTAATTGGATAGTTACATATAATATATATATATATATATAATATTATAAAAATTATCGAATTAATTATTATTACAATTATTATTATTAATATATATAAAAATTAATTCGTGAAAAAAAATTTGATCATTTAAAATAATTAGTATAATCATAAACATTTCATTTTTTTTCTTTTTTATAATTATCTTATATATGTATATACATATATATAATGTATATATATATATATATATATATATGTGAATATATCAATAGATGCATTTTACAAGACACGATCAATTGTTTCATTGCAAAAGATTTGAAACTTTATTAAAATATAATATTATATTAATTGTTTATTAATAACTATTTTTTAATAGAATATCAAGGCATTCTCGTTGAAATACGTATACTAATATAATGAAATGCCATATGGCAAAAATCCTTTGTAAAAGATTTTATTTATCGAACTAGTTTTGAATTAATTTTTTATTTAAGAGTTATGTTTGTTTTTTTTTATTTTTTGTTTTTTAGTATAAATTTAGATTATAGTCTATTCAACTTTTGATTATAACTTTGGTTGCATTCGCATTTAAGGTAAACCGAGTGAATTTATGTAGAATAATTTGTAAAATAAACCATTTTTATATTAATTTTGATTGATATATGAATTATTAAAAAATATTTTTAAAATAAGACCTTTAATTCATTTTGAAATTTATTCTTTAGAAATATAATCGATTTAAATAAAAAATCAAAATAAAGTTGATTTTTTATGTAAAAATATTCATTTATAATCTTGTATTTATTTTTATGTTATATACATAATAAAAATTAAAAAAATAAAAAATAAAATAATTAATTAAAATTGTGAAATGAAATAACAATTTGTAATCAATATAATAAAAGTATAGAAAAATATAATTAAAAACATAAGTTTTATAATAAATAAAAATTTGAATAGAAAATTAATTTAAAAAGAAAAAAAAACAAATAAAAAAATATTAACTTTTTTAAGAATGTAAAAATAGAAGACCATCCAATTTATAATAAATATTTTTTATAAATTATATAAAATTATAACAATTGCGTTTTTTATAATTGAGCGAAAATAATTTTTCAACGAGATATTATTTTTAGCAATACATTTTTCCAAAAGCAAAGTTTGTCTTTTTTTCTTCGGATCTAAGGATCGAATATTTGAGCAGACCTTAATATAAATACCAAGTTTGTTTTTTTTTTAAATCAATAATATAATAAAACTTTATATTTTTTAGACCAAACTTGGTTTAAAATTCTTCTTTTTTTATTAAATAATTATAATTTTGCATCACACAAAAGCATATAATTAGCATTTTATACCAATTTATACTAATCCAATAGGCACATCTAGAATCTATATTGCATCGATTCTCAGTTAAAATGTTGCACTATTTCAAGCAGGTTTCAGGACTTATATCAGGTTGAGTGAATATATATATATATATATCACTTGCCAATATAATATCTAATCACATAGATTTATTTACTCGTAAATTGTCACTTTTTCATGAAGAACTACTAATAACTGATTTATGTATGGTTTGTCGAGAACAGATGGAATTTTTGTATAGGGCCTAGTGTTGATTTCCATTATCTGATTCAGAACTTGGTTTGTCATCATCGAAAAATTCATCTTCAGATTCTTGGCTTGATGCATTATCGCTATCATCAGAACTAAGTGATCTTCTGCCAATATCTAAAAAGTATATTAAATTTTAAAATTAAAATCCATGAAACACTAGGGGGAACAAATTAATATTAATTAAATTAATATCATAAATTATAATAACAATAAAAAAAGATAATAAAAATCCATGTCTGTATATTTTTTAGAATTTAGTATTATTTAGCAATTTTATTTAGTTAACATCATTTTCAATAAACTGAGAAAAGTCTATAAATACAACAAGAATTTTTATCTGGTTTTTATAAATAAAATTCACAGATATTAAAAATATTAAATCAAATAACAAAGAAAATCCTTAAAATTAGTAATTAAAAAATGCACATATATATATATATATTATGAATTTTGAGTCTAGGCGTTTCGGAGCCATTTTCAAGAGAATTTTTGTGATTCTGGGTAAGTGGGACGAATGTTGGTATTTTGGGTTGAATGGGTGGGTAATATTTATATTTCTTTGGCTTACTGCCATCTTTAGTATTCTTTAATGGGCACCGAAACGTCAAGAGTCAAAACTAACAAAAAACTCGCGAAAATAGCCCAGTTTATATATATATATAATATATATATATATAGAGAGAGAAAATAGATAAATATATTTTAAAGAATTTTTATAGCAGGATGAGCAAAGCATAATTATACATCCAGCCAGAACGTCGACGTCGATTAGACGTCTAATCAACGTCTAGGAGATCTAGATACGTCTAGAAATATCAATTTAGACGTCTATATAGTACATACATACATTTAGAAATTTCATATTAGACGTCTAATCTAAATGTACGTCTAGAAATATAAATTTAGAAGTCTATATAGACACCTAGAAATTTCAATTTTCAGTTGTTATATTTCTAGACGTAATCTAGATCTCCTATACGCCGACGTTCTGGCTGGGCAATATCGTTTTATTTTAGAATTTGTTAAAATAAACAAATGAAGGGATATCATTAAATTTAAATAAATATTTTTATAAATATATTTATTAAATTAATTTATAAAAGTATAATAAGAAAAATTAGTATCTTTACCGAGAGCAGATGGCTGATGGACGGCCGAATGAGCGATATTATCAGGCCAATATCGATGTTTGGACGCTTTTCCCGAGGAATGTTTACCAGATCCTTTACTAGGACCACTTCGAATACTTCCATCTGTTGAAGACGCACCGCCTGGAGTTCCTACTGAAGCTGTACCGCCGCCTCCGGGTCCATGCGATGCGTCTAACATTGGTTGCAAAATGCGTCGACGAGCATTAATAAACCAATTATTTACTTGTAAAAGGGTTAAATTGGTCTGTCCAGCAATATGGCGTTTTTCGTCTTCCGTAGGATAAGGATGCTACAGACAGAATTAATAGAAAATAAAATAAAAATTTAGAATTTCATTCAATTGTAAAAATTATACTGTAATAACACTAGACTATATTACATTTTGAATAATAGAATATGACTTAACAAGAAATTCATTATTATTTTTTAAAATAATTAAATGTGCTAAATAATTTTATGTTTTATAAATAAAAGGATAAGTTTTTAATTGCGAAAGCCTGGACCAAAATTGAAATTTCCTTAGCTTTCTAAATTAATAAAATAATTAAAATTATGAATTCTATTAATAAAATATTAATATATCGGATCTAATCTTATTATACTAATTATATATATATATATATATATATATATATATATATTATATTATAAATATATTCTGATTTTAAAAATATGTGTACAGGATTTTTATGAAATTCTCATATTAGGATGCTTTTAAGATAAAGAATCGATTTGTAAAAGTCTCATTAAAAAAATTGTAATTAGTTTTTTCTTAATTAAAGTATATAGTTAATAACAGATGCCAATTAATAATCAAATCAAAACATTACGAAGATACAAGGTGGTTTTGGGAAGTATACTTATTTATGTGTGTGTGTGTGTGTGTGTGAATATAATTATTTTATTAAAATTTATATAAATATTATTTATTTGATTTATAAATATAATTTTTTTTTGACATTTATTTAACTTTGCTGAGATAAACAGAAAAATATCCATGAAGTTAGCAAAATAATAATAAAAATGAACAATTATAATTGAAGGAATTTTAAATGTTATTTCTTTTAATATATTAAATATAATAACTACCTTATTATACTAAAAATTAAATATATCCATCTATGTTTTTCTAATTTTGAAATTTGTCAACATATCATCATACGATTAAAAGAAAAATTTTTATTTAATTCATATTTATTTAAAATGATAATTAAAGAATATTTTATTTTAATTAAAATGACAACTTTAACAATAATTTAAATAATTTAAATCATATTTGAAATAAAAATTTATATATTTGAATGATTTAGTGAAGAAAATGCAAATAAGAATAATAATATTTTTATATTCATTGACTAATGATCCCGAATAGGAATCAAATAAACAGCGCGTGTCTTTTAATAAATTCTATTAAAATATTTTATACCAAAAGATAATTTCTGAGTTTTTGAAAAAAGAAATTGTTTGATATTTTCTATATACAAATAACGTATAGAGGGGATAGTAAGAGAAGAATAGTAGAAAGGAGGACACCTATTCCTAACGAATTTACTAATATTCTCTGACAAACCCGTAATATTATTCAAACAATATTTGCAGTTCATAAAGAAAATATTTTTAAAGTACTGAGCGGCGACTAAGTGAACTATTATTTTAAGGGAGGGTTAAATTAAATTTGTATGTATTCGATTGAGAATAAAAATTATAATTAATCTGCAATTGTTTGAAACTTACGACTAAATGCTGGAAGAGCCAACTTCTCATGACACTAGTCGCATGTTTTGGCAACACACCTCGTTTGTGTTTCTTGCGACCCGCCATTACATCTTCTTCCTCGTCCATCGAGCCGGGAGTTGTTGGTGCAGGTGACAGCTGACCTGAACAAATCATCTATAGCATAAAGCTCAAAGACAATAAGGGAATAGATAAAGAGTGGAAGTAGGCAGCAAAGCGAAAAGAATTTATTTAGTTATATTATATATAAAAAATATGAAATTTATATATTATTATTATTATTATATTATTAATAATTTTTTTTTTTTAAATATTTAAGCGAATTAATATATTATAGGCAATATTTAGTTTTAGTCACCTTGTAAAAGAGCCGAATCAGTAGGTGCTGGGCAAGGATTAACGCCAATTTGTCCAAGTGGAGTTGAACCATGAACGAGTAAACCACCAGCACCAGCTCCAGTAGACGATGCCATGTCGGAGGCCAAATTGGCGAAGAGACCAGGAACAGGAGGTTGTTGGGGTTCAAGGCCGTGTGTGGGTGCAGTCGGTGTTGCTTGTGGCTGGGGCTGCTGCTGCTGCGGGGCCTGAGGCTGCTCTATCAGCAGTGGATTGGTCCCTACACAGTTTACGACCTATAAACCACACACGATAAATGGAAGAAAGAGCTTAATCGCAAAGTTTTAATCGAAAGTGCAACTGAACACCGATTCAAAAAACTATAAGAGGAAGAAAACAAAAATTGAATTACCAAATTATTATTATTTTATTTGATTATTATTACTATTATTTTTTTTTAATAATCATTATAATATAATTATTTACCTGCATGGAATGAGGGGAACCATATGATCCACCAACAGGAGGACTATTTGAATTGCTTGAATTTACACTTGAATTGCTATTGTTATTATCCAATTGACTGTTATTATTTGATTCATATCCACTATAATCAGACCTTAAAAAAATAGTGGTTTGACAAAGTCAGTTCATAATTTAAAATAATACAAATAATAATAATTAATAGGTTAAAAAAAACAATTGTTTATCAACATTTTATTTTTGAAAATATTTGCAAGTTAATAAAAAAGTAATTCATGTACTCTTATTGATTTTTATAAAATTAAATTTCAAATTTTAAAAAATAAAATTTATTCATTAATATTTAAATTAAAAATAAATAAACCTACAAATACAAAAAGAATTATACAAAATTATCAGTGAAAAAATGATATACTTAGTATGACTATTTTTCTAAACAAAACAAAATTGTTTTCCAGTCACTATTGTCCTTTTTTTATTTTAAATAAGTTTATGTATGTTATTCAAAGATTTGAATGGCTTTTTAGTGGTACAATACTTAAAAAAACAAAAAATTTTTTTATATTATTCCAGAATTAATAACTTCATATTCCATATAACTAACCTCAATAAATTTTCACTTTGCATTTTGCCTTTGAGACATGTTATATAACGATTACAAAAATCTTTACATAATTCTTGAACTTTTTCCAATTCCAACAAATGTATCCTCAGGACTTGTATTGCTTTAATCATCTACAAAGTAAATAAATTTAAATAAAAATAAATTTATCTATACCTAAAATACAATACAAAAATGAAATAATAAATTTACCAAGCCATCAAGTTCAGGATCATCAACGAGAAAAGGGCGTGTGTCTCGATCATGATGATGAGCAAATGCTTGAATATCAGTATTGAATCCTTCAGAATCAGGGGCTTCAGTACTTTGGGTTGCTTGTTCACAACGTTCGAATAAAAGAGCAAGTAAAGGAAATAGAGGATGCCTAAAACAATTCAAAACAATAATAATTAATTAATTGGACAACATGCAACAAATATAAATCTTAATTATAATAAAATAAAAATTAAATTAAATAAATGTAACATACATATTTAAATATTTACAATTATTCAATATATTAAAAGATATGGGTTTTGGACATTCAGTTTTTGTATATATATATATATTTATTCGTTTAGGTTTCCTTGAAAATTTTTTATTATTATGAAAAATTATTTCAGGGTTATTTTTATATTTAATTGTGAGATTTGAGTCTCGACGTTTAGGCGCTCATTTTAGCCCCCCTTTTGATTCAAATCTCACAAAATAACCTGGAAATAATTTTTCATAATATATATATTCATTCTTCTGAGGTTGGTGCTCCCTTTACAACAACCAACCTCATGGGTTTTGATATTGTTTTTGTTATAATATCCTCGGGGGGGGGGGGGGAATCAACTTAGTTAGGGTGACCAAACGTCCCGTTTTTAGGTGCTCTGTCCCGGCGTCCCCCCAAAAATGTCTTCAGGACAGCCTATTAGCTGTTATTGGGCAATCAACCAGTCGAGAAGTCTGGCATTTACTTTTCTCCGCCATTGTACATAAAGATTAGGATACTTCAAATAATCTAATTAAATAATAATAATAATAATAATAATAATAATATATTATATATATATATTAGAAAATGAGTAATAAAATAAATTATTATAAACCCCCGATTCACGTTTAATGTGATATTTTAGATGATAAATAATTACTACCGTCTAATACAAATATTTGAATAATTCATATTTATTTATGCATTTGATAGTTTTGCTGAATAAATATGACATTGTGTATTTTCATATTGTCAATAGATTCAGCAGAGATAAAATAATGATACAATAATAAATTCATGTGTTGTTATTTGATTTATTTATTTCTCACAATTTTGTATAATGTTGGATAAGTATTGTTTATTATAATAAATTCAAAAAATATATTCCTGATTTACAGAATTATAGCTATGGTTTTTTTTTAAACTTAAATATATATACACATGTACATTTGTTGGATATGCAATAGAAAATATATTATTCAATGCATGTGATGTCAGTAATATTAATGTTCATTGAATCAATCGATTGATTAAATACACATTAGCTTAGGTAGATTAGTAGAATAAATAATTAATAAATTAAACATCAAATGTACTAAATCAATCATTAATAAAAGCTTTTGTAATAAAATCTGTTTTTTGTTTTGTTTTGTTTCAATTCAATTATTTGGTATAATTGCATTCAAATTAAATAACTTAAAACAGATCTGATTCCAATATTTTTATATTCATTGTCGAACATGTATGGACAGTCTCTTTGAATCGAAATCAGAGGCGAAGCAATTAATAAATTATTATAAAATGTTTTATATTTAAACTAAAAGACAATTCCTGGATTTTTGAAAAAATAAATGGATTGTTATTTTTTATGAAAGGGGATAATCATTATAAACGCTCCAACGAATTTATTAATATTCTCGGACAAATCCGTAGTAATATTCTTCAAACAATATTTCTAGTATATAAAAAATTATTTTTAGTGAACAAGAATTCTATTTAATAATATAAAAAATAACTATTATAATTAAATATTATTTAATTATATATTTAAATTAACTTAAATTTTTTTTTTTTTATAAATAATTTAATAAAAATTTTAATTTTTCAATATTGAATTTATATTATTAAAATCTATTAGTACATATGTTTGAAAAATAAGAAATAATTTTAAATTTAAGATTTCAAAAAATAAAAAAAACGTATATAAGTTGTTCACGATAATGAATTATAACATTAAACATTTGAGAGTTGAGAGGTATATGATAATATATATAATATATAACATTATATAATATAATTTTCTTAGTTTTATTTATTATTGTTATTGTTATTTTTTATTGTTGTTTATTTTCTACCACTTTTAGATTTTGATAATGACTCTCTAATATAGAATGATATACAAATTTCCTATGTTAACCTCTTTTCCTTGACTAGGACTTTTTCATTATTTTATTATTATTATTATTATATTACCTAATATTATATTTGAATAAATGGATTATTTCATTGAATAATGATGTGATGTTTACTTGTAAACGGATCGTTTATCTGCTTCGAGTTGCGCCTGGTCCGGATGATGGAGAGCAGCAGCCCCTTCAGGTGTATCAAGTCCTGGAGCAGTTGCAGTGGCTCCTCCGCCACCCCCTGGAGTCACCATCCCCGATGTCTGTTGCATTCCAAGCAGACCCTCCTAGATTAAAGTAAAACATGAAAACTAATTAAAGTTGGCAATTTTACTATATTTATATCTATGTAAGTATAAGACATTGAAGTATACAAGGGGAAATATGAAAGCATTCTACCAAATTACTGAAAGTTGAGACTTAGAACATCACACTGAAAGAATAAAAATAAAAAAAAGAATGAAAATCTCAAATTTAAACTATAGAAATGTTTAATCCAAACCACAAGAAGAAATTGTATCAGAGAAATGAAATTTAAGCAAAACATTATGGCAGTTTGACAGATAAACTTCTTATGAAAGAGCAGCCATTTAATAATTTTTTATTGAATAATTCACTAAGGAAAATTATTTAATAAATTAATTTTATAATTTTCTTATATCCAACCCGAGTTTATAAAAAAACAGAAAATTAGTAGAGCCCTCTGGTGGTCAAATAATAAAACATGGTAGCTAAATAGAATATCAATGGTTTATATGCAAACTTTAATAATTTTTCTCTCGTAAACTAGAAGCGACCGCAACATACCGCTTAAGGAAAGTTTGTTTGGAATCAAAAAAGAAATCCACTGGTAAAGTTTTATCCAAATCCATCATACATCGGTTAGACTAAACAATTACCTAATAACCACTATAGTTTTCTAAGCAAGCTTTCATCAAATGTTTTATGTTACCCTAGCACAATTTCTTTCTTTGGATTTTTTTCCGTTAATGTATTTGTCTATCTATCTGTATAGAATGAATGATTTTGAAAGTTTTTGCCGCAACAACCACATTCATCTAACCATTCTCCCTATATTTTCATATCTCATTTTATATTATCTTCTTTATTATATATATATTGAAAGATAATTTACTAAAAATATAATTTAAAAATTAATAAAAAAAGAAAATTGAATTATATTATATAAAATAACTTATAAGATAATTTAAATATATAATTATATTATTAATATATTCAAAAATTCACATAATAAAGATTCCCTAAGATAATCAAAGATTTTTTCATACTTTAGTAAAATAAAAATAAATAAATAAAAAAATTAATAGATAAAATATATATAAACGAATGAAAAATAATTTTATCATAATTTTATTAAATTATGATAATAATGACATTTAGTGAAAAATAAATATACAATTATGTTGTTTAAATAATTTTGTTTTTTATTTGATAGTTAATAAATTTATAATATTAGGTTTATAATAGAAACAAAAGGAGATACGATTCATATTTATCAAAGGTATAATGAGGAAAGGTAAAAGAAGATAAGAAATAATATTTAATATAAATAAAACGAACAAAAAAAAAATCAAAAAAAAAGGAAAAGAAAAGAAAAAGAAATGGAAAGTTCTAGAATTTGGCATAAAGAAAAGACGGGGGTGTTGAAGGGATGAACTCGATCGGGTTCGGGTATCAAGATGAGCATCGCACGTTCAAATGAGATCTTTTATATGGGAGAGACTGGAGAGGAGCAAAGTCTCGAGCAGCATCCATATTGCCTTATTATTCAACGGGGCTCTATACTTATCCCTCGGGATAGTCAGAGTTTGGGAGGGGAGAGGCTAATGAAACCAGCCGATGGGGTAAAGAAGAACAAAGTGTCAGCAGGAAAAAAAAACACGAGATGACTCTCCTTTGGAGATTTCCACTTTCGATAAATAAATACGAGAAATGATGAATTCACCCTTCAATAAAAGAGATGCGGGTGGAAGATGATGGAGGGGGAAGGGAAGAAGGGTGTAAGGGAGAGAGAAGTCGATGGCAAATTCGATATTTAGAATTCCTTTTTCAAATCTAATATTGCATCTGAAAAAAGATGCTATAAATTAGTTTATTTTTAATATAATCTTGTACCATATAACATAAAGTGTCCCCCATAGCATACATGATAGAATATAATAATAAATTATTTTTGGATAGGTAACCGATCATTATTTCATATATAATTTAAAGAAAATTAATTAACAATATCATATATATATATAATATTAGATTTCAATTTAATATATATATATATAAAATTTTCAAATAAAATAAATAATTCCAAAAATTTTTTGAAAGTGTTCTTCTTGATGAAAAATATACTCTAAAATTCTACACCTTTCTAATCATACTATTTACTATAATTATAAATAAATAATTGTAGTATTCTAGGACAATTTAAAATATATTTAAATCATTCTCCTTTCACTTATATTTATATACATTAATCTATTTAATTTAAAAATTAACATATTTTGTGATACTCCCTCCTCTATGTAGTAAATGAAAACGGCACCACGGTTTCATAGCAACATCAAGGAGCAGTTATGTCAGAAAAAGGGAAAACACAAACACTCTCTATATTATTTTAAGGGTATATCGAACTCTCAAACCTTTAACAAATGCCCCCTAATATTATATATATTGGTTATTCTTTTATTAGTAGTATTTCAGGTTAAAAAGGACTCCGATATAAAATCAACGATGCAGGGAATTTGTTTCAATTTTCCTCATTATAGAATATTTTAAAAAAATATAATACTGAGGCGACCACAACTTCTAAAACACTCATTTAAATATATATATATAATTAAAAGAAAAAAGATAAATCAAAACTTTCGATACGATGACTATTTCAAAATTTCAATTATTTCTTTATTTATTAAAAATAAAATATTATTTAGAATTAATTTTTATTCAATAAATATAAATATACTTATAAATAAATAAATAGATAAAAAAATGAATTTTTCATTTATTTCTTTTATCTTTAAATTTTTAATTTTTAATTCATTTTTTCTCTATTTATTTATTTATAAGTATATTTATATTTATTGAATTTTAAATAATATTTTATTTTTAATAAATAAAGAAATAATTGAATTTTTGAGATAGTCATTGTATTGAAAGTTTTGGTTTATCTTTTTTTTCTTTTAATTATTTTTTTTTATGTTTCACCCATATCATAGTTCTATATAATCACTTGTAATAAGAAAATAATCAAATTAATTTCAATTTTTAAACTATTGGCCTTTACAATCTAAGTTCACTTTAGTGAGCCATATATTAATTAATTTTATTATATATATTTCAATCGAACAACACAATAGTCATTGAATCCCACTACACGTTCAAAATAATAATATTAAGAATAATAATAATAAAATAAATCAGTGAAACTTGAAGTTTTTATATGAATAATTCATAAATGGAAATTAATAATTTAATCTTATATGAAAATTATTTATTTATTTTTCAATTATTATCTTTTAAAAGTAAAATGAATAAAGAATATTGAAGGTTTAAGTAACACTAGTGAAAAAGTTAATTAAAATGGCCCAAATGAAAGGTTTTGGTTTATAAAGATGATTTTCTTAAAAAAAGCTCCAACAATTTTTATTAAATTTGATTAAAGGTAGAGTTTTATTGTTTATATAACCTTTAGAAATAAAGTTTATTAAAAATCATGATTAATTGTAAATTAATATTAAAAATTAAACTATACTAAAAAAAGAAGTGAAAAAAAGATGAAATATTTTTAAATTTTAATAGATAATTTTTAATAAAATTTTTAAGTATCAATTAGAATTCTATTAAAATTATTGATAGTTCAATTCTATGAATTGGACTCATTTTTGTATAATCGGATGCCATCAATTAAAAAATTGTACAAGCATTTTTGGCATTTTAAACTTAAGACTTTCAACTAAGATTCTTCTTAAGAATACCAATAAGAATACCAAAGTCAGTTGTCATTTAATTAGTTAAAATATATAAGAATATATTTATATAAATACCTATGTAAATATTTATTTAAATAAATAGTTTGTGTTTTTATTTGAGTGATTTAATTATTTTTTTTTTTTGGAAAATATTAATTTTATCAATATTTATTATTTAAAATAAAAATATATTATAATTCTAATGTTTCATTGATATATATATCTATATATAATTAAATATAAATATATATAATGGATATTAGAATGCAGTCAAGTTTTGTTTATCAATAAATTTATTTGACATTTGCATTCAATGATTAAAAAAAAATTAATATTCAGACTTGGAATGGTAAAAGAATGAAATAATCCAAGCATTGAAATATTAAAAAATTTAAATAAAATATAGTCCTAAGAATATAAATTAAAAATATACAATTGTGTATTGGTGAAAGATATCACAATTGCTTGTTTTTTTCATTTTTAAATTAAATCATTTTTTTAATACTATCGAAATTTAACGAGAAAGAAAAATATATTCTTAGTAAGCAATGATAATGTTCGTATTCTTGTAATATTGAGATATGTAACATGTGTTCGAAATGGCCCATTGAGCCAGACTATATTAAAATCTGTAGACACTAAAATGCATCCGAGGAGCTTATAATATATATATATATATATATATATATAATACTAAATTAAATTTTTATCTTCAATTCAATTAAAATAATCTTTATAAAAATATAATAAAAAAAAAATCAAAATTAATAAAAAAAATTTAAAATTTCATTATTCATTTATTTTTATTGTTATTATTAATAATGAAAAATGAAATTTTTAAAAATATGGCTTAATAAATAAATATGACATTTATTAAATTAGAATAAATATAAATGTGTATTTAAATTCATATATATTAATAAATATTATAATATTCTTACCTAATTAATTCCAAAATCACTGATAATCATCGATTTATAAGAGTAGAAACCCGAGTACACCTTGAAAAGGTTGTTTATCTTCTCACATAATACTAAACCAATTTATATAATAGAACATTGTTTATAATCTTGATGAACTATTGATTATAATACCGATAGAATTTAGTTATTAAAATGAAATAAATTCGAGGAAAAAATGTATTGTTTTTATAAGAGAATGAGAAGTCAACACGGTAATGGCGTAATGCGACTGCGGAGAAAATCGGAAGCTGAGCCGCTAAGTCGCATTCCCAGTGGATCAATTCAAATAGGGAAGGGAAGTACCAAAAGGAAGGAAATCCAACAAACCATTGCCAAAAAAATGATTAATTCAAGAAATCCAAAATTTTTATTTAAATTAACACTACTTTCAAGAAAATATATATATTTAAAAACCAAAAAAAGTTTTGAAAATATTATCAATTATATTTATAATCAAGAAAAATGTATAAATAATCTAAAGACACCCACGTAATTGATATAAATTATTTATATATATACATGAATATATTATAAGAATTTTTAAGTAGGTAAAATAAAAATAAATTATTCAGAAAATAAATTATTTTTTATTAATTATACGTAATATAATATATAAATAAATGATTCATACTAAATTAAAATGATATTAATATTTATAAGATTAAAAAGATAAATAATAATATCAAATTTTAAATTTATACTGCATTCGCTTATTTATAATAATAATATAAAAGTATACTAAATATTATTTGTGACAATTAATAATCGCGATTCTTTTTCTTTTTATTTGATTGAATTGAACTAAATGTAAAAATAAAATATGTTAATCGTATAGAATGGACTTAAGAGAATGAATCTAAAGGAGTTATTGAAAAGAAATGAATGAATGGGTGAATTCACTGAATGAAGTGGAATGAAAGAGCAAAGAATATAGAATGAATGATAAAGGAAACACAAATAGATCTCGGTGAAGAAGTGAGCAACATTGGCGAAGGCCTGGAACGTGCATGTGCAGAAAAGACACGCCCACCGGCGCCGATCTCACTGAGCACACGGTTACCAATCGATTGCTATTCACATTTCTCTATTCTGACTTGCATTTAATTGATCTTGGACGAAATTTAAAACAATCAAAATAAATTATGAACCCGGCTACAATACCATGTCCTGCAGAAGATCTTCACGGAGACAATCGTTGGATGAGTATGGTAAATTATTCAATTATATTCTTTTATAACCTTAACTTGGCACTGACATATTTCTATTAACAAATATTTATTAAAATTATATTATTTAAAAAATAACTACATATATAATTTCATATTATACATAAATATAAATTTTTTTTTGGTAATTTTTCAAGTATCTTATTCATTCTTTCACATTTCATCCTATTTCTTGAATATATAATTTTTTTTTTTGAAATTTATTCTTTCTTTCTAATTGAATAAAACCACTAAATTTAATTCAGTATTTATTTTTTATATTTGTTATTTCCTTAATAACAATTTTCTAATACTTATAAATTTTGACATTTCCTCATTTAACACTGTTCTTTTTTTAAAATAATTTTATTTTATCGTATACATTTACACCATACTATTTGAATTATTTTTAGATAAATTAATTGTAATCGTATTTATTATTTTAGCATAAAAGATATCTAGACGAATCAAAAGAAAAGGAACCTGATGTCATTTTTATAGGAGATTCTATAATTCAACAACTTGCTCAACATGAAGCTTGGACTCAAATGTTTGCTCCAATGCATTCTCTTAATTTAGGTATTGGTGGTGATAAAACCGAAAATGTATTATGGAGAATTCATGAAGGCGAATTAGATGATGTAAAACCCAAGGTAATTAGAATTATATTAATTTCTAATTTCTTTAAATAATAATTGAATTACTTTTTATATTTTTGTAGGTTATAGTTCTCTTAGTTGGCACGAATAATATTGGTTGCTCCTCTAAAGAAATAAGTGAAGGAATCCTTTGTATCGTGGATGCTATTCGCCAAAGGCATTCTGATGTTTATATTGTGATATTGGTAAGAGGAAAATATATTTTGATTTCTAAATATATTTCATTACAATAATCAATGTTCTAATCATTTAATAAATTAAAATTATAAGAAATAAGAATGTGAAGAAGGCTAAAATAAAAATTTTATATAATAACATTAAACTTTTGGTCTTATTGCTAGTTTACTAAAACAATTTGATCAATTTTAAATAAAAGTAGACTTATCATTCATATTAAAAATTAATTTAATGTAAAATAAATAAATAAAAAAAGTTAGCGATATTATGAACCAAATAAATTTTCCAAATTTAAATTTTCATAGAACAAATTATTTAAAAATGAATATCTAGCCTTTTTGAACCTGATATAATATTCGAAAAGATTTAGCCTTTTTAATTTTATACTACACACTTTTAAATAATAATATAATTGTCTATCTATATCTAAATTGACTATAAAATTCTAGTATTTGATTTTTGATGGAGACTTGAGTTCAAATATATATATATATATACATCGAGTCTCCTAGAACTTTTATAGTTGAAATTTATATATTATGAAATCACTTAACAAAAGAATATATTTTTCTCCACTCTAAATATATTGTAAATGTCAAAGAACTTCAACCCCAGTTGATCCATTCCAAAATGTTTATCATGGAATTATTTAAGAAGATGATAATCTTTGTAAATTAAATTGAAAAAGTTAATCATATTTCAGCGAAAAATATCTTTAATTGCTCATTTATACATATTCGTACTATTTTTAGAAAATAAATAAATAAAATATATTTATTAAAATCTGTTAATGAGATACTTGATAAAATATTTTATATCTATCAGTGGAATAATAATATAAATCTAAATGATCTATTTTATTTTATTATCAATTATATGTATTATTATTATTTTAAATTTTTTAATATTCTAAATATTAAATGGCAGTTATCTAAATAGTGAGAATAATATGAGTCTTTATAAGATATATTTCAATTTCTATGTCATTATGTTTTTGTGATATTTTCCTAGCATCCAAAGACGTTTGAATAATTAAAAAATTAGCAATTTATTTATTGATCGATTTAATAATATTAATTAGAAATTATATTATTTATTTTGATTATTTTTTACTTTATTTGTATTTTGATAATCATTTTTTTAATAGGGTCTTTTACCAAGGGGTCAAGCTCCCAACCCTCTTCGAGAAAGAAATCAAGAAGTGAATAAACTAGTAAAATCCAAAGTTCGCGAAATGGTGAAAGTTGAGTTCCTTCAAATAGACAATGGATTAGTTCAACCCAATGGTACAATTAGCCACCATGACATGTATGATTACCTTCACTTAACTGGACATGCCTATAAAAAAGTGTTTGAACCTGTGCAAGACCTTCTCCATCAACTTTTGACAGAAGGAGAGCCTGAAACAGATTTAACTCCTTCGGATTAACCTCTGTTTTTACATTTTTCATACTATTTAAATAATCTAACAACTATTTCTTTTAATTCTTTAATTATATTTATATTTAGTATGAAAATTGATCAGTGATATAACGAAAATAATGAATATGCATTATTTATTATTAAAAAAAATTTTTAGTTTGTTTTGTTTAATTTATCCATTATTAAATCTTTTTTAAGATATTTCAATGATATTAATAGAGTATTATTAATTTTTATACCATTTTTTTTTTATATATTTCCAATCTTAAAGGCACAAAGTGCCCCAAATATATTTGTATGATTTAAATTTATATATTATGATAATCGATTATTTTTTAGTAGTATACTTATTTTTAGTTACATTTATAAAAATAAAATGCTAAGGAACGCGTTTAGGTATATTATTAAACTTCTGTATTTGTATAAATTGTATCATTCCTTAGATGTAAACATTTTTCTAAAGACCAAACACATTATTTATAATAAAATAATATTATTTATACACATTATTATTTTTTTTTCTTTGAGAGTAAATATAACACCAAATAATATTTGAAAATTGTTTTATTTTTATATATAAAAAAAATAAATTAACATATAAATTAAGTTTAAATTAAATTAAATAAATATAAATATAAATAAAATAACGTAATACTTTTAAAATCGATACTTATTTGTATAATGACTAGAATATTGAGATTATCATTTAAATATTTGGACTAAGCAATAGCTTGAGTTTAGATTTCAAATTTCTTATTATTAAAATTAAGTTAAATAAATAAAATAAAATAATCGGTTGGGCAAAATTCAATTTTTTTTTCCTCAGAAAATGTATAGTTAATTATAAGCATAATAATTAAACATATTGGTAGGGTCCTCTTCTCCCCAATCTCCTTCAGCTTGTTCATTACTGGTCCGTTCAAAAAGATCTCGAAAATCAACTGAATCTAAGGTTCGACGACGACGTCCCCTTTAAAAAAAATATATAATTGATATTATTAAAAAAAATCATCAAATAATTTTTTATAAATAAATAATTTGATTTCTATTTTAAGCAAGTATATTAATTTTAAAATTCAAACAATCATTTTTCTAAAAGTATGCCTATAATAAATATTTTTATTTAACTATGTCTATACATATAAAATTCATATCAGTACCACCTACGCTTTGTAAATAAAATATTTTGTTAAAATTAATTTTGTTTATTTGTTTATTTTCATCATTTTTTTTTTATTTGTTTTTCATATACATATTGCAAAGATCAAAGAAATAACATTTATAAAAAAAATTATTTATTCAAAGCTTTTAATAAATGAATTTAAATATTTACTCAGGATAATTATATAACATATATATGGGTATATATGTTTCAAACTATATATTTTTATAAATTATATAAATCAAGGAAGATATTAATAATTAATTTTTTAACATCTTATACAATATTAATTCACTTTATTCTTTTTTAATAGTAGACATTTCAAAGTGGTTCTTATTAATTGTATTTAAATCTTATCTTTTTCAAAGAATCGAGTTTTTTCATTTTTTGGATGTGGTTTACTGATAAGTTTTTGGATAGAAAGCTTCCTATATTAATTCTTAATTAAAATAAATTTATTATATTTTTTGACTAAATTCTTTCTAAGTATATCAATTTATTAATAATTATCAAAAAGATGCTAATGTGAATATTAGAAAAAGGTTTTTTTTATATCTATAAAAACCCTGATAATATTTTACATGTCATTTCCTTTTGACAATAATTTACATTAAGGAGATTTATGATATATTTATTTTCTAGGCGATTTGAGAAATTATTCAAGTAAATAGCTACCCTTAAAAGCAATATTTCATTCATCTAATAAATAAATGACAAATGAATCAAGA
Source organism: Labia minor (assembly GCA_963082975.1). NCBI lineage: Eukaryota > Metazoa > Arthropoda > Insecta > Dermaptera > Spongiphoridae > Labia > Labia minor. Next base: position 65,492,948 of record OY720348.1, read on the forward strand.
TAAATATAAAGAATGATAAAGTATATATAATATTCAAATATTAAATAATTAATATTATATTAATATTTAATAAGTAATATTAAAATGTATTTATTATTTTTAATAGAATTCTAGATTTATACACATTATTAATATTGTTTTATTTTTTTAATAGGTAAGAGAGACTTGTTTTGAATTATTCTTTACCGTTCGAAAACTTATTATAATAAATAGATATAGTAAATGTGATGTATTCTAGTTATTTAATAAGATATGTTCAGTTTTTACCAGAATAGAATATAATAATTTTAAGATTGTTTTTAATATATTAATTATTTATAAAAGTTTAATTCTTATTTGTTTTTAAATTTTCTTAAATAATAATATTTATATTCTCTTTATGCGATTTTTTTAAACCTTAAAAGTATTTTTATTAAGAAGTTAAATGCAATTTTAATATTATAAAGATTTTATAAAGATATGTGGGACAAAAATCGATTTATAAAAATGAGAGAACCAAAAGATATGATGAATTTATTCTCTTACTCGGTAAATTTAAAAATTACTTATATTTAGGTAAATAGTTTTATTGATTTTTTTTTTAAATAATTTTTAATTACTGAGACTGAAATTGATTCTTTTGGAATCTATATGCATATATCTTGGTGTAGATGTAATTTACAAATTTTAATCATGGTTAAATTCTTTAATATTCTTTAAATTTAATTTATTATTTATGCCCCAATTGGAAATAAACTAAATTTCGTTCCAATAGACTAGAATTATTGAATTATTTTATCATTATATATTATATTAGAAAAAAGTAGAACTTAATTTATTCGTATATGTGATTATGATACTTGTCCCGGAATCTCAAGTCATTAAAGAATTTATCTATTAATCATTTTACTAGTAATATTAAATATTTTATTTTTTAACCATTACATTTGGTTTCAATGAATAAATTACTTACAAAATTTCTGGATTAATTCTTCCGAAACCAACCGGAACTGTGACTAATTTCCCTCTCATTTTGGACAAAGCAAGAAGCGTTTCGAGCTCTGCTAAACGTTGATCAGAAACTCGTTTTTGTCTGAAATAAAAATTTTAAAATTATTATTTTTCTTTCTAAATTATAATACCTTATTATACCTTACTAGTCATAGTTTTCTAGCTAATAATATTTATTTTTTCATTATTAATTTAATAAATATTGATTTTTATTTTTTAAATAATATATATATATATATATATATATATATATATGTAAATATGGACCAGATATGCCAATGAACAAAAAAGGACAATATTATATATAAGCATTTTTCTAGGCATTTTAGATTGCTTTTTAAATTTATATGAATTATTAAATATTTATTAAATTTGTGTATATAAGTACAAATATTAAAACATCAGCATTAGTATCAAAATCAATAAAAGGGAAATCTTAAAAAATAAAATATTAGAGATAGAAAAAATTGACCTCAACAAGAATAGCAGAGAAAATTAGTATGTATGATTCAAATTTGTTTTATAGGTAGTAAAGGAAGAGAAGGGATAAAACAAGCAGACTCTCTATCACCAATTTTATTTAACTTAGCATTAGAATACGTAATTAAATATATTGGAGAAATTTTGAACGAAATCCAATTAGGCAAAAAATTCAGAACGTAGAATTTGAAAATCGTAGAAAAATTTAAATACTTAGGTTCTGTTATCACGAAGGATAATAGTATTCGAGCAGAAAAATCGAGGTAACGACTTACCAAGCAGTAAAAGTGCTTATCTCGTCTAAACTATTATCAAAGGAAATCAAAATTAAAATATATAAAACAATTATTTTGCTGGTTGTATTGACTATAGTTCTTTGGCTCTGGGAGACAAGACTGGAGACTCCATAACGAGGAATTTCATCTCCAGACATATTTAGAGTAATAAAATTATACAGACTATACTATAAAAATGATCAGTTTAGAATTGAAAAACCACTTATTTTGAACAACATAAATATTTTAAATTTTTTATTCTTTTTACAAAAAATAAATTAATATAAGTTTCCCCTGATCACCAAAATCACAACATCATTGAGAGGAATGACTGAACTGGAATAATTTCTTTCATCCTATATATATTAATTAATATTAAGGATTGGTGAAAAAATATAATACCTATAAAAATGAATTAAGATTAAGTACACTTTTATAAATTGTGTCATGATTCAATAATTCAATTGATAGTCAAAACAAGTTATTGGTTATTGATGTTTACTGTCTATATAAGAAATATTTTTTTTAAATCTCTACTAAAATGCCAATTAAATTAAAAATAATATTTATATAATTATTGGTCTAGGTACTGGATTTTCTTCTAAATTATAATTTTATTTTTGTTTGAAATATTAATTTCAATATACATAATCTAATATTATATAATATATATAATATGCATAACATGTATAATATATGTGTCATATGTATAATATATATATAATATACATATACCAATAATTCCTTTTGACATCCAACTGTTGATATATGAATTGAATCATGACACAATTTTATAAAAGTGTAATGATATATGGTAATTATAAAAAAATATTATATTATTTTCCAACAAAAGGAGTATTTTCTTTAAGTTAAATTCCCAAAATATAGGATTTTGTTATATATAAATTTTCAATAAGAATTAAATTAAATTAAATTAAATTAAATTAAGAAAAATTCTTTAAATAATTAACTAATATTTATTTTACAAAAATATATATCTTATATTTTTTATTTTTTGCTATATGTTATAAAATAGAAATTTAGATATACTATAGTCCAGAGGTTCTTAAACTTATGTACTCCGCGAACCCCCACTTGAAAAAATTTTCAACTTTAGGTACTTTACGTCATTTTATTAGTTAATTTCTGGTTTACGATCTCATAAGAACAAGGATATATGATGAATATTTCTAACAGTGATTGGTGAATAACAATTTTTTTGCATATTGTAGAACACATTTTATTAGAAATTATAATATTGAAGAAAGAAAATTCAGCTAAATATGAAGATGGAAACGGTAGCAATAGTTTTCTTGCACATTTCGTTGAATTTGGGTATTTGATCTCTGTTTCCTCACAAAGCCATGCCATCGCTCCTTTTATATTAAATAAAGTTTTAAATGACTCATCATTTTCTCGTGCACCTGTACGATGGCTTTGCGGACCCCCAGTAAAGGCTTCGCGGACCCCCAGAGGTCCGCGGACCACAGTTTAAGAACCTCTGCTATAGTCCACTTATAATATACAGACCTATATGTATATATATGAAATAAATGAATTATTTGAAAATGATTATATGAGTATAATATTTGAATTAAAATTTAAATATTTTAAATAATTTAGCATTCGTCAAAGAATTAAAAAAGATTTTATATTAACAATAATTAATAATTAAATTAATTAATATATAATATATAATTTTATAAAATAACATTTAATATACTAATATACAATATATTAATATTATTTATATAAGGTTATCTTCAAATTTTTTGTTTGTTAATAATTTATTTTACTTTATGTTACCACAATCAAAATGTTGTTATTAGAATTGCTTCGAGCTATTTATAATAAAATAATAAATTTCATCATCGCCTGACGGAATCGGTAATGTAATTCAATTGAATCTATTTTTTATTTAGTGAGACACTGACAATCAATTTAAGATTCTGGGAATAATTTTGATCTATATATATATATAATCATCGTTAAATAGAAAAATGTTGAAAATAGAGTTAAATAATAATAAAATTTAAGACTAAAATAAGCGGAATGTTATTATTCTGATTAAAATAGACCTTAATCATCCCCTCCCTTTGTTGGGATTAATGCTGACCAATATGATTTGTTCCATATCCAGAAAAGTAACTAAACAAACAAGTGACCAAACTAAAATATAATATATATAAATGAAAAAACACATTAAGAATATAATTAGCAATATTGATAAAAGATTGAATAAATTATAATAACAATAATAAAAATATAATCATATTTATTTTACTTTCCTGTTAATAAATAAGAAAAAGATAGAAAATGTATTAAATTCTAATTTAGGGATTCCAGGGGGACCTCTTGGATGGAACTTTGAATAGGGTCGACAGAACCTGAGGGGGAGTGGAGAATATATTTTGTAAATTAATATTTTTCAATAATTTTTATATAATAAAATATAATATCTATATTATTAACTATATTATCGAATGCAAAATTTGAGAAATTTATTATTAATCAAAATTGAAACCTGATATTAAAAACATTATCAAAAAATATCAGTCTCAACTTTCACATTAATTATTTCAGTTTAAAATGTCTATTAATTATTAATAATAAATTTTGTTAATTAACTTTAGTAATAACTTTAGTAATATATTTATACTGCATTGATTGGTAAAATAGTGCTCGATTAAACAGGAAGAAAGTTTAAAAGGGGTCGATATATAAAAAAGGTTGGATCTTAGTATATAATAAAATTATATTATTACAAATTTTAAAATGATCTATTTATAAACATTAAATTATAAATTTCTAACTCATTGGATCTCAATACATTAAATATTTAGTAAAATTATATATATATAATTATAATTTAATTATTTTTTATATATCTGAATTTATTAATTAATTTTTAAATAATTTAAAAAGTTTTTTATAAATCAACATCATTTATCAAATACGGTTGTCTAACATCCAGGCGAAATTTCATTTTATATAACAATCGCCTTCATATTAGTAATACCTAATTTATTTTAGAATTTATAAAAAAAAACAGTGTAAAAAGAAGTAGATTTATAATAATAATAATAATAAGATAAATGAATAAAAGAAAAAAATATGAAATATTTAGTAAAAACATAAAAATACAAACAATAAAAATTATCTATCTTTTTAAGTTAAAAGCTTTTTATTTTATTATATTTATTAAATTTCTTTCCAACCCCTTATAGATTGAAATTGAGTTAAAGTCGACTTAAAAAGAATGGTGAATTATTATTATTATTATTGTTTTGGAGAGTCACTTTATAAAAAAATCTCTCCAAATTTTTATAATTCAAATATTTATTTTTCTACTTATTTTAACAACCAACAACCAAATTATCCAATATAATTAATTTAAAAGAAAAAAATGTGGTTTGACAAAACAAAAGATATAGTTCACACAATTATTTTATTTAATATATAATATTTTTAAAATCATTGAAAAAATATATTTATTAATTAATAATAAAAAAAAAATATTTATAAATTAATATTTATAAATTTATAATATTTGGTGAAGCGATTAATATGAAGATCCTTATTTAGACATAGACTATAAATTTTATCAATATCTAATCAAAAAATAAAACCCCAAAATTAATTTCTAAAATTTTTTATACTACTCACAGCGTTGTTCAATCGAAACCTCCGTCGGCTCCGTCAAAGGATATAAAAATATTAATTGTAACAATTCCCATACAAAGAATTATCATAATATTTAAATTTATATTTTAATTTCTAATATTCAAATATCATTTCAATTTTTTAATATATTTTCTAAGTTTTTTTTATTTTATTTAATTTATTGAAATATTACATCATATTTATAATATATTAAATAATTAATATTTTATTTTTTAGAATAAAAAAGACAATTTTTTATATATATAAATATCAATTAAAAATCAATTTTAAAGTACAAATTTAAAAATTTGAAAATAATTATTAGCAAAGACAAACAATTGAATTCAAATCAAAGTATTTAAATGAATTTTTTGTTCATGGTTATCAACCGGTATATATATATACCTAAATAATATATTTAATAAATTACACAGATAAATTAAATTAAATTACTATCCATTAAAATAAATAAAAAAAATTAAAATATAAAATGATATTTATATAATCTTATATATTTTAAATATTTAGATGAATTATGATATTGATACATGTTCCGCAATATATTTTATAATCTATTTCTATTCAAAAAATTTAATATATAGGTATATTAATTAAATACGATGAAAATGGGCGACACTCACCTGTAAGGTTTGGCAGTCGGGGTGATAATGTGGCAACTGACAACCAGGAGGGCAAAAATGATGACGAGGGCACGCATTCTAAGCTCGTGATATATACAGGTACACAAATCAAACGTATAAGTCCAAATGAATCATTAACTGATATCTTCAGTTCTGTTTCAGAAATCCGTGACTTGGGTAATTGATAAGGTTCAGTGTGGAGCAGTGATTTCGTGCGAATGTTATCTCCTCTTTTTATATTGCGCTTATATATACACGCAGCTTCCGCGCTTGGAGGGGAAAGCCGGACCATCCAATCATCAGATATAAAGAAATGCCCCCTCCCCAAAAGAATAAATAAATAAATTAATAAATATATAAAATTGAATAAATGTTAAAAAACCCACATTATTTTTTATCTAATTGTCTATTATTTTAATATAAGGAAACTATATAATTAAATATTTTTCTTCTTATTGATTATAGACTTGTATATGAAAAGGACAAATCTTATGGCTTTCTTTGCAACCACGAGTTTGTTTTTTTTTTTTTTTTTTTTTTTTTTGAGCAAAATCATTGAACCGTACTGATGATATGACGAACAAATTAGTATCGCGATTAGAACTAATTAAAAAATGCAAAAATTACAAATCTTCTTTGATTGAAGTATATATTTAATTGGAATTATCAATGAAATACATATGTATTATTTATACGCAATATTGAATGCCTGACGAAGCCACAATTTTGATTTCATCAGATTTTTTATTTCTCTCTCACTCTCTCTCATTCTACTGTAGCAAATTCTTTTTCTTCGAAACCACTTTCTAATTATCTCGGATGACGATCGTTAATTATTAAGACAGTCCTTGTTTTGCCTTTTAATTGCTTACATTAATTAAACCAAAACAGTAGCATATGACACCGAGGAAAGAAAAAAAATGATGGAAGCATATAAGTACGTCCCTTATGCCATGTGCGTTTATCTTAAGTCATTCATGAAACGTGCCAGGACCTGTAAGTTTTTCTTAGGATTACCGAACGCTGATTACAATTGAGTTGATAAACTGTGACAAAAAAAAAAAAAAAAAAAAAGATGCCAAGTCACAATGTAAATACAAGACGATTCGAGTTCAATGCTAGGAAGATCGCAATGATTGCATCAACCAACGTTCTTTACCAGGAAAGAAAGAATTTCAAATAAAAAAAATAAATAAATATACGTCATCATACCAAAATATAGTACTCTTGAAAAACCACCCCTTTGAATTTATTTAATTCTTAAATATTCTTCTTGCTTTCATTTAATTTTATTTGAAATTAAATGAAATAATTACTAAAGTATGTAATGTCTTTCTTATATATATATATATATATATATAATGTACAATATAACCCTAAACAATCAACAGATAAACTTCAAATTCACTGAAATTATCTTTTATAAAAATATTATTTATTTAATATTTTTTTTTTCATTTATAATTAGAAGAGAGCTTCATTAAAAAAAAAATTCATGAATTATTATTATTATTATTATTTTTAATTTAATAATGATAATTATAATTAAATTAACCATTTGTTAATCAAATTTTTAAAATATCAATGTTTAAATAATAATTAAAATAAATATATAAATAAATAAAAATATATCAACTGGTGAAATAATAAATGATGTGTAATAAAAGAAAAATGTAAATTATATAATTAATATTAATCACAAGAATTAATTACTAATAAAATAAAAATAAAGAATTAATTAAATTTATTGATTCATTATTCTGTTACGAAATTTAAAATAATATATTATAAACTGAAAGTATATCTATATACTAAATATTTGAAAATGATTATATTATAAATTATAATTTATTATTATTTTAATAAAATTAAGTAAATTATATTTCTATTGTTATTATAGATACTACAAAATGTGGTCAATACATATGCTGTTTTTTCAATTTCCTTTACATCCATTTGAACATGTAATTCTGAATATATTAAGTTTATTAACACGAGAATAATACCAATCAATATTTCTTTAGTATATATATTTTAATGAAAAAAGTGAAATTAAAATATTTTTATCAATAAAAAAAAAACTCTGGACTTTGGACAGCGCCTATCAAGTCGGTTGCCATCTACTCAGGGTAGAGATATTATATGATCAGTACAACGGATCCTGGATGAATCCAGGACCACAAGATTGAGAATCCATTCTCCAAGTCATCATGGTGTTTTTTATCAATTATTAACTTAAATTATTTAAGCTTATTATTTTAATAATATCTATTGCAATCTAAATAAGAAGAATAGTAAATACCTACAAATTTAGATATATATATATATATATATATATATATGTAATAAAACAAATCTATAATGTTTAAAAAATAAAGATGGGAAAAGGTAGGGATTGGATGGTTGTGGCTCAGGATAGGGACACTTGGAGATAAGTGGTTGCTGCAGCCAAGAATTTTCGAGTTCCGTAGAGTCTCAGAAATAGTTATTAAAGAAATAAATATTATTATTAATAATAATAATTTTTATAATTTAATTAAAATTAAAAAAATAAAAATATTAAAACCTAAAATCACAAATATAAATGTAAAAAAACTCGACTATCTCGCAAATTTGAATTTGGAATGTGTGTGTGAATGGATTAAATAACATAATATATTATATTTAAATTAAATTTAATTAAGTAAAGTAACAGTTAAAGTATAAATTAAAATTAATAAATAATATTTATTAAGTCAGCGAGTATCTGGCTCTTTGTTGATGGCACCACATCACGTGCTGGCGCGTGATGTCAGTCTCAATGTGTTAAAAAATTAATTCCTGCACTTTCATCGATTCAATCAAGCTGAAATTCTATATATAGCAGTTTTATACAATTTTTAATCATGTGAAAAACTAGCAAACATATATCTTTATTTTTACGGTCAGTTTAGAGGAAAAAAAATGTAAACGTAGTAGGTAATGACCCTCTTCCAGATGAGCTACAGGTGTTAGAAAACTACGAATTTTGAATAATGTCCGTGTATCAAATTTCATCATTCTAGCACAAACCGTTTTTGCGTAATCTTGTCTACATACATACATACACACACACACACGGCGAGATAGTAAAACCAATTAACAATATTTGTTTTTTCATATATATAAAACTAACCTTACTCACACATATTTTTTCTGTATTTCAATTTATAAGTCGATCACTATAGTTATATAAAAATATTAGTTTGATAATTCAGAAAAATTCTGACTGGTCCTATAATTTCAATTTTCTATTTATTTATTTATTTATTTTAAATTTAGAAATAAAAATTTTTCTAATTTTTAATCCTTCTATTGAATCAATTCAAGCCAATTTGAATACCCTTTTCCCACCTCTCCACATCCCCTTTCCTATTCTGTTTCCGGACCTACCCTGGGTTTTTATTTCCGGTGATAAGTATAACATATTTTTCTATTAATAAATTTTCATCTAAATGCGTACTCAATTGAAATATCGTAACCAACATAATTTATCTGTATTGTGATTGTGTTCTATGTTAATGTATCCCATTCAATAAATTACAAGAAAGACCAATCGATTTTTGATTAGAAGAAATGTTTTTCAATAAAAAAAAAATAACTTATTAATTTAATTTATTATTCTTTCAATATAACTTTTTTTTATTTTAGATAATATTGTTTCCAATTTTTTATATTTATCAATTTTATTTATCAAATTAATAATACATTTTGCATTGAAACGTATTAAATTTAAAAATTAATAGTTCACTGGCTGTGCCTCGTCTAAAACAGCTCTGTACTATTTGATAAAATTGATTCAAATTGAATAAATCAATAGCATTATGTAGCTGGACTAACTTGAATACTACCAATTAATAATAATATTAATCAAAGAGAAAAATTTTTTAAAATATAAAAGTTACTTAGTAATATAGCTGGACAAATTTTTATTTAGTTTGTGTTTATAATTTATAAATAAATAAATAATTACATGTGAATAAAATTAATTTAAAAAAGTAAATATTTTTTTAAGTAATAAAAGGGTTTCTTTTTTGTCCATTAATAAAGTTGCTTTTGGACTTTGATTTATTATTTTTTAGATTATTGTACAATACTGTAAAATGATAAATAAATAATATTTTGTATATTATATATATGTATATGACTATAATTTATAATCCTTATTTCAATATTTTATATATCATTTTTCTTATTTAGATAACAACACCTTTAGTATGTTAGTAGTTTTTGCAAATATTGAATCAATGTGCAAGTAAAGAGTAGCAAATTTTTTAATCTTCTATATTCGATTGCACCATATGGCATCATTTTACTTTTCATTCTTCCTTGGAAGAAGACATCCAGCTGGAAGATTCATATGTGTTGATTTCTTTCTTCTTCATAACACAAAAAAAAAGGAAAGAAAAGAATTTATTATTTAAAAGATCAAAAATAGGTAAATTACAAGGAAAAATAAAACAACATAAAATTAAATAAATAATTAAATAACTGATATAAAAAATAAAATTTTAAATATTCATTAATTTTAAAAATTAAAATCATTTTATATAATTACATTATAATTATTTTGATAAAATAGAAATATATTTATTTATTTTTCCAATCCTTTTGTGCAAAGAGTTCAATTATGAAACAGCAAAGAATCATTGCAAAAAGTCTTAATTTGTTTTTTTAATAGACACTTAATAATAATATTAATCCAAATGAAATTAAAAATATCTAAAAACAATAATGTTATTAAAGAGAAAGTTATTTTCAATGTAAAAATAATAAAATAATACTTTAGTAAAATAATATTTGATAATGTGATAAAATCGATTTTCAAAACGTATACTTTTCAATCTCCACTTATATATATATATATAAAATTTAATAAATAGACTCATCAAAATTCTTTTGGTAATTCAATGATATAAATTCAATTTCCATGATCTTCAATTCATATTTCTTATAATGATATATATAAAATAAATAAATATAATAATAATAATGCTATCAAAAGAGCAAATATTCATTGAATGTAACTATTCCCATGCCAATAAATTCAATTTTAAACGTGTTGAGAATAAAAAATTGAAATTTCTTAAGCGAATTCTGTTACATAGCACAGATCAAATAAACAGAGCCGGTGGTCTGATCCATGGACCATTGGACCACCAACTCAGTCATCTTTTAGTCCATCTAAGCAAGTTTTTACATGAGGATTTTTTTTTTATCTTAGCAATGATTCATATATTTATAAAAACTTAAATTCTTGAACTATTATCTAATTTTTAATTATATAAAATTAGTTATGAAATCAAAAAAGTTTAATAAAGAGTATATAAGTGTAATATATTTATTATTTGTAATCACACATAAAATATAAAATAATAAATTAAAATCAAACCTTTTATATATTTAAAAATTATTTTTATATATTTCCAAAGTTAGATCAAATAATTTTATTTTATAAAGAAATTATTATATTCAAGTTATTTATTAAATATTATTATTATTTTATTTTTGTGTGTACAATTAGAAATTAAATAAATGTTAATTTTTATCATTAATAAATTATTTTTGAATTAAATTATTATCCACGGATCAAAATGAAAATATGTATAAACAAAAATTATTTTTTCGGTTGTCATATAGGGGTGAGAGCCATGGTTTATGCCCTTAGGAGACGAGAGTAGATTTAAAATATTTGAAAATAGAATATATTCGCAGCATTTATAGTGAAAAGAAAGATGGTCATCGGGGACTGCATATCATGACCTCTGTGCATTTCAAGACATAGTAATAAAAATGACAACGTTTGTGATGGGCAGGACACGTGGCATGATTGGGAGATGAAAGCCAGGCGAAAAATTTATTGGTGAGGAGGCCGATTGGGAAACGACCGATTGAAAGATCAAGGACGCGGTCGGAGGACAATGTAGGGAGAGATGGGAGAAATTAGGATGATGGATGTGGCTCAAGATAGGGACAGTCGTTGCTGAGACTAAGAATTCTCGAGTTAAAGAGATAGATTTTTGCATTAATCTTTATTTTATGATTATTATAATTATTGTAAATTAATTTTATAAACCTAAGATTAATATCTATTAATACATCTATACTATAAAAGTTATATAATATACTTTGAAATGATATGGAATTTCAAACCAAAATTAAAAAACTAATTCAAAAATTGAAAGAAAATACAATAACTTGAACAATAATGATACAAAATTTATATTTAATATAATACGATTTAAAGTTATAGTAGGTCTTTTCTAAAAAAAATTCATTTCTTACATAGGAAAATTAAGATAAAATCAATTATTTTACTGCCAACCGATGATATATGAATTGAATTATTGAATCATGACATAATTTTATAAATTTCAGGAAAAACAATGAATCAACTAATTTGACCATCCTACCAAATCAATCCACGATGGATTTAGTATATCTTTATCATATAATTTTTAAAAATTTAATATCTTAAATCTTTTCTCTCAATACCATTATTAAATTATATTATATAATTTGTTCATAATTTATAAGAATATATGCATTTATTAAATATTAAAATTAAATTAAATAATAAAACTGATTTTTTTAAAATAAATTATAATTATAATATTTATTCCTATTCATATTTATTATAATATTCTTTTATCTGATATTTAAATTTGTAGTTTCAATTTTTCTTATAAAAGAAATAATAATAAAAAAAGAACAATTTACTATATCGGTTTTATAGTATATAATAATTTCTATCAGACTTCCAAAGTCTTATGATAACAAAAGAATTCTCTGATTTAAAATAAAATGATAAATTTAATATTTCTACTGATAATAATTATTTTAATATTTTATATATTTCTTTTTTTTTTTTGTTAAATTGAAATTATCTTATTTCATCATGAAATTGAAAAAATAATGCTCTAAATTTAACTGAAAATATTTTAACATGTTAAGAAGCATCAGAATAAATATTTAGAATATTATTTTGTGATGTTTATAAAACATTAAAATAACTCTCAACACAGTAAGCAGAAATAAAGTTTATAAAGGATTAGAATTTTGAGAAATCCTTTAAATCGTATGACGTTAATTCATATTAACGTCTTTCTGTTTTAGTAATGATTCAGTATGCGAATTCTGATATAATCTATACATACTTCCAATTTAGAAGCATTATCATAAGTTTATTCTAAAATTCATTTTTTTTATTTACTGAATTATTAATCAAAATTAAAATTCATTCATAATAATGTAATTTAAAGTTCTTTTTTATTCGAGGTGTAGTCATTTATTTATATTATGGACTCCATAGCCTGTATCGGTTTTCGGCCTGGCATATTTGCTACCCTTTCCTCGAGTTGTTCCCATCAAATAAGACACCTTAACATTGCTTATAAAAGTTCAAAATAATCTAAGTTTATTAATTCTTTTTAGATTCGAAGATAACAGAAGATAAACTTTTCTCTCCTTAAATCTGATCTTCTTGCTTCATCTACAATTCTTTCACTCTGAATATATTTGCTTGATTGTTATTTTTACCTTTTTACCGACCGACGATAGTAAGGGAGGTATTGTTTTCACACCAAATTTCACATGTGGAAATTTTTACAGATCTCCACGAATCATGCATTTTCTAAACAGAAAAAAGTATTTTTAGCATGATGTCTGTCCGTCCGTCTGTCCGTCTGTCCGTCTGTCCGTCCGTCCGTCCGTATAGATGTGTACAGCCTGAACGGCTCAACCGATTTTGATGAAATTTGGTATATTTACTTAATGCATCAGTGGGATGAATTGATCAACTTTTGGTGCAAATCCGTGAACCGGAAGTGGTAGTATTAGCGATCGACGATAGGAAGGGAAGGGTTATTTTCACACCAAATTTCACATGAGGAGATTTTTTTATATATCACCACGAATCATGCACTTTGTATTGGTTTTATCCTAGGGAAAATCATATTTATTAGTTTTTTCTTGATTTAAAATTATATGACGTCATCCAGCCATTCAAGACGTCACAGCCTGGTCTTACATATAAATATATACATATATTATAAATAAAATAAAATTAAAAATATTTATGTTATATGCCTATATGTTTTTTATTACATTAATAGATATATTAAAATTATTTGAAATTGTTTCTGTAGCTGGAAATTAATTTACTTCAAACCGTCGGTCGGTTCGGACCTGGCCACAGGTCAACTTATTTCTATTGAGCCAGGTTGAGCTAGTTACTTATGCCCCTACTCTATTTTACTAACACATTCATAAAGTGTGTGTTTATTGCCCAAAAAAGATGCTTGATCCCTGTCCCTTTTGAAGCCATAAAAATATAAAACTCTCAATCATTTAAAATTAAATTTAAAATTTACTAAAATCATTAATTAAGAAATTAATTTCTAATACTTATGATTTAGATTTTTTGAAATTATTTATTTATTTATTGAACATATTATTATATTTTTATTATTTCCTAAATTCATTCAGTTGATGTTTCAATGCTCATGCCATCTCTTGGTATAAGATTTATTCATTTAATACAATTTCTTCCGTTCCATAAGCTAAGATCTCTCTTTATTATACACCTCTCTTATCATCTGTTTATATTTATTAACATATACTATATATTATTAATCTTTAACTATACAAACACATATGGCATTGATTATTTATATTCTACTTTATATAATTTTTTTATTTAAATGGCACACCATAATATATGTTTGAATCCAATATTTATAATAGTCCCATATATATATATATACATCTTATATTATAATTATTATTAATTTATATATATATATATATATATATATATATTATTCTTTAAAAATTCCATCAATTTTATTTAATTCATATTTTGAAAAAATAATTAAATAAATAATAATATTTTATTTCTATTAAAATATAGATATATTATATAAATATGATCTAATAATTTTTTTATTCAAATATTTAAGAAATTGTTTAATTTAAATTATTTAATTATTTAGAAATTATAAATTTAAAATTTATTTATTTAAATAATATTCAAAATTGCTACAATTAATATTTTTATATTCTTTGTAAAATGAATAAGTTCTTTGATAGCGAGGAAGGCGTCATCTCATAGCGTTACTTGAGCAGCATAGAACATTTTATAAATTCTTAAGTGTTTAATTAAAAATGTTATATAGATTTGGATCTTTCAAATTTTTAGTGGCTGCATAGTGTACCAGGTACGATTTTATAAATGATATAATTATATAAATCTTTTAGATTAAAATTCAATCACTTAACGAATAATATTTTATAACCATTTTATATATATATATATTTAATTGTATTTTGTAAAATATAAATATGGTTTATTTAAATCTAAAGTTTCAGTATAAATTCACATTATATAAATTGCAATAATTTGTTTAAATCCATATTTATTTTATTTTAAAAAGACCCTTTGTGTAAATTTATAGTCATTATTTATTTAAATAAAGAAAAAAAAAATATATATTTTGAGGTGATGTGTGTTTTCACGTTATCATAATCAATATTTATTATACTTATCTCAAAAATTAGGGACATATTTGTTTATTTTATATAAATTGCAATAATTTGTTTAAATTAATATATCCATAAATATCGTATCGTATATATAGTATACATATATTAACTGCTCAGACCGCCTTCGGCGTTCTTCACACCTAGACGGGGCCTCTGTCCAAAATGATACAATAGTCTTTGGTTGAAAGACTGTATGTAAAAGGTTTTCATCCATTTTGTTTCAATCAGTATATTACATAAAACATTCATTTTGCGCTGATGAATGACAACATGAACGTACATATCAAATTTTTAAAAATTAATTTCTGAAGTTATTGATAAAATTTATATATTAGCTTATGTACAAATTGTGATGTAATTTCATAGAAATCGGTTCAGCTAATTTTGAGTATAACGTCACAATTTTCCGGACTGACAGACATGAAAAATTCCTGACTCACTTTTGGATTCTAGAGATCATGATACCAGTGGTGTATTGGGAGGGGAACGGAGGGGAACGACGTTCCCTTACCTTTTTTCAGAACCGGAACGCTTTCCAGTACTTTTTCATGTCCCGACAACTCTCACTTAAATCCACTGTTAGAATTTCTTTTTTGTGTCCGTTAATATTTTGGATAGTAAGACTAAGAAAAAATAAAAACTTATATGAAAAAAAATAGTTTTCTGAAAATAATACTTTGTTTTGCTCCCACTATGCGTTCCCTTAATTTTTATTTTACCAATATTCAAGATACGCGAATTTATGCAAAAACATTTAAATTCTGAGCAATGTGCAGACAAAAACCTTATATATATATATATATATATGTATATATATATGTATATATATATATGTATATATATATATGTATATATATATGTATATATATATATGTGAATATTAAAATTATAATTAATCAATATTTTACAAACACACACTTCCTTTCTTGATAATTGAAGAAACACTAATTAGAATAAATTAATTATTATAAATAATATTTTTATAAATAAAAAAAATGTTTAACTTTTAAAAATTCTGAGAATTTCTAGAATAATTATTTGTATTTGTATGTTCATTGTCGAACAGGTTAGAACTGGTTTCTGAATCAAGCAGCGTGCAATATTAATGAATCAGTTGTTTCATTATCAAAAGAAGAATTTTGTCAAATTTAGACGAAATATTGTATTTTAACTTCAGGGGAATTATATATTTATATATATTATTATTATTATTTATTATTTATTTTTTTTTTTTTTTATTTATTTATTTATATATATATATATATATATATATATATATATATATATATATATATATATCCCCTCTTTCAGTAATTTTTACCGACCGACGATAGTAAGGGAGGTATTGTTTTCACACCAAATTTCACATGTGGAGATTTTTACATATCTCCACGAATCATGCATTTTCTTAACAGAAATAAGTTGACCTGTGGCCAGGTCCGAACTGACCGACGGTTTGAAATAAATTAATTTCCAGCTACAGAAACAATTTCAAATAATTTTAATATATCTATTAATGTAATAAAAAACAGATAGGGATATAACATAAATATTTTTAATTTTATTTTATTTATAATATATATGTAAGACCAGGCTGTGAAGTCATGAATGGCTGGATGACGTCATATAATTTTAATTAAGAAAAAACTAATAAAGATGATTTTTCTCGAGTATAAAACCAATGCAAAGTGAATGATTCGTGATGATATGTAAAAAATCTCCTCATGTGAAATTTGGTATGAAAATAACCCTTCCCTTCCTATCGTCGATCGCTAATACTACCACTTCCGGTTTCCGGATTTGCACCAAAAGTTGATCAATTCATCCCACTGATGCATTAAGTAAATATCCCAAATTTCATCAAAATCGGTTGAGCCGTTCAGGCTGTACACATCTATACGGACAGACGAACGGACGGACAGACATCATGCTAAAAATACTTTTTTCTGTTAAGAAAATGCATGATTCGTGGAGATATGTAAAAATCTCCACATGTGAAATTTGGTGTGAAAACAATACCTCCCTTACTATCGTCGGTCGGTAAAAAGTAGTCCGTCCGTCTGTCCGTCCGTCCGTCCGTATAGATGTGTACAGCCTGAAAGGCTCAACGGATTTTGATGAAATTTGGTATATTTACTTAATGCATCAGTGAGATGAATTGATCAACTTTTGGTGCAAATCCGGAAACCGGAAGTGGTAGTATTAGCGATCGACGATAGGAAGGGAAGGGTTATTTTCATACCAAATTTCACATGAGGAGATTTTTTACATATCATCACGAATCATTCACTTTGGATTGGTTTTATACTCGAGAAAAATCATCTTTATTAGTTTTTTCTTAATTAAAATTATATGACGTCATCCAGCCATTCATGGCGTCACAGCCTGTTCTTACATATATATTATAAATAAAATAAAATTACAAATATTTATGTTATATCCCTATCTGTTTTTTATTACATTAATAGATTTATTAAAATTATTTGATATTGTTTCTGTAGCTGGAAATTAATTTATTTCAAACTGTCGGTCGGTTCGGACCTGGCCATAGGTCAACTTATTATAGTAGAACTTAATAAATGTAAGTATATTTTATTTGACCTTTTTTTCAACTATTCATTCAAAGTGTTCAATTCTATTTAAACATTATTCATAATCATTAATTTTCTAATTCATATTAAATAAAAATTAAATTATATATTTATTTAATGGATTTTTATGATACTTCTAAATATTGAACATCCATGTAGATTGTAGACCAGGGGTTCCTAAACTGTGGGTCGCGACCCCCAGGGGGTCGCGAGACTACTGAAAAGGGTCGCAAAGATCTGATACTTTTGAATCATTATAAATAAAATTTTAAAATTATTAAATTATATATAAGTGAATTGAATGTGTATGTATTCTTTAATCCATATTTTATTTACATTGTAAAATAGTACGATATTACATCTACATCTACGGTTAATATATATTTCATTATATGGAGGAGGGGGTTGTTTAAAATTTCCTAAGCTTGAAGGGGGTCGCTATATAAAAAAGTTTAAGAAGCCCTGTTGTAGGCCTTCTTTAAATTTCAGTTTATTCCATTCAGTCACCTTATCTTTATTCATCATGGAATATTATAATAAATATACTTGAATAAACCAGCAAACATATTTGAATTTAAAACTTCAATGTCAGTAATTTGATGTTTTACTTTATTTCAAAGCACTGAAAGAGTATAAAGTTTTAGTTATAATGTTTTTACTATCTCGCCAGAGATAGTATTGCGATCACGAAAATTTTCGATGTCGAGATTTTGATGTTTTTATATGTTTTGAAGGTTCCTGAATCATTTTCACTAAGATTGAGAAAAATCTCTGTCTGTCTCTCTCTCTCTCTCTGTGTGTGTGTGTGTTATTCAAAATTCCTAGTTTTCTATCAACTTTTGAGAACTCAACCGGAAGAGGGTCATTACCTACAACAATTTGATTTTTTTTTCTCTAAACTGACCGTAAAAATAAAGATATATCTTTGCTAGTTTTTCACATGATTAAAAATTGTATAAAACTGCTATATATAGAATTTCAGCTTGATTGAATGGCTGAGAGTACCGGAATTAATTTTTTAACACTGTAAATCACGCGCCAAAACGTGACGTGGTGCCATCAACAAAGCGCCAAACATGCGCTGATTTAATAAATATTATTTATTAATTTTAATTTATAATTAATTTAATTTAATTTAAATATAATATATGTTAATTAATCCAATTCAAATTTGCGAGATAGTCGAGTGGAGACACTCCACCTTATTTTATAACCAACTCCATAAGTATATGTAGATACTTCTATTTACATTTAAATTCTATTTAAATCCAACAAATTTTATTTAAAATAACGTACACTCATTTAATTTATATTTTATAAATTAAAACTATAATTTTATTAATTATATATTATTAATTTTTGGTTGATATTATACGTTTGTTTTTAATTTTCACAAATGCTTCTTAAATTACTCTCGAATCTTTTGTTGAATCATGCTTTAATATATCTATGATAATTCGCTATTATTTAAAGATCATTTTCTAACAATAAAAATTCTCGCGATATTTATTACGTCATTTATTAGAAAGTAATCGGTGTATTAATAGTAATAAAACAAAGAAAATAAACATCTTTGGGAATCCCCAATCAAAGAGTCGCGTCTAAAACTGACCACGGTTAACAAAGCAGATATCGACTTTAGAAAATAATGAGTAACAGGAGATTAATGAAATAAATAAATAAATAAATAAATAAATAACTTATTATTAGATAATTAAATTAACTAACCTAACATCATTTGACCAATTTTACAAATATACCTATTTTTTGATAGAAAGAAATAATTTAAAAAAATCCTTAATTCATTAATTAAAATATTTATACAAAATTATTATATATTAATAAAATTAATTAATTAGGATTATTTTAATTTATACACCTATTCAATTATGATAAGTGTTTTTTTTAATTATTTATTTATTTCATAAACCCTATTGGAATTCAAGCTATCATAAAATTTATTTTCATTAATTATATCCATTTTTAAACATTTGGTCTTATACTCTTGTCCACCAAGTGATGTATCTCAAAACTTTAAATCTATTAAAACTTTAAATTTAAAAGTCTCAGAATGTTGTTCACACAAGATTAAATAAAAAATAAAAAAAACATATACTAAAAATGCTATTAAAATAAATATGCAAAATCAATAGTAATAGTTTTATTTGATTATTTTACAAAATATATTATATTTAATTAATCAAAATAAATCTAAACATTTACGCAGAATTGAACTTAATATAATATCTCAATTAAATATACATTTAATAAAATAAATATAATAATATATGTGTGTGTTTATTAATGAATAAGATTAACTAAACCTCGTGTCCAGTTTGTGACCTTGAGATTGCGCACGCATGTAATATAGATCTTTTTATGTATAATATATATAAGCCTCTGGATTCTACTTTAAATAGAATTGAATTAAATTTCATACATAAACAAATTACATTCATTTTATTGATAAGAATTCAATTATTATGTCTCAACGATGGAAGATATAAAAGTTTTCCTTATCAAATGCTGTTTAAAAATAGCGTCAAATGTGTAAATTAAATTCTTCGGAGTCAATGATAGCGTAATTAATTAACATCAGTCAAAATAAATAATTTATATATATATATAATCAAATCAAACACGAACTTCAAACCAAGAAGATATGTTTGCGGGAAATTCTTTGCTATTCATTTGTACTTTGCCCCGAAAGTTTTTAATATTAAACTTTTTTCTTAAAATATTATTTTTTTCTATAGATTATATCTTTTTCTATATATATCAAGATTTTTCATTATGAAATAAAATATACATATATATTACATTATATATATATATATATAATATTTTATATCTATACATATATATATATATATATATATGTATAATTTTTTTCTTATTTTATTATCATTATATAATAGTAATATCCAATGATTCATTCATTAAATTTATTTGAACAAAGGATTAATGTGTTTAATAATTTTAATTAATAGATTTGTTTACATCAGAGTTACCTGGTCCCTGTTATAATTAATAAAAAAGATATTTTTACATTTCAATAAAATAAGTACAGTAAACAGTACAAATAGAATTTAAACATTTTAATATTAAATAAGTTGACCTGTGGCCAGGCACAGGACCGACCTACGATTTGAAATAAATTAATTCCCAAACAGCATTATTTATAAATATATATAAAGAATTAAAAAATATTTTTAGAATTTGAATTAAAATGATTAAATTATAATATCTTAGTTTTTATTTTTAGTTTAATTAATCAATTATTTATCACTACTCTATTTTAAGGGAAATATTTTCTGACAATGAATATAAAATTAATACTTTGTAAACTACCACTTCCGGTTTCCGGATATACACCAAAAAAAAGTTGATGAATTCATGCTACTGATGCATTTAAATATACCACATTTTATCAAAATCCGTTGAGCCGTTCAAGCTATACACGTCTATACGGACACACAACGTACAGATATCATGCTAAAAATACTTTTTTCTGGGAACAAAGTGCATGATTTGTGGAAATATGTAAAAAAAACCCCTCATGTCAAATTTGGTGTGAAAATAACCCTCCACTTCCTATCGTCATCGATAATACTACCACTTCCGGTTTCCGGATATACACCAAAAGTTGAGTAATTCATCATACTGATGCATTAAATAAATATACCAAATTTTATCAAAATCCGTTGAGCAGTTCAAGCTGTACACACAGACGGACAGACGGACAGACGGACGGACGAAAATAATAAACTTACACTTAAATTAAATTAATATAAATAAAATATTTAAAAAAAAATAAAAATTAAAAATAAATTATTAATTCTTAGATGCGAGAATATAATAGGAATCAAAATTATATATATATATATATCTTTTGTTTTTGAAAATTAATTATTAAAATAAAGAATATATGTATACATTTAAAAAAAAAATAAAATATTTCATAGTAAATTTTGAATGAAGATATTTTTCTTAAATACTTATAATAATCTAATTTTTCCACATAAAATAATTAAAATAATTAATGGGAAATAATTTTAATATATGTTAACATCATATTCTATATATACAAGAAAGAATCTTTATTATTATATATCTCGTTTATAGTAGAATATTTTCTCAAAGCAATTAAATAAAAAAATTCGATTTTTAATAACATTTCTAAATGATTTTGAAGTTGAAAGATAATTTATAAGTCAATTGATTCGACATTGTAGTTAAATGGATTAATAATTGTTCGCTTATGATTGATTGGAATCTAATCGTATTTTATAGAGCTTTTCATCAATCAAGTGAAAATTAAATTGATCAATACGAGTATCATTTTATTATTAAAGAGATACAATTGTATAATAGTAAATTATCAAATGCTTAAATATTTTTATAATAAATATAGGATAGCCATTTTAGTTTTGAGTTTTTTCAAGTAAGCAGAGAAAGAAATTGTGACTGGACGTAAGATTTAATCTCTTTCATATATTTACTAATGTTAATTAATGAACGAAACGTTCATAGTGTTCATAGTGATTGAATTTATGCAAGTATATTGTAAATTCGATTAATTGCCCGCAGTGGCGTACCGTGAGGTTCTTGCGCCTAGCGCCCCCTTTCTTATATATATATTTAATTTAATTTTTTTTTAAAGAATATTAATGACGAATAACGAAACAGGTTTATATGATTTTAATAAGCGTATAAATAATATTTATTGACTTACACAAAATACAGTTTAACTTTAAATATTAATTCTTCTTTTGTTCCAAATTGGCTTCCCTAATTTTGCGCCCCCTAAATTTGGCGCCCGGGGACATATGTCCCCCCTGCCCCCCCTAGTTACGCCACTGATTGCCCGTATTTTTTGATATTCAGAATATAAATTTACTTGCGTAAACTGAGACATTTATTAAGCGATGTCGTTTAATGAGCCGCTGTATATGCGCGCCTTTCCGCAAATACCTATTTTCATAGCTAACATATTTAAAACAAATAATTGAATAATAATAACCGAATGAATAAAAATCAAGGAGAATTATTTAATTTAATAACATTTAAAGTGTAATAATCAAATTAATATCTAAATCACAATTAAATTAATGATAATTCACTTACAATTTAATTAAATAAAATTAGCTGGAGTGTCTCCACTCGACTATCACGCAATTTGAATTGGATTAAATAACATAATATATTATATTTAAATTAAATTTAATTAATTATAAATTATAAATAATAAATATTAAACCAGCGCATGTTTGGCTTTTTGTTGATGGCACCATGTCACGTGTTGGCCCGTGAGATTTGAAGTGTTAACAAATTAATTCTGGTAATTTCAGCGAATCAATCAAGCTGAAATTCTATATATAGCAGTTTTATACAATTATTAATCATGTGAAAAATTATCAAACATATATTTTTATTTTTACGGTCACTTTAGAGGAAAAAAAATCAAAACGTTGTAAGTAATGACCCTCTTCCGGTTGAGCTATATTTCTCAAAAGTTGATAGAAAACTACGAATTTTGAATAATGCTCATGTACCAAATTTCATCATTCTAGCTCAAACCGTTTTTGCGTAATCTTGACTACATACACACACACACATACATACACACACACACATACATACACACACACACACACATACATACACACACACACACACAGACATTTTTCTCAACCTTAGTGAAAATGATTCAGGAACCTTTAAAACGTATAAAAACATCAAAATCTCAACATCGAAAATTTTCGTGATCGCAATACTATCTCTTACGAGATAGTAAAAATTAATAATAGGCTATTAATTATCAAGAAGTAGGTAAAATTAGATTGATGGGTCACAAATTATATATGTAAATATATATTTATTAAATATTATATATATATTAAAACTTAAATAAATATTCATCTCTAATGTTTATCAAGTGAAATTTAATTCTTAATACATAATTTAATTTTTGTTTTTATTTTTTTTTTCTCTAATAATATTATCTATCAAAACATTTTTATATGAGTGTACCTTTTATATGATATTCATAAATGACATTGAGTCATTTATTATTTCTAAAATCATGTTTTGAAATTAAACATTTTCATTAATTGTCCGGATATATACTTGGATCTAATATTTTCATTATGCCAATATTTTGAATATAAAAAAAAATATAAAATTTCGTTCAATTTAATTCAATTCAAAATAATAGTTTATTACTTTTATTCAATCTATGTTAACTACCTACTTATATATAAATTATTTTATTTGAATTTAATCTCTTAATTCCTGAATCTTTTATTTAATGCCAAAGTAGATCACGCTACTTACAAATTTAATATTCAATATAGGACTTTTATTAATTTTTATTTTCATACCCTAATTAATTATTATAATTTCCATATTTTCTATATTTATATAAATATAAGCATATACATACATAGATTTAATTTCGAATTAATTTTCCATTTTGTATTTTTCTTCGACATTTAATTTAATGAACTCTTGACTGCATTATCTCAATTTTAATAACTTTAATAAATTTGCCTTAAACGATAAAAAAGAGATTATCCTTTCCTTTAAGGCTTTTATAGCTCTTTCAATACTTTTTTAAGTCTTTTTAAGAATTTGGTTTGATGAATTTTTTTTTAATTAATTCTTTTTTTACCGACCGACGATAGTAAGGGAGGTATTGTTATTTTTTACTATAATATCATCGTAGACCTCGATTCTCTTCGACATTTGTATTATTTATCTTATAATTCCCCAAGTTTTTATAAACCTATTCAGTTAATATTACTAAAGCATATATCATTTCCTTTTGATTGATTGATTTATTTAATTATTTATTATTTTTTATTATTCATTCCATATTTCTATTTGTAAAATTTACAGGGTCCGGCAGTCAAACCTGACGGTTTTTGATATGGGATAAATAAAAAAGTTGTTGAGATATTTTAATTATTTTTTTTTTATTGTAAAAAAGAGAATTGGAAATTTAACATTCATAATAAAAAAGCACAAAAATAACCTATGTAGTAAAAATTATGTCACTTAAATTATGACCACCATTTTCTCTACACTGTACGAGTCTCCTGGAGAAGTTAGTCATGCCATCTTCACCAGCAGCCTCTTCACTGTGAAAGAGTAACTGTCTGGGCTGCAGTGTGTAGGTCAACAGTGTTAGGGCCTTATTTTTTGAGGAGAATGGCCAAACAGTGACAGTGAACTCAGCGCGTTATGTTGCCATGATCCGTGACTTTCTCATCCCAGAGTTACGTCGCCATCGTATCCCTCTCAGGGGTGACATCGAATGTCTGGCACGTTCTCCCGACTTGACCCCTTGAGACTTTTATCTATGGGGGTACCTCAAGGAAAGAGTTTATGATAACAGACCAAATAATTTGAACCAACTGAAGGAGAACATTCGGCGAGAAAGTCGTGAGATCCCGCGCCAAACATTGAAGAGAGTCATGACTAACTTCTCCAGGAGACTCGTACAGTGTAGAGAAAATGGTGGTCATCATTTAAGTGACATAATTTTTGCTACATAAGTTATTTTTGTGCTTTTTTATTAAGAATGTTAAATTTCCAATTCTCCTCTTTACAATAAAAAAAAAATAATTAAATTATCTCAACAACTTTTTTATTTATTCCATTTCAAAAACCGTCAGGTTTGACTGCCGGACCCTGTAGATTTTAAACTTAAATCAGGAGTGGAAGCATTACGGCCATAGAGGTATGCTTGAATATTGTGATGTAATTTTATCGAAATCGGTTCAGCAAATTTTGAGTCTATAATGTCAAAAATTCCAGAGACACAGACAGACATTAGAAATTTTAGTCACTAAAAAATTCTAAATTCACAGCAATTTGCAGAGAAAAATCTTTTTATCTATATATACATATAAATAAATCAAATTTACGAAAATATCTATATTTTATATCAACAGGCCTACTTTTCTGTCTTTCAGTGCATTAATATTGTATATACGTTTAAGGAATATATGTTTTTTATTAGTCATTTATGTTCTTTTAAATTATTTAAACGGTGACTCGGTGAATCAGTTATTAGTATTACCAGCCAAATCCGATAAATAGGTAACATTTTTTTAATGATCTGACTCGGTGTACCAGGTATAATCTAATAAGGCTTCATCTAAGAAAAGTAAAATAGCAGCAAAGATGAAATGTCAGTTTTATATATAAATAAATAATTTTTTAAGGCTATTCTTTTCTCTCTTCCAGTGCATTAATACTTACGTTTAAGGGATGTATGTTTTATGACTATTTTTTTATTTATGTTCTTATTTGAATGGCGATTCGGTGAATCAGGTATTAATATTAACAGCCAAACCCGATAATAAGGAATCATTTTTTTATTGACCGAACGGTGGCTCGGTGAACCAGGTATGTATTAATAAATGTTAAATATTATTAATTTTCTTTTTACAATAATTTCATTCCAAAAATCTTTCTACCTGTAGAATTAGTAAATAACAATTTAAATGTGATTAAATTAAATTCAAAATGCTTTACCCGTGTAAGAATTAAAATAAGAATTTTTATAAAGTTTCTTTTTAATTTACAATTATAGATTCGTAAAATGAAAGAATCATAGACATATTTTAGATTTGTATAATTAAATAATAAATAAATTAACATATGCATAATAAAATGATAGGATTCTTAAATGTAATAGATAATTAGAGTAATAATGATTTATTAATAAAGCAAATAAAATAGTAAAACTAAGTTAAATAAATCAGAATTTTATTGATTTAAACTATAATTAGTGCTATAAAGTATATAAGCTATATTAAAAGAAGATATTGTTTTCATTATTAATCCTATTTTTCAAACATTATGTATTAATAAATGTTTATCTAAATGTGATTTTTGATTAAATTTCTTTTTACAATAATTACATTCAAAAGGTTTTTCTCCGGAATGAATTAATAAATGTGTTTTTAAAAGTGATTTCCGATTGAATTTCTTTTCACAATCATTACATTCAAAAGATTTTTTTCCTGAATGAATTAATAAATGTTTATCTAAACTTGATTTCTGATTAAATTTCTTTTTACAATCATTACATTCAAAAGGTTTTTCTCCGGAATGAATTAATAAATGTGTTTTTAAAAGTGATTTCCGATTGAATTTCTTTTCACAATGATTACATTCAAAAGGTTTTTCTCCTGTATGAATTAATAAATGTCTATTTAAATGTGATTTCCGATTAAATTTCTTTTTACAATCATTACATTCAAAAGATTTTTCTCCTGAATGAATTAATAAATGTCTATTTAAATGTGATTTCCAATTAAATTTCTTTTTACAATCATTACATTCAAAAGATTTTTTTCCTGTATGAATTAATAAATGTCTATTTAAAAGTGATTTCCGATTGAATTTCTTTTCACAATGATTACATTCAAAAGGTTTTTCTCCTGTATGAATTAATAAATGTCTATTTAAATGTGATTTCCGATTAAATTTCTTTTTACAATCATTACATTCAAAAGATTTTTTTCCTGAATGAATTAATAAATGTTTATCTAAACTTGATTTCTGATTAAATTTCTTTTTACAATCATTACATTCAAAAGGTTTTTCTCCTGAATGAATTAATAAATGTCTATTTAAATGTGATTTCCGATTAAATTTCTTTTTACAATCATTACATTCAAAAGATTTTTCTCCTGTATGAATTAATAAATGTCGTTCTAAATTTGATTTAATATTAAATTTCTTTTTACAAGAATTACATTCAAAAGGTTTTTCTCCAGTATGAATTAATAAATGTGTATTTAAAGTTGATTTCTGATTAAATTTCTTTTTACAATAATTACATTCAAAAGGTTTTTCTCCTGAATGAATTAATAAATGTTGATCTAAATTTGGTTTCTGATTAAATCTTTTTTCACAATAATTACATTGAAAGCGTTCGTCTTCTGTATGAATTGAATCAGTTTCTTCTTTCAATTTTTCGTCTAAATATTTCTCTGTATCCTTTTTCAGTTTTACATCATTTTTGAAAATGGAAAATATTTTTTTATGAAAACATTTTTTTAAATGTTTACATAAAAATTCCTCACTTATAAAATTCGTATGACAGTATACACAAGGATATAGACGACCTAAAAAAATAATTGTTTTCGTTATTTTAAATGATTATATTTTTATATATGTCTAATTATTTTATAATTCAATTTAAGGAATAATATATATATATATATATCATTACAAATAATATATTATTAAAAAAAATAATTTTACTGACAATTAACATTACTTTAGATGAAAAAAACAGAAATAAAAAATAACCTATATATATTGGATATTTTGTGTCTTCTTGTGAATAAAGATCCATTTTTATTGAATAATATATTATCAATTATAATATATATATTAGGTAATAAGTAATATAAACCAGATGGTCTGTGATATAAACGTTTTAAATTTGGATTTTGATTTACAATTAAAATAACAACCAAATATTTGACTTTAAGATAGCAACCAGGTGGGTGACACGACAATTTGACTTCCGGAAACTTATGTGTTTTTACTCTTATCATTGTTAGATGGCGCTACTCTTTTTAAATTACATTTTTACCGTCTGACGATAGGAAGGGAAGGTATTGTTTTCACACCAAATTTCACAGGTGGAGATTTTTACATATCTCCATAATTCATCCATTTTGTTAATAGAATGTGTTAAATAAAAAAATAACCTATATATATATTGGATATTTTCTGTCTTCTTCCGAATAAAGATCCATTTTTAATTGATTAATGTATTATCAATTCTAAAATATATTTTAGATATCTAGATAATAAGCAAGGAAGAAGGACGTGACACGTAAATGGGACTTCCGGAAACCTTATATATTTTTACTCTTATCATTGTTAGAGGGCGCTGATGTCGACAAATTACATTTTTACCGACCGACGATAGGAAGGGAAGGTATTGTTTTCACACCAAATTTCCCATGTGGAGATTTTTACCACAGACTATCTATAAGACTCATTCACCCCAGGTTATTTTTCGAAACACAGTTTTTAGCACATGGCGCCATCTCTTAACCCTAACATATTACTAATTTAAAAAAAAAACATAAAAAATTGCGCTTCTGTGTGTTTGTGTGTTATTTTTTTTTTATTTTTTCATTTTTTTTTATTATAAGGAATATTGGGAATGTTGGGAATTAATTAATTATTATTATTTTATTATTAATTATTAATTTAAATTTATTTAAATTAAATAAATAAAAACGTTAAAAATGCGGGTTTGTCTGTGCATTCGGCGAGATTTGATCCCTCGAACTAGAATCGGCGGCCCAGGACTTTAACCGTGCGGCTAAACTGGTATATATTGGGAATCGAAAAATGTCTTTAATATGTATGGAGGAGAGGATGATGGTCTTGGGCTATGCAGTGCGATCTCTTGAGGGCCTGCAGAGTTAATATTGGGCGCCTGCAGCGCCATCTCTGAGCACTAACATTTCAAAAGAAAAAAAATTGGAATTCAAAATCCCCATAAGAGTGACATGGCTCTGATTTTTACATATCTCGATAAATCATCCATTTTGTTAATAGATAAAAGTATTTTTAGCATGATGTCTGTCCCTTTTGGATTATAGACGTCATGAAACGCGAAAATATGCAAAAATTATTAAATTCTGAGCAATGTGCAGACACAAACCATTTTATATATATATATAGATTATTTTTATATTTTTTTCTTGATTCTATCACAACTTTATCTATTATATTAATATAATTATATACATATTAGTATAATAAAATTAATACATAATAATTTGTACCTATATTACATTCAGTTATTTTTGATTAATAGGAATGTTTTAAAATTTCTATAATTTAGACATTATATAACATACACTATACTTATAAGTTGAATATGTTTAATATTTAATAACATATGTTCAATTCAATTATTTAGAGTACTATGCCAACAGATGCCTTTTCAAGTATTTAATTAATTTAATGAAATAATGAAATTGATTTTCCAATATTAAAATTATTTAGATTTATAATTAACAATATATATATATATATATATATATAATATAATAAATAATAAATATATATAATAAAAATAAGTACTTTACTCTCAAAAATAAACTTTTTTCAAAAATAAAGTTTTTTCGATTGAAAATTAAAAAAATTGAATTTATATTTTACACACATATTTATTAATATTAAAAAAATGATAAGAATATAGATCATAAGAAACTCAAAAGGTAATTCGATTAAAATTTAAATTATATATCTATTTGAAGGTGGGTTGAAAGGCAGGACGAGTGGGTATATCCAGAAGAGAGAAATCGTATTCGGATATATATATAATAAACATGAAAAAAGAATATAAATTTTATATATATAATCTTGAATGTATATACATATATATTATTCTAAAATTAGCATTCACGATGGAAAATAAAAAGTAAGAAATAATAATAATAATAACCAGTTGAATATATGTAGTAGCCCCAATATGACTTTTCAATCGAAATATATTGAATTGAGTAAAATGTAAAAAATATTATCTATTAAGGATGACTTTGAAAACCATTATAAAAAGAAACGAATTATGTTATAAAATTAGCTGGAGTGTCTCCACTCGACTATCTCGCAAATTTGAATTGGATTAAATAACATATATTATATTTAAATTAAATTTAATTAATTAAATTATAAATTAAAATTAATAAATCATATTTATTAAACCAGCGCATGTTTGGCTCTGTTGATGGCACCACCTCACGTATTGGCGCGTGAGATTTGCAATGTTAAAAAATTAATTCTAGTACTTTCAGCAAATAAATCAAGCTGAAATTCTAGATATAGCAGTTTTATACAATTATTAATCATGTGAAAAATTATCAAACATATATCTTTATTTTTACGGTCTCTTTAGAAGAAAAAAAATCAAAACGTTGTAGGTAATGACCCTCTTCCGGTTGAGCTACATTTCTCAAAAGTTGATAGAAAACTATGAATTTTGAATAATGCTCATGTACCAAATTTCATCATTCTAGCTCAAACCGTTTTTGCGTAATCTTGGTTACATACATACACACACACACACACATACATACATACACACACACACACTCACATACACATACACACACACAGACATTTTTCTCAACCTTAGTGAAAATGATTCAGGAACCTTCAAAACGTATAAAAACATCAAAATCTCAACATCGAAAATTTTCGTGATCGCAATACTATCTCTTACGAGATAGTAAAAATGAAAATTGAAAAAGAAAAATCGAGTGAGTAATTAAAAGCAACGTGGGCTTGTAAGTTCGAGCGGATTGGTAAAATGAGCTTGTAGAGTTGAAGGGAATAGGAACGTAATGGGTGGAGGGGCGACGGCAAAAAAATCACACACACACACATAGGTCAACGGGGAAACCACTTTTTTGGAATCAGAATGTCGTGAAAAACTATCAAAAGAATCAGAATGTTGTGGAGATCTATCAAAAACCGCATATCGATAGTTCAATCGGGATTACAATACCTTTACTTTCAAAAAACTTTTTGGAAAGTTTACTTTTAAAAGAATTTCTTTTCGATTGAAAAGTAAATAAAGAAAAGATAAATTAAATTGGATAATTAGTAAATATATTTAAAAAAAGTCAACTGATCTAAGAAAATATTGTAAATATTCTTATTATTATATATTTAATATTAAATTTTAAATATGCAATAAATTTGGCGAGATAGAAAAAAGTGGAGTATGAATTAACTTATCAAGGTTTTCTTAAGCTTATAATATTAACTCTGAAAAAATATCATTTTCAAATCGCTTGTAGATGTACAGGTTGTTCTTCCACTCCCACATATCAAGCTGAATTTAATGAAAAATTTTGTCAAAGATGGACTGTCATATGAAAATGACTCAGGGACCAGGCCCCCTAAACTCTATGAAACAAAGTTTTTGGCGCCATCCGGTTGTGCTGGCATTCGAAAATATAATAAAAAATCGGGCTTGTGTGTGTGTTGTGTTTATGTATTACAAGTCCGATTTTTTACAATTAGTTACTGCCAGCATTCGCATGGTGGCGCCAAAAACTTTGTTTCATCGAGAACAATAGAGTTTAGCAGTCTGAAGGATGGTCTGTGCCACAGACTATAAGACTCATTCACTCCAGGTTATTTTTTGAAACAAAGTTTTTAGCCATCACTTGCCGCATCCATAGTACTAATTAAAAAAAGTCGAATTGGCAGTCGTGGGACTAGCCGACAGAAGTGAAAACTTGTGCGTAAGAAATTTGAAAGCAGACGGAATGCGCACCAGCTTCACGAGAAAAATGAAATTTATATACGTACTAGCTGCTCCGAGCGCCTTCGGCGCTCTCCACACCTAGACACCCTGTACCCCCCGAGTGGTACATAGTATTTGGTTAAGAGTAGTAAAAGGTTTTCATCCATTTTGTTTCAATCAGTATATTACATAAAACATTCATTTCTTTTTGTGTTCTTATTTAAAATATATTCTAATTTAATCAGTAAATTAATTATATATATTATTATTGTATATGTTATATCTATCTATCTCTGTGACTCTAAGGAACTCGAAAGTTCTTGGCCGCAGCAACCACATTTCTCCAAGTGTCCCTATCTTGAGCCCTTGTCCCATCTCTCTTACGTCCCTTCCTACGCGTCCTTGGTCTTCCAAGCGGACGTTTTCCAATCGGTCTCCGCACCGTTTTCCAATCCAATATCTTTTTTCCTCTCCCATTCTAGCCACGTCCGCTGCCTATCGCAGCTTTTTCGCTTTTATAACCCTAACTATTTCTGAAGATGCATAGAGGTCATGCAATGCAAGTAATATTTTAATATCATTTTAAATGAATGAATGAATGAAAATTCAAATTTTATATAGTTTTTTATATATGTTTATTTATGCAGAAAAAATTAATTGACATAATTATTAATTTAATAAAATAAAATAATTTAATAAAATATTAAAATAATAAAAAATTAATAAATTTGTAAAAAAAATATATAATACTTAAAAAAAAATGTACCTTTGCAAGTTTCGAACTGAGGGGGCAAAGTCATAAGATGACGCGCTAGCTGGTTTACCCACGGACCAGTATATATATATATATATATATAAGAAGTCAAATTATCGCCATCAGCGCCTCTATGATCTAGCATTGTAACTAAACTAATTTTATTTAAATTCCACCCCCTTACCAATTAGCGGTTTTATAAAAGAAGTCTGACATGCCCTGAGACCTACTGAATATGCATAAAAAATTTCATAAGAATCGGTCCAGCCGTTTCGGAGGAGTATCATTTCAAAGTTTTGTGACACGAGAATTTTATATATAAGATATATATATATAAAATTCATACTTATTTTTTTCACCAAACTGATTATCATTACAAAAATATTAAAAATACGATGTGTATGAATATATATATATATATCTTTATATATAAAAGGCAATGTCTGTCTGTCTGTCTGTCTGTTTGTGTGTGTGTCTGTCAAATACTCAAAAACTACCCTTCCGATTGCGATGAAACTTTCAGGGATTGTTGTGTCCCAGGGAAGGTTTTAGTGTAGTTAAATCCAAAATTAATTTATCCAAAATTAATTTAATTAATAATATTTTGGTAAAAGTCTATTTATGGTTACCATGGTTACATTGAAAAATTTACAATAAATAAATAATAATAATTGGAAATCTTTTTAACTTATTATTTTGATAAATTTTATTAATATTTTTAATTTTTTTTAAACTGCCAAAAATAACATACCTACCCATAATAACAGTTGTAATAAAAATAAAAATTAAATCACAATGTAAGTAAAATATTGAATCGTTTTATTTATATTGTTTCAATTATTGTTTGAATATTTATTAAATTTATATATAGATATTAATTTACATGTTTAAAGGTATATTTAATAAATTTATTTATTGATTCTTAATATTAATAATTCCAATTACTTTCTTGAAATTTTTTTTACTTTCCCGCATACTTCGTATAAGGGAGTATTGGAATCGTCAAAAATTTCGACTTCGAGATTTCGATAGATCTTGACGTTTTAGACCTCCCTGAGTCGGAAAATACCATTTTTCGAATTATGTCTGTGTGTGTGTATGTATGTATGTATGTATGTATGTATGTATGTATGTATGTATGTATGTAATGTCTGTAAGCAAATTTACTCAAAAACTAATCAAGCTAGGACTTCGAAATTTGGTACACCGATATTATTCACAGTTTGTAGATTTCTATCAATATTTCGTCAAAATCGGTTAACCGGAAGTGGTACTTTACCTACACTGGTTGCGTTTACCTTTCAAGTAAAGTACCAGTTTGCTTAGAGATATTTGCTTCATATTTTGTATATAGATTTAAAAATATGAAAAAAATTGAGATACCAAATTTCATCATGATCTGACTACCGGAAGTGGCATTTTACCTATACAAGTAGCGTTTCTTTTTTACCGACCGACGATAGTAAGGGAGGTATTGTTTTCACACCAAATTTCACCTATGGATATTTTTAGGCACATATCTCCACGAATCATGCATTTTCTTAACAGAAAAAAGTATTTTTAGCATGATGTCTGTCCGTCCGTCCGTCCGTATAGATGTGTACAGCCTGAACGGCTCAACGGATTTTGATGAAATTTGGTATATTTACTTAATGCATCAGGATGATGAATTGATCAACTTTTGGTGCAAATCCGGAAACCGGAAGTGCTAGTATTGCCGATCGAAGAGAGGAAGTGAAGGGTTATTTTCATATCAAATTTCACGTGAGGACATATCTCCACGTGTTATGCACTTTGTATTGGTTTTATCCTCGAGAAAAATCATCTTCATTAGTTTTTTCTTAATTTAAAATTATATGACGTCACCCAGCACTTCATAACGTCACAGCCAGCCCTTATATATTATAAATAAAATAAAATTAAAAATATTTATATTATATCCATATCTGTTTTTTTTACATTTAAAATATCAGTTAACCGGAAGTAGCACTTTATTCTATATATATATATATATATATATATATAAATGTTACCAAATATTAAATTTGACACCAATAAACTAATACGAACTGGCTCTTTATCAATACCAAGTTTACACATTCTAAATATTCATTCACAACTCTTTATACCTATTTATATGCGGGAAAGTCTAGGGGAGGACACTCCCGCTTATTTATTTAAAAGCATATTCAGCATATCTCGCAAATTTGAATTGGATTAAATAACATTTAATTAATTAATTTAAATTAAATTAAATTAATTCAATTATAAATTAAAATTAATAAATAATTTTTATTAAACCAGCGCAAGTTTCGCTCTTTTTTGATGGCACCACGTCACGTGTTGGCGCGTGAGATTTCCAGTGTTAAAAAATTAATTCTGGTACTTTCAGCGATTCTATCAAGCTGAAATTCTATATATAGCAGTTTTATACAATTATTAATCAGGTGAAAAATTATCAAACATATATCTTTATTTTTACGGTCACACCAATATCACCGTGTTCCATACACTAATAGTCAACCGCCTGCAGGCGGCCGTACTGAACTGTAGATGATAGCCTGAAGATAGCACACACTACAGTCCGGTACCTGCAGGCGGACTGTCGGTCAATGAAACAGAACTGCAGGAGATCCCCAGTTTTTCACATCCGTCTGAAACGTTGCGCTATGTTTGTTTTGTCAGTTCTTGGGGAACCCCAAGAAAAAAGGGTCTGGGTAAAAAGTTGGCTGCGAGATAGAGAGGCTAGCTCTCACATTCCTCACTCCCAATCGTCGCTCTAGTTTCTTCATGGTCGGCTGTAAACAATAGCAAGTCGAAATACCACAGTGACGGGGTGTATACGTCATCACCCGATGAGCCCGACTTTTGCTGTTTTACTTTCTTCAACTCTTTACGGAACGCACATCTCAAGTTATTAATTTTTTTTCCACTGTGTCAATGGTGGCTGACGGCACAGTTTTTTGATAGAACTTCAACAACTCACCGTACGCCTCATCCCGCGATCTTTTATTAGCGTAGGCATCGTTCTTGACTTTCCATAAACAGGGGTAGGCCCGATATAATTCATTAAATGCAGAAATAAAAGGAGGTTTCCCGTCCATCTTTCCTCGTCAGTCCAATCTCGGCTGGTGAATGATCTCACGAAAATTATCTCACGCAAAACTGATGGAAACGGTGATAACAGATCGTTTGCCTGCAGGCTAACTGACAGTGTGTGGTGGGGGGCACATGAGATCATTATCCGACAGGTCGCTGCCTGTCGCGAATCTCTCATCCTATCCCCGCCTGCCCGGCGACCACACACCTTCAGTCCGGGCGAACTGCAGTCCATTATCTTCAGATCAACTGATAAATGTGTGGGCAATCCCGATCTACGGCCTTACGATTATCTTCAGTTAAACTGACAGTGTATGGGGCGCTATAGAGAGGCTAGCTCTCACATTCCTCACTCCCAATCGTCGCTCTAGTTTCTTCATGGTCGGCTGTAAACAATAGCAAGTCGAAATACCACAATGACGGGGTGTATACGTCATCACCCGATGAGCCCGACTTTTGCTGTTTTACTTTCTTCAACTCTTTACGGAACGCACATCTCAAGTTATTAATTTTTTTTTCACTGTGTCAATGGTGGCTGACGGCACAGTTTTTTGATAGAACTTCAACAACTCACCGTACGCCTCATCCCGCGATCTTTTATTAGCGTAGGCATCGTTCTTGACTTTCCATAAACAGGGGTAGGCCCGATATAATCAATAAATGCAGAAATGAAAGGAGGTTTCCCGTCCATCTTTCCTCGTCAGTCCAATCTCGGCTGGTGAATGATCTCACGAAAATTATCTCACGCAAAACTGATGGAAACGGTGACAACAGATCGTTTGCCTGCAGGCTAACTGACAGTGTGTGGTGGGGGGCACATGAGATCATTATCCGACAGGTCGCTGCCTGTCGCGAATCTCTCATCCTATCCCCGCCTGTCCGGCGACCACACACCTTCAGTCCGGGCGAACTGCAGTCCATTATCTTCAGATCAACTGATAAATGTGTGGGCAATCCCGGTCTACGGCCTTACGATTATCTTCAGTTAAACTGACAGTGTATGGGGCGCTTTAGTGTATGGAACTCGGCGATATTGGTCTTACGATCGCCTGTTGAGGCGACGGCCTGCAGGCAATCGCATAGTGTATGGCCCCCATAACATTCTGGCGTATTGCGCATGCGTATATCTGTCGGGTCGTTTTCGAACGGTCGGGTCGTTCTCACAGGGTCGGGTCGGAATCTCACGCGAGTTCTATACTTTTTCCCCATCCCGCAAATGTGCTCAACGCCGCTAAAGAAGTTTTCACTTCAAAAAACTGTTAAAAAAAGCGGGCTTGTGTGTGCATTCGGTGAGGTTCGATCCCTCGAACTCGAGTAGGCGGTCCAGGACTTTAACCGCGCGACTAAACTCCTTTTATTTAGTTTAGTGGCGCCAAAAACTTTGTTTCATCGAGAGAACAATAGAGTTTAGCAGTCTGTTAGATGGTCTGTGTCAGGGACCTTCAAAACGTATAAAAACATCAAAATCTCGACATCGAAATTTTCGTGATCGTAATACTATCCCTGGCGAGATTGTAAAAATGAAATTGAATATAATGAAACAGCCTTGGATGTTAAAATCTATATATAAGTAAATAAATATATTATAATTAATTATATTGAAGAGCTTCTTTCTTTACTATGTATCACAAGGCATCGCAGAGCCCCCGTCTAGGTGTGAAGAGCGCCGAAGGCGTTTGAGCAGCTAGTTTAAAATATAAAACTCATTTGACAACAAATTGTAAGATTAAATATAATAATTAAAAATAAAAAACAAACAACAAGAATCTAATTTATATTTATTTGTGATAGTTAACTTTATTAATTACAATTATAGTACGAGTAGTAATAATGTAATAAAAGAGATAGCAAATAATCCTAATAACATTGATAATTAAAAAAAATAAATTAATTAATTAATTTTGTTCTTATAGTTTGTAGATACTAAACGATACGCCAATATAATGATTGAATTCTCACCACAGGTATTAATAAAAGATGTTTCTTTTATTTTTATTTTATGATGATTTAAGTAAAAATAAAACTAATTTAATCATTAGTAAACAGAAAAAGGGATAGTCACGAAATTTATTAATTTTAAGGGTATTATTTTTACCAACAGACGATAGGAAGGGAAGGTATCGTTTTCATACCAAATTTCACAGGTGGAGATTTTTACATAGCTCCACGAATCATGCATTTTGTTAACAGAAGAAAGTATTTTTAGCATGATGTCTGTCCGTCCATCCGTCCATCTGTCCATTGAATGTATCGACGTGTATAGCTTGAACGGCTCAACGCATTTTGATAAAATTTGGTATATTTACTTAATGCATCAATAGCATGAATTCATCAACTTTTCTTTTATATTCGGAAACCGGAAGTGGTAATTTACAAAGTATTAATTTTATATTTATTGTCGGAAAATATTTCACTTAAAATTGACTAATTAAACTAAAAATAAAAACCAAGATAACATAATTTAGTCATTTTAATTCAAATTTTAAAAATATTTTTTTTTATACTTTATATAATGTTGTTTGAAAATTAATTTATTTTAAATCGAATGTCGGTTCTATGCCTGGCCACATCAAATTTTTTTAAATTAAAATAAAATGAATGAAATGGATTATTTAAAGTTTTAAATTAATTATTTTATTTATTCATTATTCAAAATAGGTAGAAAAATATAAATATCAATCATTTTTTAATTGCGTATGGACCGTCTTGGATCACGCAAAGCTCCCATTCTTTTTCTATACATTTCTCTAATCAATCTATATTAATATATTTTATTTAATTTTTGTGGCGTCAAAAACCCTACTT
Organism: Labia minor; assembly: GCA_963082975.1. Taxonomy (NCBI): domain Eukaryota; kingdom Metazoa; phylum Arthropoda; class Insecta; order Dermaptera; family Spongiphoridae; genus Labia; species Labia minor. The sequence continues at coordinate 65,532,115 of OY720348.1, forward strand.
AAAATTTTAGCGGGTAGTCTATATTATTAATATTCACTAACTTGAATAATATTAAAAAAATTCCATCTAAATATGAGAAATCATAAAAGATAACTTTTTAATTTGTAAATAACCACTTGGATAAAAGATATTCACTGACTAAGTACATAACCATTAACTGATTACAGAAGTGTACCTAGGGTAAATGACGTCGATGGCAAATACTGATCTTGCGTCCCTCCCGGACGAGAGATACGATGATTTTTTTTTTTTTGCAACTAGACATTTCATCTTGTATTTTTCTAGGTCAGCGGTCGGGAAACTTTTTTAATCATTAACCCAAAATATTTTTCTGTAAGTTGATATTACCCCATGGTTTATAAAATAGCAAATTAAAAATATATATTTTTTACTCACACAAAAGTTTCATTTTTACCTCTAAAAATTAAAAATAGTTTTTGATCAATTTTTTTACTATCTCGCCATCTTGCGATCACGAAAATTTTCGATTTTGAGATTTTGATGTTTTTATACGTTTTGAAGGTTCCTGAATCATTTTCACTGAGGTTGAGAAAAATGTCTGTGTGTGTGTAGACAAGATTACTCAAAAACGGTTTGAGCTAGAATAATGAAATTTGGTACACGGGAATTATTCAAAAATCGTAGTTTTCTATTTAGCTCAACCAGAAGAGGGTCATTACCTACAACGTTTTGATTTTTTTTCTTCTAAAGTGACCGTAAAAATAAAGATATATGTTTGATAATTTTTCACATGATTAATAATTGTATAAAACTTCTATATATAGAATTTCAGCTTGATTGATTCGCTGAAAGTACCAGAATTAATTTTTTAACACTGCAAATCTCAGCGCCAGCGATTCAATCAAGCTGAAATTCTATATATAGAAGTTTTATACAATTATTAATGTGGTGCCACCAACAGAACCAAACATGCGCTGGTTCAATAAATATTATTTATTAATTTTAATTTATAATTTAATTTAATTTAAATTAATATATGTTATTTAATCCAATTCAAATATGCGAGATAGTCGAGTGGAGACACTCCAGATTTTTTAATCATCCAATTAATAGTTTTTCATAAAATCACGAAATAAAAATTGCCTTGTGAGCCCTTTCATCTAAATTGGTTGAAATAATATCGTAATTCATGAAAAAAAAAACACAATCTGATAAACCTTATTCAATCAAATACAAATTTATTAGAAATCACGAAAAAAAGAAAATCCAAAAGACATACAATATCAAGTAGGATTTCCGCCATAAATCCAAATAAAATAATTCTAGTAATTTTTAATTTATTAAATGAAATGAAAGTGTATTTCATAGTTTAGTAACATTCAAAATAATGGGCACGTGTACCCGTTTGAAGATAGTTTTCATTTTTATCTGTTATTTTTATGTACATTTCTTTTATGAAAGTAAAAAATGTAATAGATATTAATGCTTAATCAATTTGTACTAGATATTAGCTTTTTGTTTTTGTAATTGAGATAAGTGGACCCTTGTTCGATTAGTGAGTAGATAATTTTGAATTTAATTAAGATAGCGACTACGTAGAAGAACAACGCATTGTTAGATAAGCCTTAATTTTTGTGTTACTAATTAACGTAACAAATTTTTAGGAAATAATTAATTTCATCATTTTTCTATATCTTTATCAATAAACATTTATTATTAATATATTATATTAAAATTTATATTTTTAATTAAACAACTCCAGTTTTACTTTTTGTTTTGATTTATTAGAAAGAAATTATTTTTTATTAAATTTAAATAGCAAGGTTTTCTTTAGAAAAATTACTATATATATATATATATATATATATATAATTACAGCTCAATTTAATAATATATCTAATTAAAATTATAAAAAATATATTCAATAACAATCGACCCCTTCATTTAAAGGATTAAAGGATTGATTTATTAACTTCTGCCATCTATCGAAATTTAATTAAAGCTTGTGGTACTGCTATCTCTGGACTTTGTCTAGAGATGGCAGTACCACATTGAATCAAATATAAACAAAATATAAAATAAAATATGGGTACTTTTATTATTTTATTAAAATTATTTATTTTAATAATTTATACATATACTTATTAAATATATATAAATAAAATAAAATTGAAAAAATACTATATATTAAATATTTAATTAGATAATTGTTTATTTAGTTAAAATAAATAATTATTTAAATAATTTATATTATAAATATAAAAAAATTAAATAAATATCTTATAAAATATTATAAAATACATCATTATAAAATTTTATCAATATATTGAAACATATATATTGACTAGATTATTTTTTTTTCCATAAATGAGATGAATTTATAAAAATTAATGCATTTTTATGTGTGTATATATATATATGTGTGCGTGTTTATGTGTGATTTTATAGAGTTATAAATTAAATATTAAAATATCACTTATCAAATTTTCATTTCATGAAGATTCTTTATATATTACATCTCAAACCCAAATTTTACAGTGCAAAAATATACTATATTTATATTTGAATAATAATATTTTCTAACACAATATTGTCAATTTTCAAGATGTAACTTCATGTTGGTTTCTTTAATCAAATAAAATATTCTGTTAATAAATAAATTATATATTAGTCTACTTGATTGACTTAACCCATTTATTATTATTTCCAAGCAACTGGGTCAAACTCCCATTGTTGATCAATGTTTTGATCACATTCTGTTAAAATAAGTTGAATAGTCTTTTCTTCAGTAAACTCTAAACATTTTGATGCTGTTATGTGTACAAGCATATTCTTCTGAAAGAAAATAACATAGAAATAAAAATTTGTTATATACCAATTTTCAATATTTATAGAATTAAATAATAATTCGATTTTTTTTTTAAATTATTTAAATTTTTTATTGACTATCAATTTTATTTGGTAATTGTCCAGATTAGTTCTCATGTCATGGATTGTATATAAAACATTACATGTGAATTCTATGTTAATTCCAAAGGAACTTTCCTTATGTAATTTTTTTGGGTCGCTTATAGTTTACGGAATAAAAATTAATATAATTTGCATATATAAATTCAATGATATTCTATATAGCTACCATGTTTTATTAATTTGACCAGCAGAGGTCTCCACGGATAGGATATAGAAAAATTAAAAAATTAAATAATTTTCCTATATCCAAACCGAAACGAAAAAACCGTAAATTAGTGAATAAGTGAATTAGTCAAGAAAACATTACAAAAATTGCTTCACATTTCGACGTTCATAACCAGCTAATCTGTTAAACTTAAAAAATCTTTATTTATCTCGTAAACTAGAAGAGATCGATAAATATTGCATAAGAAAAGTTTCTTTGGAATTAAAAAAGAAATCCACTAGTTTTATACAAATCTATGACATATGACAACTAATCTGGACATTAGCCTTATTTTTTAATATTAAAGAATGAGGTGAAAAGATCTGATTGGAATACCATTAGATAAAATTTATTGATTATTGATTGCAAAGTCATTTATAATAAATAATGAAAATGAGAAATTATACCTTAGCAATACGTTTCCATTTTTGTTTTGGCGTTCCTGTACAAGTGAGCATCCGTACTGTGTAATTTATTTGACCTTTATTTACTTTGGCGGTGGCATCCAAGCAGAGGGATTCATCGGACATGATAAATCCTTCCGGAGTCATGACGAACATTTGTTTAAGAGATGGTGTTTGTACACATTCCTTCAAACTGGGTAGCTCAGTTGGTTGACCACCATTAATTGGCATTGGAGGTGTTTGTATACATTTACCAGAAGGCATATGACGTATCTAACATAAAGATAATAATAATAATAATAATTAAATTGTATTCTTTTAAGTTTTTGTTATATAGAAAATAGATATGAAAAAGAAGAGTTAAAGGGGACAAAGACTAATTCCATATATAGGGGAAAGTGGGGCACCTTTCAACAATTATTAAAATTTATTTTTTTTCTACCAAAATAATTAATTTTAATTTGCTGAATCTGGTTTATTGTTAACCTTAGTCATCTGCCAAAGAAATAATATTGGTAAACTACTTAAATTCCTTTTAATTACGATATAATGATATCAAAATTTGTGTATTGTGTTCAAACGTTTTCCAATGTCGGGGCACCTTGAAACAATGATTGGGGCACCAATGACTAAAAACAAATTTATGTAAAAATGTATAATTTCAAATAATTTTATTTAACCAAGTTGAATATGCACTAATGAACAAACTAATATACTTTAAAAATTAAATTTTATGTGGGTTTTTTTATTTTTAAATTAAACACTTAAAATTTAAATCTGTGGTACGACTTTCTTCTCGATAGGTTTAACTTTTCCATTTATTTCATTATCTACAATTTCATACACAAGCCTATTTAATGGAAACTTACCAATCTTGTTTAAACAAATAATCTGTAATAGGTCTATTTTATTACTATTTCTATAAAGTATTTAGAAGTTTTTTTTGTTGACACATTTACAACCAAAAAGTCCTCTGCACATGGTGTTTGGGTCCATTTTGAAAATTCTTTCATTAAACTGCTTCCATTCCATAAGTTGTCATCTGAAGATACAACTGTTTCTTCTTCGTTTTCGTTGTCTCGTTATCGCACAAGGGTAGTTTTTTCGTATACTTTTCGTTTCTTTTTACTACTTTCACTTCCTCCTTCAAATCCTTTCTTTCTTCTTCTTCTTTTTCATTTTTTCGTCTCTAGTCTTCTTTTTGTTTTCTTTCAATTTAATCTCTTCCACAAGTTCACTAGCGTACTTGTTAAATATAGGGATTTACCTTTCTTACGCCCCCTCTATTGTTCTTCTGATTCTTGACTTCTTGATGTCAAACTTATTAAGCGAATTATTTTAAGTCTTTGTAACTGAGGACAAAGTTTTGAACATTTCTTTAAGTATACATACTGTTCTTTCTGGGTTGAATTAACAACTTGCCAAAAGAAATGTTTTGAAAAAGATGACTCTCGAGGCTGAAGGTTTAATGTTTTTCTTTTTCTTGACGATAAAAATGTGTTGTATGCTTAACATTAAAACTTTTAGCAGCAAATCTTAATAACAGATTGTTGCCACGAAACCAATTTTGAATTTATATTTTTCAAAATAAATCTATTCAAAGTAGCTTGCTCCAATTATTTTATTAAAAAATAAGCAAAAGATAAGTTCAAATCACGTGGAGCACCATTAAACAGTGTTCTATTTGATACCAATAATATTTGATTTCTCTATTAGATTTGAATGATGTTCAAAGATACCCCACGGTCAAAGGTGCATTACCTTCCCCTATATATATATATACCCTCCATTCCAAAAGAAACCGAACTTTAAAAAAAGAATAGTACCACTAATGCCATCTGTTGTAATATTTTACCCGTAGATGGCTTAGTCCCTCATTGACAACTGGTATAAATTCCATGACCTTTAGATGCATACAACAAAAGTTATTGCGTTTCAAATGTCAGTGTGTTTTGTAGATCTGGCTCCGTGCGACTTCTATCTGTTCCCTAAATTGCATTTGGCGATGAAAGGAAAGTGGCACGCATCGATTGAAGCCATTGAAAAGGCGACAACCGACGTCCTAAGACCATTCCAATAAAGGAGATGGAGAAGTCGTTTGACAACTTGTTGGAGCGTTCAAATTTGTGTATCGATGCAGAAGGGAAATACATTGATTAATAAAAATGATTTGTTCCAAAATGTACATTGGTTTTTTTGTTTTTTTAAAAAGTTCGGTTTCTTTTGGAATGGAGGGTGTACATATATATATGCATAAATTATATATTATATAAAAATGAATACCTTTCCAAAATAACGATCACTAGCTGGAAGAAAATTTTGTGGCCAAATATTTTCTAAATACCATCTGAATGTATGACAATTTAAATCGAATCTTAATTTGTGACGTTCATGAACATCCAAAGATGACCTGATTTTTTGAGCATCTGTAATATTAAATAAATATAATATATTATTATTATCATCATTAAATACATAGTTATGAAATTTTAGTTTATTTCGCAAAGTATGTGATTGAAAAAAAAAATTCTTAAAGTATAACTTAGTGTATAAAAATAAGTTTATTTTATTTTAAAAAATTTTAACAAAAATAAAAATTGCTTATTTTTTCGTACAGAATTTAATATAAGAAATAAAAAAAATCTTTTATTATTTCTCCTAAATCATATAAAACAAAAGACTTAATATAAGATTACTAAATGATTGTGAAATTTTCCAATTGGATTATTATTTAATAATAAAATAAATAAAAATATTACTCAAATTCTAAATAATTTTTATTATTAATACATTAATTGCTAATTTCATAAAAATTATGAAGCGAAGACTAATTTTTTCAAAATATCCTGCCACTACAGGCGGACGAAAAGCTTTCGAAATCTTAAAGTAGTTTTTTTTATAAATAACTCCTTTATTATTAAGTTTAGTTAAATGAATATAATGAAACTGTTAGTAAATTCAATTCCCTATAAATTTAATACGATAGTATGATAATTCTCATAAAAATCGGTATTTATTGAGAAAATCAATAAAATGTGCTTTGACACCTCTTTAAACTACCCTTACTTATGGTCCGATCTTGTCCAAAAATAATTCAATCCCCGCCCATCATTCCCAAAAAAAACCATCTAAATATCAAATTTCAAGACAATATCTCATTTTGTTTAGACGTAATCTCTGTAACGAACGGCCGGCCGGCCGGTTCAAACATTTTTTTTTCCATTTTTGGATTCAGAATCGTCTGAAAAGTGGAGATCTCAAAAAATCTCGGAGCAAAAATTTTCAAAATTTTCCGACCATCGTATAAGCTATCCTCATTCCATGAGGAAAGCTAAAATGATTTACTTATAGCTGGCAAAATATATTTTCTTTCTAAAACTGTGAATACGAGTAAATAAAATACAAAATTAAATTTTTTTGCCTGATTTTGAAAAATTAGTGTTTCATTTACAAAACTTTTCTAAATATTTAATTTAAAAAAAAATCTTAATTAAAATTTGTCTTTGAGAGAGCCCGGGGGGGGGAGGTGGAGCGACTAGTCAACCCCCCCCCCCCCAGGATCAAATCCTGGTTGCGCCACTACCTCCGCCAAATTTCGTTCAAATGAACCTTATATTTTAAACTTTGACGAAAAGGTGGCAATAACTAGAAGAGGAGTACAACCTAAATAGTATAAATATATTAAATGTAGGCTTCAAAAGAAAAGAATATTTATCGTAAGAGGTTAAGAAATCATTTAAATTATCTAAATTTTAAAGATTTAATTATTAGAAATTATAAAAAAAAATTGAAATGATTTAAGAAAGGTTTGAGTCTATAATTTTTAATTTTATAATAATTTTCCTGAAATTATCAATTCAAACAATAATTTCTTTATCTATAAGTTTACATAAACAAAAACAAAAAAATATAATTAAAAAAGAAAATGGAATTATTTATTTTTTTTACCTGGAGTAAATTTAAAATAAAATTCTTTCCAATCATCCATCCATACGAGAGCCACCCTTGCCAAGTTACCGTAGAGGACATGAGTTACTCCATTTGGAAAAGAGTAAGGGGATGATTTCCGAAATACATGGGCAACATGAGAACAGGGCGCAATTTCAACTGTTCCACCACACATCCATACCTACAATTTCAATGAATTTATTATTTTCTCGTTCTTAATAAAAAAAAAACTAAAACAATAAAAATAAATAAACACCCTGAAAGACATTTCTAAATTCTCTCCGCCCCATATCTCTAAATCTTCATCATAACCGCCAAGTTCGAAGAAATATTCCCGATCCATTGCAAAAAGGCCACCAGCCATAGCAGGAGTCCTAAAAAATGATAAAGTATCAATCAATCAATTTCATCGAATCAAAAAATAATTTTGACCATGAAACGCACATGAACGGTTCCGTTATGTCTTTTTTTCGTTTCTCTAATTCTTTACGTCCGACTGCATACCATCGAAAGTGCATACCCCAATTAAATGCGCCCCAATGATAATCAAAACTCCGAACATAGGCAAATGTCTCCTCATTGATTATATCAATGACAGGGCATACAACTTTCCTTCGATCTTCATTAATTCGGGAAAGTAATGGTTCCAACCAACCTGTAGAATGAAACAATCAAATCAAGTAAATTAATTAATTCCGTCTTTGTACAATTGCTTTCAATTTGGAGAAAACAGAGCAAATAACTCCAGACCATTTTGAAATTTCCTGAGTTACAGATTATAAATTAATTATTTTTTATAAATAAATATTTATTGCAGTTTTTTTGATTCTGGAAATATAAGAGAATAACAAGTAACTATAACTTGATTAAGATATTAAAATTATTATTTTTATTATTTGGTATTTTAAAAGCAAACTAATAGATAAATTATATTGTAACAAGTCGTCTAAATATTGATTTTTTTTAACATATTTATTAATTATTTTAAAATTGTCAATGTATAAATTTGGATATTTTTTGTAGGTATGTTCACATAAAACGTTTATTTACTGAAAATGATGATCGAAATAAAACCCATAATCCATCTCAGACAGTATTTCGAATTTTAAAGTTTCTTGTATATATCAATTATTAACTTAAGTCCTATGAATTGAAGAAGTAAAAATCAATAAACACTATATATTAAAAATATTAATAGACACCTCCGACTTTTGTACAAACTACGAAAGGATAGCGCTTATCAAAACGGTTGCCGACTACGCAGCGTAGAGGTATCTATTTATATGATCAGTACAACGGATACTCTCAACCTTTACCTTGATTTTCTTGATCGAAGGCCGCTACTTCTTATTCCAAGAAGCTTCCCAATTTTGATCACGTAGACTGGGGGGACCTCGTTTCCATAGATCCCAACTACTGAGAAATTCCCTTGCAAGGCCTGGGATTTGAACCCGCAACCACGAGAATGAAAGACAAGCGTGCTGACACTCAAACTACTTGCCGTCTTTATATCAATAAACACGGTCTTTATTATTTATATTTGTTAATTTATTTTTTAATAAAAATTTATCAATCAATCATCATTTTTTTTAATTAGTATTATAGGCAAATAAAAGAAATATAAATTATATATTTGTATATATATATCCTTTGAACTCACCATTGGTACATTCACAATGAGCATCAAGAAAGGTGAGAACTGTTCCAGTAGCATTTCTGGCGCCTAACATCCGCGCCATGGTCAGTCCAATCCGTTCCTGAGACCTTAATATTCGTATTGGCGCCCCGAGTTTTGCCACATAATCATCCAGAGGTTTTTTTAAAAATTCTATCAATTGATATTTTTTATATTTCATATGAAATTTATATTTAATATAATATATAAAATTATTTATTTATACCTCTCTCACTGGCATCATCTACAAGTAAAATTTCTTTTAATAATTCTCGAGGTGATCGATTGATGACACTGAAGACTGTCCTTAAAAGGGTGGACCAAGCTTCATTATGAAATACTATAATTATCGAAGTATTTGGAAGTTCATCGGATTTAAAAAATTTATAGAGACATCTAAAATAAGGAAATATTTCAATCTTTTGGATGTTTATTTGATTTAATAAAATTTATATAATAACATACTCAGTCTTTCTGGCTTCTGGCAATGATCGATTGACACTTATGCTATCACTTGCTAGAAGATTAAATCGATTAATTGGATAGAGTTGCCGCATTTGTATAATTTGTTTAGAAGGTATCTGATAAGGCGATCCATTTTCTCCAGCTCCTTTTATCGGGTGATAATAGTTTGTATTAATTATTTCTAAAATTCATTATATCCATAAAATCAATAAAATTTTAAGAACTAAAATAGGATTTTAAAATGAGCATTCCGATGAGATAAATAAAGGAAGTAATGAAATTACTAATTATTCTTTAAAATAAAAAACATTTATTTAATTAAAATTATTAATATATTAGGATTTTTTAATTAAATTAACTACGGGGATGCTGTAAGGGGTGGTAATGGTGGTGCTCTCATTGTAAGGCCAAAATCTCAACAGGAGAGCGAGGTCACCAAAAAGATGATAAAGGATAAAGTCGACATAAAAAATATGGACTTGGGCGTGACTAAATTTAGGAAGGCCAGTAGGGGGGTAGTCATACTTGAATGCGCAACCTCCCAGGAATCTGCTAAATTAAAAGATGCACTGATGAGCAATGAGGTTTTGGATAGTTATGAAATAAAGGAGGGTAATAAGAAAAAACCCAAGATTAAAATCATCAACATAGATAGTGAGGAACTGGAAATGGAGGATGACTCCCTTATCTCCACTCTGGTTAGGCAAAACAGATTTGACACGGATAGGGCCGATTACAGCTTAAGAATTCTAAAAAGAATAAAAAATGGGAATGGCCGTTCCGGCACTGTCGGTTCTCTGATTGTCGAGCTTGACAGGGCGACACATACTGAGTGCTTAAAAAGAGGGGTGCTTAACGTTGGCTGGAGAAAATGTAGGATATTTGACCATGTCTCCTTACTGAGATGCTACAAATGCTGGGGATTCTGAACCGAAAAATCGACATCGCTTGCATCCAGGAGACTAAATGGGCAGGTGCCAAATCCAGGCAACTGGGCGATGGGTACAAATTAATATTTTATGGCCGACAACCAAAAAATGGAGTGGCAGTCGTGGTTTGCCAGCAATTTCGGGAAACATCTCCGAAGTATTAAGAATTACCGACCGCTTAATGTGCATAAATATAAACCTAAATGATACCATCTTGAATATTATCTCGAGCTATGCGCCGCAATCAGGGTGTGCAGAAGGTGTTAAGGAGGAGTTCTGGAATGACCTTGAAGATCTCATCAATAGTTTAAACCCCAAAGAACCTATTTTCATTGGAGGAGACCTAAATGGACATGTAGGCGCAGAACGAACAGGTTTCGAAAGGATCCATGGTGGTCTGGGCTATGGGAAAAGAAACGCAGAGGGAAATCGAATCTTAGAATTTGCGCAAAGCCATGACATGGTTATTGCAAATACATTTTTTAAAAAAAGAAAGTCGCATCTGATTACCTATACTAGTGAAGAACGCAATACTCAGATTAACTATTGGTTGACCCAAAGAACAGGTTTAAACATGATATTGGATGCTAAGGTTATCCCCTCAGATAATATAACAGCACAGCATAAGTTATTAGTGCTTGATGCCCTGGTCCCTTCTCGTAGAACAACTAACCCACCTTTAACTTTCACACATCGAATAAAATGGTGGAAACTGAGAGGAAACGAGCCTAGTCTAAAGAACATCTTTCAGAATGTCAAACACAACTCAGAGTCAACTGTCAACGATACTTGGAACCATCTAACCTGCACCGTAAAAGATCAGGCAACAATCTCCCTGGGAGTTACCCAGCCTGGAAAGCGCTATATTGAAAAAGAAACATGGTGGTGGAATCCTGACGTTCAATTGTCTATTAAAAACAAGAAAATCGCCTACAAGGTATGGCTTAAGTCTAGGAACGCCGAGGATTATACCAAATATCATGATCTTAAAAAGATCGCAAAAAAGCAAGTAGCGATCGCAAAATCTGAATACTACCAAGACCTTTACCATCGCCTTGACAAACCTGAGGGTGCAAACGATATTTTCCGTCTCGCAAAGTCACGCCATCATTCGGGAAACGATTTTGGTCATATTAAAAATATCAAAGACGAGAATGGTAGGACTCTCTACTTGCCCAAGGATATCCTTGAGAGATGGAGGAGCTTTTATGAAATGATCAGCAATGAAGAATTCCCACATCCTCCTATCCCAACCCTAGCACCTACTTATGGCCCAGTCCCAGAGATAACAACTGAAGAGGCTGCCCAAGCGATCAATAAAATGAGCCGACCCCACACCCCGTGGGAAATAAGGCTAAGAAGAAGAAGAGAGTAATTATTATTTTGAGACCAATTGTGTGAATATCTAAATTGATAATATTTAAACTAGTTAATTAATTTGTATATAATTTAGAATTTAGTATTCTTAGCCGGGGCCACAGACCATCTAACAGACTGCTAAACTCTATTGTTCTCGATGAAACAAAGTTTTTGGCGCCACCATGCGAATGCTGGCAGTAACTAATTGAAAAAAAATCGGACTTGTGTATTTGGTCTTTGTAAAGACCAAACACATAGACACAACACACACACACACACACACAAGCCCGATTTTTTATTATATTTTCGAATGCCAGCATAACCAGATGGCGCCAGAAACTTTGTTTCACGGAGAACAATAGAGTTTAGGGGGCCTGACCGGGGCACAGCCAGGCAAACTACTGAATTCTGACCGATTCCATTGTGTCAGACTTCACGCTGTCCGGGTAGATTACTTAAAAAAAAAAAAAAAAATAAAACTATTTTCCTCTAACCAAAATTCTTTCTATACATTTACATTTCATATTTCATATAATATATATAAAAAAATACCTTTTGTTAAATTTGGAACTTGTTCAGATGTATCACCCATATAATGTCCAACGATGACCTGTATACTACGTTTTTGATAAAAATTTTTATCATTTGTTGACTGCCTAAAATAAAAAATAAATATTTTTAATTATTTTTTTTGTTTTTTTGTTTTTTAAATAAAAAATATATTATTTATATTTAATTTATATTATTGATAATTAGATTAATTAATATTAATATTTTTAATTTGATAACAGATTGATTAGATTAATGTAATTTAAAATTTGACTGCACTTTATCTTCTTTGAATAAATAAAAATAATATTTTTATTTAAAAAAAAAAAAAAAATTGATAATTCTTTTATGTGGAAATATTCTCTATCCAATTATAATAATTTCAATGGTTATATCAATCAATAAAAAATTCTGGAGTTAAATTAAAATTAATAAATAATATTTATTAAACCAGCGCGTGTTTGGATCTTTGTTGACGACAACACGTCACGTGCTGGCGCGTGATTGGCAGTCATAGTGTTAAAAATTTTTCAAAATTGATTCCGGTACTTTCAGCTATTCAATCATGCTCAAAATCTATATATAGTAGTTTTATACAATTTTTAATCATGTGAAAAACTATCAAATTTATTTTTACGGTCAGTTTAGATTAGTGATTCCCCACCTGGGCGATCGACATCTTAAAGGGGGCGAAATCATTTTCAACTCTAAAAAAAGGTAAGATGATTTTGCGAACAGGCTTTATAAACATTTCCTCTTTTTTTCAATATGGTTCTAAAAAAAGGTCAGATGATTTTGCAATCAGGTTCTGAAACTCAATTTTTCAATATGGCTCTAAGTATTACCTAGTGTACCTACCTTATATTAGGGATTATCATGCAATTTTTATCTATAAAAATTTATAGGGGGCGAATTAAGAAGCGGGTCTTACAAAGGGGAGGTTGGTCCAAAAAGGTTAAGAAACACTGGTCTAAATCAATTCAAATTTTATTGAGATAGATAGTATAAGTATATCCTAAGAACATATTATGGAGTGAAGTTACTGATGATAATTTAAACAGCAAAAATTCAAATAAATAACTTTTTTTAAGTATTTTTTTTTAAGTTTTAAGATTATAATAATAAACTTCTGACTTGGGGTGGATGTCTGTGCGTAAGTAGGTGGGGGAATGTTGGTCTGATTAAGTTCGAATTTTGTAAACAATACCCAAAAAAAAAAAAAAAAAACAAGATGACAGGAAGAACACTGAAGTTGGTATATTCAACAAAAATGTTAATGAGATATTTATTTTGTTAAGTTTATATAGTTTTAGTTATAGAAGAAACTTTAAAATTCGAAATACTGTCTGAGATGGATTATGGATTTTATTTCGATCATCATTTTCAGTAAATAAACGTTTTATGTGAACATACCTTCAAAAAATTTCCAAATTTATACATTAACAATTTTAAAATAATTTAATAAATATGTTAAAAAAAATCGATATTTAGACGACTTGTTACAATATAATTTAAAAAAATGAAACAATTTAAAAGGGTTAAATCGACTAATTTCATTTTATTAATTAACTATCCTAGTAAAAAAAAAACAAGAATTAAATTATTACAAATTTATTCGACAAAAAAAAAACTTTAAAAATTCAATCTTTTATTTATTTATTTATTTAAGGATTTTAACAATTTTATTTAGTATGTATAATCAATGAGTTTTGTATGTTTGGCTTACTTTTCTCGATATCGTTGTTCTTGATTTGGTTCGGTAGCAAGACTCCAGATACCGAAACTGAATAAAGTTATTGCTATAAGAAACAATCCAGCGAAACCCACTACATGCCGGTATCTTGGGAACATGGTTGTTAAGAATCGAAAATTCACCTAGAAAAATGCCAAATGGATATTATTAGATACAAAGTAGAAAAGTCGCCAGCTACAACATCCAATAAACCTTCTATCTAAAAACAAATTCAAAGTTCAAATGTCTACACTTATCTCAAGTTAAAAGGTTATTAAACACCATTTTTTTTTTAAATAACATATTAAAATTATAAATTATATAATAATGCAATTCTTTTTTTGTTTATTAATATATTAAATGAAAGGTTTCAAGATTCATTTTTAATTATTTCTAATGCTTACTATAGAAAAATCTTATTTCTTTTCAGATATCATCATAATAAAAAATAACAAGAGAAGGATAAAAATTATGTCAGCAAAAATACAATTACGCATAAATATATATATATATATATATATATATATATATATATATATTGTAATGATATTTTTAAAATATCATTAATCCTTTAAAAAAAAAAAAAAAATTAAAATTTATTTATTTAAAAATAAATTTATTTTTGGAAAAGATTATTGTAATACGTTTCCCCAGAAGAGTTGTTGAAAGGAGACAAAGACAGTCGTTCGTGGGCTACCGTCGAGAGCAGACGGACTTTATTGGAAGAAAAAAAGGACCACCATTACACTCGGTCGTCCACGGACTATCTCTTACAAAAGGACCGGCTACATTATTAACAAAAAAATATTGTTTTTCAAGAAGGATTGTTTTTTTTTAATTTTTTTAATCTGTGAATTAAAAAAATTTGTTTCACAAAAAATATTGGTTTATCTATAATTTTTGTAAAACGTCTTTTTTTCTTTTTTTTTTTATAAAAAATATAAAAAAATTACTGTATATAAAATTATAATTTAAAAGATTTACATTTAAATCTTTAGGTTTTAAAAATTTATATTTAAACATTAAATATAATAAATCTTATTATAAATTTTTATTCTTAATGATAAATTTAATTTTTTTTTCTTTTTTTGTAGTCCAGATCTTCAGGTCAGTTCACGCCGATTCAAAGTCCACCCTTTTCCATTACACATTTGTGACTAACCCTTCTTTTTCTTAAATTTTCCCCTGTCGATATACACCCATATATAAAAAAATCATTACAATATATATATATAGAGAGAGAGAAAGATAGATAGATAGAAGATAGATGCAAGATAGGTAGAAGATAGATAAAAGATAGATAGATAAGTAAATAGAGACAGAGAGTGAAAATGAGAGAGAGAGAGATAAGCATTTAAATATTTATAAATATTTAAATCAAGTATAAATATATTTTTTTGATTTGGTTATAATTAAAATTTATTTTTATTTTTATTTTTATTTTTTGGTCAGTTTTTAGGTAAATTAAACACAAATAAAAAAACGATTATTTATGTTTTGTTTGTTTTTGGATGAAAATCAAAAAAAATCCATTTTTATATTAATTTTCGATTTATATCTTTGGTTTGAGTTTGTGATATTGAGGAAAAATGTAATTATACAAGCGAATTTAAGTATACAATAGTATCTGTTTAACACAATTAGTAGATCGGTATTTTCATATTTAAAAAATAGGTAAATTTATTATCCTAAAATAGAAAAAGCTGGAGTGTCTCCAATCAACTATCTCGCAATTTGAATTGGATTAAATAACATAATATATTATATTTAAATTAAATTTAATTAATTATAAATTATAAATTAAAATTAATAAATAATATTTATTAAACCAGTGCATGTTTGGCCCTTTGTTGATGGCACCACGTCAAGTGTTGGCGCGTGAGATTTGTAGTGTTAAAAAATTAATTCTGGTACTTACAGCGATTCAATCAAGCTGAAATTCTATATATAGCAGTTTTATACAATTTCTAATCATATGAAAAACTATCAAACATATATCTTTATTTTTACGGTCACTTTAGAGGAAAAAAAATCAAAACGTTGTAGGTAATGACCCTCTTCCGGTTGAGCTAAATTTCTCAAAAGTTGATAGAAAACTACAAATTTTGAATAATTCCCGTGTACCAAATTTCATTATTCTAACTCTAACCGTTTTTGAGTAATCTTGTCTACACACACACACACACACACATACATTTTTCTCAACCTTAGTGAAAATGATTCAGGAACCTTCAAAACGTATAAAAACATCAAAATCTCGACATCGAAAATTTTCGTGATGGCAATACTATCTCTAATAGTAAAAATTAAAGTAAGTAAATAATATTATTATGATAATATTATTATTCCTAACATTAAAAGATACATACTTAATTAATTTAATTAAGAAAAAAAATAATTAAAATAATTTTACACAAAAATGAGAAAACTTAAAAATGCAAACTCTGAAAAAAGGTAACAAAAGTTCTTTCAAAAGGGGCACAATTTATAAAGGGTTTATTTGAAACATTTTACTGATATAGGATGATTATACGTACCGTTTTGAACGGGACAGTACCATTTTTTTCATAAATTGTTTTTCTTCTAAATAATTTTTAATAAAAATAAAAATTGTTTATGTGTTCTGAAATTTTGTCTTTGTTAGGGATCATTTGGTTACCAGTAGAAATATTTTTCTTTATTTTACTTCTTGAGATATTTATTTCTAATAGAGATATAATCATTTTATCATTATATATATTGTATATATTTTTTAAGTCATTTTTTAACATTTTTCATATTTTATTCGACCTTTATCAGAATTTCTTTAAGCTTTTAATTTATTTATATGTTCAATTAATTTTTTAGTTTAATCTGAGTTTTTTTTATAATTTCTTGTTTATATAGAGTATATTTTGTATATTGTATTAATGTATTATACTGGCTTTGTACTTGTTCGCTATCAGATAAGTCAATGTTTTTTAACTCATTTTTTAGTTCATAATATTTTTCTGCTTTGATATTGTGCTAATTTATAAAGTAATCTTTATTCCAGTTAAGATGTGGTCTTTTATTAATCATATTCATAGAAATTTTTATTTTTTTATTAATCTATGATCTGTATAAAAATCGAAATTACCCATTATTTTCAATTTATTAATAATACTCAAATGAGGTGTTATTATATAATAAATTTTAGTTTTGTATTTACATTAGATCATAGCCAAGTCCACGTTTTACCTGCTCTTTTTTTATAGAATGGGTAGACGATTTTGAGATTATTTTCCATGCAAAAATTAACCAACCTTTGGCTTTTTGTCCCATTCGACCTGCAATACTTTTTTCACTTGACGTCAGTAGACATCTGAAGTCACAATTTCATTAAGTTTTATCTATTCGTAAAACATTACGCCTTGTTGATCCCATCTTATATATGCACAGCAAGATTTATCTTCGAACTTTTTGTTTCTTCAGGCCGTTATTTGTAAATGACATCAATATCACCACTTTTAAATCGTTGAAACTAAAAACCGACAATTGGGATATGATGGAGCAGCAACACCATAATTTTCTAAAGTGTTTGATGGGCTTCGGAAGCATATTTCTTTAAATCAAACAAAAGTAATGAATGTCGAAAATGCAATTTTGAGCATTCCATGATTAGTATCTATTTACACTAAATAACACAATAATACTAAATGGAAAATTGTTATTTCATTTAAAAAAATATAAAAACCATGGAATTGAATAGTTAGGTTAGTTTGTTTGCACTGATACTTCACATCTTAACCAATAGATGTCGTTGATCAAAATACATGCAAGCACCTATTAAAACAGGAAAGAGAAATAAAAGAAAGATATAGGTATTAATATTTAAGTAGATAAGCAGAAATATAAATATAAAGAAATAGATGTTACAATGTAATGAAATCTTTCAGTAACTGCGATTATATGTAACCTAACTAAAATAAGCTTAGCCAAGCGCTTATAAAAAAGTAAATATTCTATTCATATAGTTTATATCAATATCGTTTGTTGAGTATTAATTAAATTTATTTGAATTTCAAAATTCAAAATAATAATTACAACCTATCTGTTTTAACTTATAATTAAATTTGTGTAACTTAATATATTATATCAATATAAAAATATAATATTTAATTTACATACAATTTGGAAATACTATGAACTTTTAAGTTTCGATGTTTTCAATTTATTCAGGTGGTAAATGATATCCCGATTGAACTAATGAAGTCGGGTATGATTTCAAAGAGAGGCTGAGTGTCAAAGCTCTTCTGTATGAAATATTTCCTCCAGGCGCCTCTGGATCAAGGGGCATTTCTTCTAAAAGTTGATTCCGAGTTAATCCAATGATCTGAGAGGATCACTCTAAAAACAAATAAAAATATGATTATAATTTGAAATAATATGATAATATATAGAAAATCTCACTCTACACAATCTTTTCCCATACAAGCCTCGAAATTTGTTTATTCAAGAGGATTTGACCAATTAAACACTCATTTTTTTATAAATTAACATAATTTATTAGTTATAGTTATGGAGCATATTATTAATAATAAAATCATAGCAAATATAATTTACTAAAAACAATTAACAATGGAAATTAACTAAAATAATCTCTTTCAAGCCTATTTTATGTGGTCCGTATATAATGAATAGTTTTTTTTTTACTTTTCAATCGTAAAAAATTTCTAAGTTTTTTGAAACTTTAAAGAACTTATAATCACGATTGATTACCATTATGCGTTTTTTTCACAGATCTTTACGTTATAAGGAATTCTGATTTCAAAAAAGTGGATTTTCCGTTGACGTATGTGTGCGTGTGGCAGAAATGTTGTGAACAAAATTGAAATTTCCCATTAGAAATAACTAAAAATTATGTAATCCCGCAATATTTCTGAAATTCTAGGTTGTTCAATATGTTCGCGGAGCGCCATCTATTGGTCAATATTAGACTGAAAGAGACTTAACAAAGGCTTTAGGCATTTCATTGGGCAGTGAGCAATATTTTGAGTGTTAATTTGGGTTTCAAAAAACTATGTGCAAAATGGGATTCTCTAACGATTGAGCAAAAACACATTCGGATGCGACCTTAACAGCAATATTTGAAGTGTTTTAAGAAGAATAAAAGCGACTTTATCCGTCGATTTATCACAATGGATGAGACTTGGATCCTGAATTAAAACAGGAGGCTAAGGAGTGGTGTGTGTAAAAATCAGCTAAGAAGATGTTAGATTCAGTTTTTTGGGATGCAAAAGGAATTTTCTTTATACATTACTTCAAAACTGGCAAAACAATAAATTCGAATTATTATCGTAACCTTTTGAATCAATTAGAAAAAAAAATTCGTGAAAGAAGATCCGTATTACAGAAGAAGAAAATCATTTTCTAGCAAAATAACGCACCTACGCACACAGTTCAAAAAACCATTGCTAAAATAACTGGATTGAAGTAGAAATTGTTGCAACATCCAGTCTATTCGCCAGATTTAGCTCCCTCCGACTTCTGGCTCTTCCCACACGGCAAACAATATCTCCGTGAAAAACAAATTTCTTCAAACGAAGAGGTAATAGCTGCCGTGGAGAGGTAATTTGCAGAGCTGCCGGAAAACCTACAGTCAAGAGATCCATAAATTAGAAGATCATTGGAATAAGTCTATTGAAGTTGAGGGAAACTACGCTGAAAAATAAAGTCATTTTTACAAATAAAAATTGGTTTCTTCATTTTCGTTTAAACGATTTTATAGTTTTTTTAAAACTGTCTATGATTTAGTTTTATTTCAAACTAACAAGATTTTTTCAAATAATAGCACCCAAACTGTTTTAGAAGAATATCTTTACAATTTCAATTAAATATTAATATGTATATAAAAATATTAGATCTCTTGTGATTTATGGGTGTGGAATATACGTATATACTCAAAAATAATGAATCGGGAATCTTCCCGGGAAAAAAAAAAAATAGAAAAATAAAAAATTTAATAAAATTGTCAAAAATTACTTATTGATATTATGGTACTTTATAATTTTATGGTTATTTTACATGTTATTTAAGGCGCCACAGGGTGGGAGGGAACAGTGTTGGCTTATATTCTCGTGGTTCTAGGATGAAGTCCCAGGACTGGCAAGGGAATTTCTCTAGGTAGAATCTATGGGACGACAGAGTCAACCAAGCCTCCGGGATCAACATTGGGAAGCTACTTAATAAAAAGTAGCGCCTCCGATCAAGAAAATCAAGATAAAGGTTGAAAGGACCGGTTCTACTGATCATAGGACACCTAATTAATATAACCGACTTGATAGGCGCTGATGTACAGAGGTTATTATTATCGGCGTTTGTGATAGGTGTAAAATAAAAAAAATCTCTGCTTAAGACTAAAAATCTAAAAATCATGCAATCTAAAACGTTATCTTTTGAATTTTTGATTTTTAGATGTCGACAATTATATATAAAAGGTTTTTTTTATAATTTATATAAAAATTATATATAATATTAGTATACGTACGAGTATACCATAGAGCTTAAAAGTTTGTTTTATGATTTTTCTATTATATTCAGATAATAAAATTAAATAATAGTTATATTATTATGTTATTTTTAAATTGGTTTAAGAATGATTAATTAAAATATTAATATTATTGTAATTATATAATATTTATATAATAGTTTGATTAACTTTTATATTATAGGATAGTATATATTGAATTGATTCACCGGATTATTTTTTTAATTTTAGAATAATATTGAATTGAATCTCAAATGTATTTAATTATTATTTTAATTAAAATTAAAAAAAAAAAAAATAAACAAATAAAAGATAAGTAAAAACTTATCTGGAAGGCAATATAAATAAACAAGTATTATTTATATTCTTTTCTATTCATGTATATATATTCGACAATCCTTTATTCAAGGACTTTGACAATGGATTTTTAATTAATTCTCTCAGAGAAATTTTAAATTTACCAGAGCGTAATACCTCTTTAATGCCAATGTTATTTTTTTGTTTGTTTTGTTTTATTTTTAAGGAGATTTGAATGCCGTTGATCTCCTTATTATGTGACGTATTTATTTTTTTCTTTTATTAACTAAATAAAAGGAATAGAAGAAAATAAAAAAAAAATAATTTTACTTTCAAATATCTATAATATAATGAATAAAAGAAAATATTACAAAAAAAAAAAAATTCAAATTCAAATTATCAAATACATGTTTTAAGGTCCTGGGATAATACAATAATATACGTAGTCCTTCAAAATATATGTACAAATGTTGCTCAAAAACGAAAAGGTGTTCAAATTTGTGTTTTAGGACAGAGATGACAATCCTTTTTCAATATCCGAGCCACAAAGTTATAATTTTCTTTTTTATTTTATAAAGGGTGTTTCTTTTAGAGGTATAGAACTTTAAATTGCAATAAAACAACGATGGATTATTCGATTGACATGAATTTTATTTATACGAAAGATAATCTTGTGGCATTACATTTTATATATGATTTCTGGCATATGACCGCCACGGCTGGCTCGGATGTAGTCCAATCTGGACGTCCAATTTTCGATAACTTTTTCCAACATTTGTGGCCTAGCGGTGTTAAATCACAAAATCTTGGAGGCCAATTCACAGGTTCAAAACGTGAAATTAGGCGGTCACCAAACGTGTCTTTCAATAAATCGATTGTGGCACGAGCTGTGTGACATGTTGCGCCGTCTTGTTGCAACCACAGCCCCTGGACATCATGGTTGTTCAATTCAGGAATGGAAAAGTTAGTAATCATGGCTCTATGGACTCATTCGGGTCTTCCTCAATGCTACGCTCTACAGTAGAAATAGCTTCTTCTGTAGGCACCGCACGGCGTCTCTGTGGATGCGAGTTATCAATAAGAGTAAACGTGGTGCGAAAACATTCCATGGTTAATCGAATTAACTCCTCTGATGGACGATTTTGTCGACGATAAAATGGACGTAGTGCACGATACGTATTCCGCATAGAACCATTATTTTCGAAATAAAATTGCACTATTTGCAAGCGTTGTTCAGACGTGACTCTATTCATGATGAATTGCCAAACCAAACTGAGAATAAATCACTTGACAGCTGTTAAATCGGTCGTCAACTTGAAGTAATGCCAACTTAAAGTTCTATACCTCGAAAAAAACACACCCTTTACTAGACGAACCCGTTGCAAACGGAAATTATGTAGTTTGATTATACGTTTTTCTTTTTGCTTTCATTATCGAGAAAAAATTATATTTTTCCTTAAATACAAATAAATTGTAAAAAGGTGATGTAGAAAAGAAAAGCTAAAATTTTCATGCCTCTTGTCACATCGTTTGAATTATTTTTTTTTTAGAATCATTTATTTAAGTATATGTATAGTACTTGCTTTTACTAACAGTATTTAAAATATATCAATAAAGGTCTATATCATAGGTTCCCAAACTTTTTTTTGTCGTGGACCCCCTAAGCCTCCGTGGACCCCCATTTTCATTTCATGGACCCCAAAATTTGTTAATCGCTGCCGTGGACCCCCTGGAGGTTTAAATAGACCCCAGGGGGTCCAAATAGACCACTTTGGGAACCTTTGGTCTATATTTATAAATTTTAAATAAAATACTGACTGCTTTTAAATAAAATTTTGTTTAAACCGTAATTTTTTTAAAAAAAAAACATTATAAGTGATGGGGATATTGTCGTAAAAAGATCCACAAGGGGAATGGGCGCACAGTACCATGTTATTTTCAGCTCCAAAGTATGAAATTGATAACTTTTTATACGTTTAAAAAAAATCTAATTATAAAATTTAAATTATGACTAACAAATATTATTGATACATATAAAAGAATGTTTACATTAAAAATATTTTCGTTTATTCATGAAAGATAATAATCTTTTTTATAATTTTTCTATAATTTTATTCAATAACATTTTCTTTTAACATATTAAGTATTGAACGATTGAAAAAATTTTTTAAAATATATTTCATGTACAAGAAGTTTGAAAAAATACTGATATACATAATTTAGATTTATATTAACTTACTAATATCTTAGTAAAATAAAATGTAAATTTGCCGTATATGGTTACCCTACTAATTGTAAGATAGATTGATATATAGTTCTAAAAATTTATATTATAAATTATAAATTAATTCTCGATTGTGAAATTTTAATTCATTTCTATTGAAAAAAGTTAGAATTATTAAAAATAAAAATTTTTGTCTTTATGCCTGCCACCAAATTTTTCAAAAGTGCCATAGGTTCGCTATCCCTATTTTAAGGTATAGCCTAGAAGTCTCACATTACGTTATTACCTCTTTGCTTTTTTTTTGCAATTTTCTTAATAAAATACGCCAATTTTTTTTTATACATAAATGAAAGGATGAAGACACGAACAAAAAAATAATAATAATGATTATTATTAATTAATAATCATTATTATATTAATTTGGTTAAAAATTAAATAAAAGTTCATTTACCTTGAGAGTCGTTGAGATTTTAATTGTCAGTTGTGGATTTTTATTTCACCTGGGATAGCAAATGTCAAAGTCGTGGGTTGTGGGAATGAAATGGAATGTAAGCGAGAGCCGGCTGGAGACTGTTACCTGCTGAAGGAAACATCGCTCACCTGATGCTCTTGACCTGCCATGGTCAATGCACACAAAAAGAAGTATCAAGCGCCATCTCCAATGTTTTTTGATAAATTACTTTATTTATTTTAATATTAAAACAAATAAAAAAATTAGAGAAATACAAAACAAAATTAAACTAAAAAAAAAATCAATCAATTGTAAGATACATGTTTTTTTTATATAATTTTTTTGGTAACAGAGAGAAGAATATTTTTGATTTATTTATTTAATTATTTTTAATTTTTGAAATATAATTATAAGTACCTGGTTCACCGAACCGTCGTTTTGTACTTTAAAAAAATTATTCCTTATTAACTAATGGATATTTAAGATTAAGATTATTATTTAAAATAGATAAACAACAAAATATATGAGACAATTTCAAATAATTTAAAAGAACATAAATTAAAAAATTATAAAGTTACATAATATCAATAAGTAATTTTTGACAATTTTATTAAATTTTTTATTTTTCTATTTATTATTTTCCCGGGAAGATTCCCGATTCATTATTTTTGAGTATATACGTATATTCCACGCCCATAAATCACAAGAGATCTAATATTTTTATATACATATTAATATTTAATTGAAATTGTAAAGATTTTCTTCTAAAACAGTTTGGGTGCTATTATTTGAAAAAATCTTGTTAGTTTGAAATAAAACTAAATCATAGACAGTTTTAAAAAAAATATAAAATCGTTTAAACGAAAATGAAGAAACCAATTTTTATTTGTAAAAATGACTTTATTTTTCAGCGTAGTTTCCCTCAACTTCAAAAGACTTATTCCAATGATCTTCTAATTTATGGATCTCTTGACTGTAGGTTTTCCGGCAGCTCTGCAAATTACCTCTCCACTGCAGCTATTACCTCTTCGTTTGAAGAAATTTGTTTTTCACGGAGATATTGTTTGACGTGTGGGAAGAGCCATAAGTCGGAGGGAGCTAAATCTGGCGAATAGGCTGGATGATGCAACAATTTGTACTTCAATCTAGTTATCCAGTTGCCCGGCGCCATTTTTTTATTATTAAAATTCCTATTTTAAATTAAGAATAAACTAAAAAAAGATTATTTTTCACGAGGTTAAAACCTATACAGATCGATTTTTCTTTATAAATATTATCTATGGTGTGAATTTTAAGAAGATCCTTAGAGAGCGGTTTAATATCTCAAAAATACAAATATTTAATTACAATTATTTATTTAAATACAATTATTTATATATACAATTTTTGCTTGTATAATAAGAAAGATATAATATAATTTTTAGATTAATTTATATTAATAATTATTTATTGAAATACTAAAATAATTAAGTTGTTTTAATATTATCGTTAAAGAACAAAAAAGCTCCGGAAACAGAGAATCTTCAAGTGGAACTTATTAAGTTCGGTGGCAGAGCGCTTGGTGATCAGCTTTTCAAACTTCTAACAATTTTCTGGACCAAGGAATTACTCCCAAACAACTGGAATAAGTGGACCATATGTCCAATCCATATGAAGAGGGATAGGATGGTATGTAGAAATTTCAGAGGGATTTTACTCCCCTAAATGTGGCTTATATAATATTTACCAATATTCTCTTGAACCGATTACTTCCATACACAGAGCATAATTGGTAATTATTAGTTTGGTTTCCGCCCAATACCATGAATCAAAAATTCACGTTGAAAAAATTTTGGAAAATTAGCTGGAGTGTCTCCACTCGACTATCTCGCAATTTGAATTGGATTAAATAACATAATATATTATATTTAAATTAAATTTAATTAAGTATAAATTATAAATTAAAATTAATAAATAAGATTTATTAAACCAGTGCATGTTTGGCTCTTTGTTGATGACACCACTTCACGTGTTGACGCGTGAGATTTGCAATATTAAAAAATTAATTCTGGTACAATCAAGCTGAAATTCTATATATAGCAGTTTTATACAATTTTTAATCATGTGAAAAATTATCAAACATATATCTTTATTTTTACGGTCACTTTAGAGGAAAAAAAATCAAAACGTTGTAGGCAATG
The DNA here is from genome assembly GCA_963082975.1 of Labia minor. Lineage (NCBI taxonomy): Eukaryota > Metazoa > Arthropoda > Insecta > Dermaptera > Spongiphoridae > Labia > Labia minor. The sequence continues at coordinate 65,557,972 of OY720348.1, forward strand.
ACCCTCTTCCGGTTGAGCTACATTTCTCAAAATTTGATAGAAAACTACGAATTGTGAATAATGCCCATGTACCAAATTTCATGATTCTAGCTCAAATCGTTTTGCGTAATCTTGTCTACATACATAGACACTTACACGCACACACACACAGACATCTTTCTCAACCTTATTGAAAATAATTCAGGAACCTTCAAAACGTAAAAAAACATCAAAATCTCAACATCGAAAATTTTCGTGATCGAAATACTATCTCTGGCGAGATAGTAAATAAGTTGACCTGTGGTTTGAAATAAATTAATTTCCAGCTACAGAAACAATTTCAAATTATTTAAATGTATCTATTAATGCAATAAAAAACAGATATGGATATAACATAAATATTTTTAATTTTATTATATTTAAATAATACTACCACTTCCGGTTTCCGGGTATACACCAAAAGTTGATCAATTCATCATACAGATGCATTAAGTAAATACACCAAATTTCATCAAAATCCGTTGAGCCGTTCATGCTGTACACATCTATACGGACACACAGACGGACGGACGGACGGACAGACAGACATCATGCTAAAAATACTATTTTCTGATAAAAAAATCATTTCTGGGTGGGGGACCGGAATTCTGTCCTTGTCTATGGCCCGAAAATTCCTTAGTCCGGCACTATATAAACCATATCAGCAGATGTCTGCTAGTCAAATGGTGGTCAAATGATATGTACGTAACATTATCAACAACAACAAAAATTTAAAAAAAGTAATTTTCCGACAGCAGCGTCATCTAACAAGGATAGGAGTAAAAACCCATAAGGTTTCAAAAGTCAAATTTGCGTGTCACCCACCTGGTTTCTATCTTATAGACAAATATTTGGATGTTATTTTAATAGTAAATCAAAATCCAAATTTAAAACGTTTATATCACAGACCATCTGGTTTATATTACTTATTACCTAATATATATTTTATAATTGATAATACATTAATCAATTAAAAATGGAACTGGAAAAATTATGAAATTAAAAAAATTTTTTTTTCTTATATATATTAATAGTACCTTGTTCACCGAGACGCTGCTTGGTACTTTAAAAAGATTATTCCTTATGAACTATAAGATTAAGATTATTTTTTAAAATAAATAAACGACAAAATATATGAAACAATTTCAAATCATTTAAAATTTTAAAACATACATTAAAAAAATAGTCATAAGACATACAGCCCTTAAACGTACCTATTAATGCAACGAAAGACAAAAGTATGGTATGTGGATATAATATAATATATATTTCGTAATTTTATTTCAAGCTATACACGTCTATACGGACACACAACGTAGCATAGACAATTAACAAAATGGATGATTTATGGAGATATGTAAAATTCTCCACCTGTGAAATTTGGTGTGAAAACAATACCTTCCCTTCCTATCGTCGGTCGGTAAAAATGTAATTTGACGACAGTAGCGCCATCTAACAATGATAAGAGTAAAAACACATAAGTTTCCGGAAGTCACCCACCAGGTTGCTATCTTAAAGTCAAATATTTGGTTGTTATTTTAATTATAAATCAAAATCCAAATTTAAAACGTTTATATCACATTCCATCTGATTTATATTACTTATTACCTAATATATATTTTATAATTGATAATATATTAATCAATTAAAATGGATCTTTATTCACAAGAAGACACAAAATATCCAATATATATAGGTTATTTTTTATTTCTATGTTTTTTTCATCTAAAGTAATGTTAATTGTCAGTAAAATTATTTTTTTAAATATTATTTGTACTTAAATTGAATTATAAAATAATAAGATATATAAAAATATAATCATTTAAAATAAGGAAAACAATTCTTTTTTAGGTCGTCTATATCCTTGTGTATACTGTCATACTAATTTTATAAGTGAGGAATTTTTATGTAAACATCTAAAAAAATGTTTTCATAAAAAAATATTTTCCATTTTCAAAAATGAAGTAAAACTGAAAAAGGATACAGAGAAATATTTAGATGAAAAATTGAAAGAAGAAACTGATTCAATTCATACAGAAGACAAACGCTTTCAATGTAATTATTGTAAAAAGAAATTTAATCAGAAATCACATTTAAATAGACATTTAATAATTCATACAGGAGAAAAACCTTTTGAATGTAATTATTGTGAAAAGAAATTTAATAGGAAATTAACTTTAAAAACACATTTAATAAGTCATTCAGGAGAAAAACCTTTTGAATGTAATTATTGTAAAAAGAAATTTAATCAGAAATCACATTTAAATAGACATTTAATAATTCATACAGGAGAAAAACCTTTTGAATGTAATTATTGTGAAAAGAAATTTAATAGGAAATTAACTTTAAAAACACATTTAATAAGTCATTCAGGAGAAAAACCTTTTGAATGTAATTATTGTGAAAAGAAATTTAATGATAAATCAAATTTGAAAAAACATTTAATAATTCATACAAGAGAAAAACCTTTTGAATGTAATTATTGTGAAAAGAAATTTAATCGGAAATCAATTTTAGATCAACATTTATTAATTCATACAGGAGAAAAACCTTTTGAATGTAATTATTGTGAAAAGAAATTTAATCAGAAATCAAGTTTAAATACACATTTATTAATTCATACAGGAGAAAAACCTTTTGAATGTAATTATTGTGAAAAGAAATTTAATCAGAAATCAACTTTAAAAACACATTTATTAATTCATACAGGAGAAAAACCTTTTGATTGTAATTATTGTGAAAAGAAATTTAATCGGAAATCAATTTTAGCTAGACATTTATTAATTCATTCAGGAGAAAAACCTTTTGAATGTAATTATTGTAAAAAGAAATTTATTCAGAAATCAACGTTAAATACACATTTATTAATTCATACAGGAGAAAAACCTTTTGAATGTAATTATTGTAAAAAGAAATTTAATCGGAAATCAAATTTAAATAAACATTTATTAATACATAATGTTTGAAAAATAGGCTGAATAATGAAAACAAGATTTTCTTTAAATATAGCTTATATACTTTATAGCACAAATTATAGTTTAAATCAATAAAATTCTGATTTATTTAACTTAGTATTTATATTTACTATTTTATTTGCTCTATTACTAAATACTTTATTTCTAAATATCTATTACATTTAAGAATCCTATCATTTTATTATCCATATGTTAATTTATTTATTATTCTTTATACAAATCTAAAATATTCTTCTACTAATCTATAATTGTAAATAAAAAAGAAAATTTATAAAAATCCTTATTTTTAAGTTTTACACTAGAAAAGCATTTTGAATTTAATTTAATCACATTTAAATTGTCATTTACTAATTACTAATAATAATACTAAATATTAATATTTAATAACCGCAGAAATTAAGTCTTTCTGACTGGAATTTTTGACGTTATAGACTCAAAATTGGCTGAACCGATTTTGATGAAATTACATCACAATATTCGATAATAATAATTGATCTCATAATTGGATTTTCAAGTAAGATTTTAATATGGGTGGACAATGTATAAAGGGACACCTGAAGAAATGTGGATGTTGCAGCCAAGAACTTTCGAGTACCGTATAGCCACAGAGGTAGATAGATAGATATAACATACTCAATAATAATATATAATTTATTTACTGGTTAAATTAAAATATATTTTAAGTAAAAACACAAAAGCAAATGAATGTTTTATGAAATAAATAGATACATTTAAATTATTTGAGAATGTTTCAAAACGTTTAGAAGATTTATCTTTTTTTAAAGAGGGAAAAATTAAATGACGTCATAAATTTCGTCAGACCGCGCTTCCGTCCCTGTATTTGGTTGGAAGTTTATATGTAAAAGGTTTGTTTTGATTGAAACAAAATAGATGAAAACCTTTTACATATAAAAGGTTTGTTTTGATTGAAACAAAATGGATGAAAACCTTTTACATATAAAAGGTTTGTTTTGATTGAAACAAAATGGATGAAAAACTTTTACATATAAAAGGTTTGTTTTGATTGAAACAAAATGGATGAAAAACTTTTACATATAAAAGGTTTATTTTGATTGAAACAAAATGGATGAAAACCTTTTACACATAAACTTCCAACCAAATACAGGGACGGAAGCTCTTTAAAAAAAGATAAATCTTCTAAACGTTTTGAAACATTCTCAAACAGAGAGTGTTCATGTGTAGGCAAATCATTGAAAGGGTTGTGGTGATGGTAAATCTCGATTCGTTTGAAGTGAGTGTCGGTTGATATGCTGTAGTTGTTCATAATGAAATAATTAAACAATTCAAATCATTAATAATCTGTTGTTGTTTGTTTATATTAATAGAGCCAAAAGTTTATTTTTTATAGTAGATTCATTTTTTTAATTGATTCGAGTTGTGTCAAGGTGTTTCATTGTTAAAAGAAAAAGATGGATTGGTAAGGGAGAGAAAATTTTTGAATTTTTTTTAAAAAAAAAAAGAAAATTTGTGATTAAATGTTAAATGATCTAAATGCAAATTACATAGAAAATTAATTTTTTGTTTAAAAATTTAAATAAAATCAAATTTAAAAAAAAAAATGAAAAAATGTTTAATTGTCAAAATTGTAATTAACTAAATTTTTATTTTATATTTTGGAAAAAAAATATACAATTTTTCAAATAATTTAAAAAAAAAAAAATAATAATAATAATAAAATAAAAAATAAATGAAAATTTGTTTATAATTAGTTTGTAAGTGTAAATATTTAAAAAAAAAAAACTGTAAACCTTATTGTAAATATAATAAGCGGGAGTGTCCTCCCCTAGACTTTCCCGCATATAAATAGGTATAAAGAGTTGTGAATGAATATTTAGAATGTGTAAACTTGGTATTGATAAAGAGCCAGTTCGTATTAGTTTATTGGTGTCAAATTTGATATTTGGTAACATTTATATATAAATATATATATATATATATAGAATAAAGTGCTACTTCCGGTTAACTGATATTTTAAATGTAAAAAAAACAGATATGGATATAATATAAATATTTTTAATTTTATTTTATTTATAATTTATATATATATATATATATATATATATATATATATATATAAGGGCTGGCTGTGACGTCATGAAGTGCTGGGTCACGTCATATAATTTTAAATTAAGAAAAAACTAATGAAGATGATTTTTCTTGAGGATAAAACCAATACAAAGTGCACAACACGTGGAGATATGTCCTCACGTGAAATTTGATATGAAAATAACCCTTCACTTCCTCTCTTCGATCGGCAATACTAGCACTTCCGGTTTCCGGATTTGCACCAAAAGTTGATCAATTCATCATACTGATGCATTAAGTAAATATACCAAATTTCATCAAAATCCGTTGAGCCGTTCAAGCTGTACACATCTACACGGACGGACGGACAGACGGACATCATGCTAAAAATACTTTTTTCTGTTAAGAAAATGCATGATTCGTGGAGATATGTACCTAAAAATATCCACAGGTGAAATTTGGTGTGAAAACAATACCTCCCTTTCTCGGTCGGTAAAAAGGAAACGCTACTTGTATAGGTAGTCAGATCATGATGAAATTTGGTATCTGAATTTTTTTCATATTTTTAAATCTATATACAAAATATGAAACAAATATCTCGAAGCAAACTGGTACTTTACTTGAAAGGTAAACGCAACCAGTGTAGGTAAAGTACCACTTCCGGTTAACCGATTTTGACGAAATTTTGATAGAAATCTACAAACTGTGAATAATATCGGTGTACCAAATTTCGAAGTCCTAGCTTGATTAGTTTTTGAGTAAATTTGCTTACAGACATTACATACATACATACATATACACAGACATAATTCGAAAAATGGTATTTTCCGACTCAGGAAGGTCTAAAACGTCAAGATCTAACGAAATCTCGAAGTCGAAATTTTTGACGATTCCAATACTTCCCTTATACGAAGTATGCGGGAAAGTAAAAATGTAAATATATTGTGTATATAATATCCACAAACTAAAGTGCTAGTGAATTTGAAGTGATATGTGGTAACTACCATCCACAAACTAAAGTCCTAGTAAATGTGAAGTGCTGTCTGGTAACTACCCGGGTCATCAACAAAATAAAAAAATTTTTTGGGCCCTTTCATTTCCCCAAATAAATTTTTTTAATCGGAAACAGGGGATGTAATAATATTTTAAAAAGATTATTAATCCTTAAAATAAAATAAAAAAATAAAATTTATTTATTTAAAAATAAATTTATTTTTGGAAAGGATTATGATTGTAATACGTTTCCCCTGAAGAGACGAGTTGTTGGAAAGGCAGACAGGCATTCGTTCCGTAGCTAGCGTCCCGAGTAGATGGACTTTATTGGAGGAAAAAAGGACCACCATTCACCAGTCCACTGATTATCGCTTATATAAGGACCGGCTACATCATTTACAAGAAATATTGTGTTTTCAAGAAGGATTGTTTTTTATTTTAATTTTTTTTAATCTAAAAATTAAAAAAATTTTGTTTCACAACAAATATTGTCTTCTCTCTAATTTTTATAAAATGTCTTTAATTCTTTTTCTATAAAGAATATAAAAAAATTATTCTGTATATAAAATTATAATTATTAGATTTATACATTTAAATCTAAAGGTTTTAAAAGATTTATATTTAAATCTAACGCGGTTTTAAAAGTTTATATTTAAACATTAAATATAATAAATCTTATAATAAATTTTTAATTCTTAATTTTAAATTTAATTTTTTTCTCTTTTTTTTAGTCCAGATCTCCGGGTCAGTTCACGCCCATTCAAAGTCCAACCTTGTCCAATACACATCTGTGACTACAAACTTTCTTTTTCTTAAAAGTTTGCGTGAAGCAATACGGCTCAAACGATCGGAATTGTGGAAAAATAAATTATAGATTCTGCATCACGATAATGAACCAGCTCACACATCATTGCTTGTTCGTGATTTTTTGGCCTAAAACAACAGCGTAATCATGCCTCAACCACCGTATTCACCAGATTTGGCTCCCTGTAACATTTTCCTATTTCCAAAAATTAAGAGATCAATGAAAGAAAAGCATTTTGCCATAATTGATGAAATGAAGTTGGAATCGAAGAACGAGCTGACGGCCATACAAAAAAGCGCATTTCAGAAGTATTTCGACGATTGAAAGAAGCGGTGGCATAAGTGCATTATATTTGAGGGGAATTACTTTGATGGGGACAAAATGGATATTGATAAATAAATAAATACTTTTCAAAATAACTCAAAATTCACTTTTTCTTTTGAACAAACCTCGTTTATATCTTGTATATATATATATATATATTATCATCAATATCTTTAATTATTATCCAACAATTATATTGACTATCCAACGTGGGATTCGAAATATTTATCAACTTTTTATAATTGCACCCAACGTGAAACATTAATTATTAAACAAAATATAATAAGAGTTATTTTATAAAAACAATTGTGGAACTTTTGTTTATATAATGTTTATATAATTTGCCCCCCTCGTGTTAATTTTTCATTGAATTTATATATATATATATATATATATATATGAGTAAACTTTTTAATTTATTACTATCTCGGCAGAGATAGTATTGCGATCATGAAAATTTTCGATGTTGAGATTTTGATGTTTTTATACGTTTTGAAGGTTCCTGAATCATTTTCACTAAGGTTGAGAAAAATGTCTGTGTGTGTGTGTGTGTGTGTGTGTGTGTGTGTGTGTGTGTGTGTGTGTATGTAGGCAAGATTACGCAAAAACGGTTTGAGCTAGAATCATGAAATTTGGTACATGGACATTATTCAAAATTCATAGTTTTCTATCAACTTTTGAGAAATGTAGCTCAACCGGAAGAGGGTCATTACCTACAACGTTTTGATTTTTTTTCCTCTAAAGTGACCGTAAAAATAAAGATATATGTTTGATAATTTTTCACATGATTAATAATTGTATAAAACTGCTATATATAGAATTTCAGCTTGATTGATTCGCTGAAATTACCAGAATTAATTTTTTAACACTGCAAATCTCACGCGCCAACACGTGACGTGGTGCCATCAACAAAAAGCCAAACATGCGCTGGTTTAATATTTATTATTTATTATTTATAATTTATAATTAATTAAATTTAATTTAAATATAATATATTATGTTATTTAATCCAATTCAAATTGCGAGATAGTCGAGTGGAGACACTCCAGCTAATTTTTATTTTCCATTGGGATGTAAGTATTCCGACCTTTCTTACGAAAATTCCACTTTGGTTAAATATAATAAATAATAAATGATAATAATCTTATGAAATGTGTAAATCTTCAAGAGTCTCTCAATCTTACATTGATAATGAAATGTTGATTTAAGATTCGTGTATGATCGGTTATTTCCGGAACAAGGTCCACTTAGCATTTGATGAGGCTAATTATCTATCGGCTGTAGTCACTTGACAACTCAACAACAGCACACACCGACATACAATATGTCACACATTTCCCATACCACCGACACGTTAATCTTCTTTGTCAATGGGAAAAAAGTGAGTAACAATTGGATATTTAAAATAAAACACGTGATAATTAAGAATGATTACAAAAATTTAAATTATTATATATTATTTAAAACTACGTATTCATAATATTTGATTAAAATTAAAAAAAATAATAAAATAAAATACTTTTACGCATTAAAGAAATTGATATTTTGCATATTTTAAATTATATATATATATATATATAATATATAATATATAATAATATAAAAATATATATATAATAATAATTTATAATACACAATATATATAGATAGATATATATAAATAGATATAAATAAGGAAAAATTACTTTTAATAATATTTTTAACTTATGTTTATTTTATTTATTATCTAATTAAGATAGTATTAATTGATTTTACAATTGATATTTATTTAAAATCTAGATTACAAACACTTCAATGAACCGATTAAAAATCAGATCATAATATGCTTATGTTATCCTAACTCAATTAAGTAAAAAAAAATATGTAATTAAAAAGAAATGAAAGGAAAATTCCATACAATCTCGTAATAACAAGTCCTGAATATAAATAAATGTGTGCCAGGGCAAAAATAATGTAGAAATTTCATGATATTTTATTTTGTTGAAATAAATTATTACTAATTAATTTGTCTTAAATCCTTTTATATAATACTGATTTTGAAATTTTGAAATGATAAGAAAAAAAAGATAAGACAAATGTGACTATTTATTATTAATTGTTCTGTTTTTTCTTAAAAAAAAATTAAAAGTTAATTACTACTAAATTAAATTTTGAATTTTATGAAATAAAAAAAATAAAATATGAAATGAATTGATGAGTTTCGATCCATCGATATTAAAATCGTCAGATAAGGATTATAATTATATTAAAATTATAAAGGATAAATTTTTTTTATCATTTTATATCAGACTATTTTTTCATAAAAAAAATTAAAAGTTAATTACTACTAAATAAAATTTTGAATTTTATGAAATAAAAAAATAAAATAGGAAATAAATTGATGAGTTTCGATCCCTTGATATTAAAATCGTAAGACAAGGATTATAATCATAATAAAATTTTAAAGGATATTTTTTTTTATTGGTATAAATTTTATTTTCAAAATTTTTTTTATCATTTTACATCAGACTATTTATTTATTTTTAATAAATCAATATGTTTAATACAAATTTTGTTAAATATCAATTGGAAAATAAATTAAATAAATCCTATTTATTTATAATTACCATAAATGAACTAGGCCGATAGTAGGCATTTTGTAATTGTGAAATCAACATACTGATAATCATTAAATAACATTTTCAACGAACTTTTAGTTCGTTTATAAAATCTATATGACTGTGTGTCTGTCGCCAAAAATTTTCGATTTTTTAAATTTTGATTTTGGATTCGAGTAGAGCTTAAAAAAGTGTAAATGTAAATGTAAGGTCTTGGTTTTTTAAAATTCGGTTTATATTTATATATTGTAATTATAAATCTTGAAAACATTTTAAAAACATTGTTTCTTATTTTGATTAAAATTACATTTTCATTCTGTAAATTAAATAATTTTATTTCATTTAAATAAATATCTATTTTTAAATATTTTTTGCTCTCTACATTATTTATCATATAAATTGGAATTATTTATGCAATTTTGTGATAAATATGAATAAAAGTTCGTTGATAGTAATGCTTCCTGGCATTCCCAGATGTTTTTATATTAGAATATATATTATTATTAAATTCACATATATTAATTAAATTATAATTTAGAATTGTTTTAATTTTTTTTTTTTAGGTAATTGATAAAGATGTTAACCCAGAATGGACTCTTTTATATTATCTAAGGACTAAATGTATCCTTTTAATAATTTCATACCATTGACAAATTATATATTATTGAAAAAATATATTTAAATTGTAAATATCAAATAAATGTATAATTATTAAATTATATTTTATATAATTACAATATTTTGCTTTAATTAATTAATATGTTCACTATATATTTAATTTAAACTTTTGAAAAATATTCAAAATATTTGATTATAAAAGGATTTTTATTAATTTTTAAAATTATTTATTTTTATTTGAAAAATATCGATAAAGCAAAAAAAAAAATTAAATAAAATCAATTTTGTTTAAATTCCAATTCAATTTGATTTTTTTTTCCATCACTATTTTCCTTAAATTCTACTATTTAGTACATCTTACAGGAACAAAATTAGGATGTGCAGAAGGAGGTTGTGGCGCTTGTACGGTGATGGTTAGCAAGATAGAAAGAACAATAAGTCCTCCTGAAATTCAGTATCCTTTAAAAAAGATTCATTTATGAAATGTTTTTGATTCTCTCTCTCTCTCTCTCTCTATATATATATATATATATATATATTTATATATATCCTACCACATATTTGGAAAAATCACTATACAAACTATTATGAATTTCTGAACTCCCTCCTGACATCAAAACATGAACCATTCCCAGAGAAAAATTCTCATGAATTCCTAAAACATACTACCTCACAAAAAAACATAATAGAAAATTCATTATAAAGTAACCCCACTTCTCTCTTTCCATCATTTCAATTCCCTCACACAAAAACTTACCCAACACAAAGTCAAATTTCTCCAAACATTAACCAAAAAAGTATTAAAAACAATTTCCGCTCCCTAGTACGCCAAAAATTCCAAATCAATCCAAACGATCTGTTAGTAATCTATGATATAGTTTCATTTTTTACCAAAAACCATCTAAAACAAATCTTTAATATCCTCAAAAATTACATATCTCAATCCACTCTTTCACCCATTCAATATTGCATTTCCAACACTTTTCTCTTACAAAACCAGTTCTCCAAATTGAAGAAGGACCAATGGGATCACAATCTTTCACAAGTCCTAGCCAATATCTTCAATGTAGTATCTAGTGGACCATTCACTAGAAACGTCTACATTAAAATCTACATGTTGGCTCAAATACGTGAATAACCAAGACGGTCTATGTTTGTTTGTATCAGTCAGTAGTGCCGGAGAAGCTTCAAAACACAGAAAGTCGCATATTACCCATCCATTCAATCCAAAATAGCAACTATGACTTTGGGTCACACAGACTTTGACCCAGAATTCCAAAATTCTCTTAAAAATGACACCGAAATCTCATCAAAATTCGTGAAAACAATCCGGAATTAACATTTCATAATCAAAATTTCCATGGATCCCTAAACCAACATTGACAATTATATAGAATAAAAACTGAAAGGTTTCGCTAGTTTCAAATTTCTTAAATGATACGATTGATTCCTTATCGTGAAGTCATTATGCTGTAAATGCATGTCTTGCCCCTATTGCCTCCATGCATGGATTGGCGGTGACCACAATCGAAGGACTCGGTTCAACCAAAAGAGGACTCCACGCTGTTCAGGAGCGTCTCGCTAAGTCTCATGGATCGCAATGTGGATTTTGCACACCTGGTATTATAATGTCGATGTACACTCTTTTACGAGAAACAGTTGCTAATAAAAATGATAAAAATGCCCGACCGAATTATGATGAAATGCTTATTGCTCTTCAAGGTACAATATTCCTCTTCTTATTTGTCGTCTGTTCTAAAACTAATCATATTTCTTTTTATTTGATTTATGTTTCAGGAAATCTTTGTCGATGCACAGGCTATCGAGCCATTTTTGAAGGATTTATGACATTTTTAGTTGATGATGAAGAAGAATTTTTAAAAATGAATAGTAATAATACTAATTCAACATGTGCCATGGGTGAAAAATGTTGTAAAAATGGTTTTTCATGTGGAAACAAAGAAGAAGATGAAATATTATTTGATACTCGTGAATTTTTGCCATATGACGCTAGTCAAGAGCCTATTTTCCCACCTGAACTTCAGGTAAATTATTTATTTTATTATTTAACTCTTTAATTATTAGATAAAAAGATTAAAATTGCTGTTCTTAAAAATTATTATTAAACTGAAATACTTTTAAGAAAAATAACTAAACTATCTCTCTCACTTGAAAGTCCTTGACCTAACAAGTCACATTCCTCTTGGAACTATCCACTTTCAATCCTATACTCTTTTCTTACACCAATATTTATATTAACAGGTCTTTTCCTAATTTATTTCGCCATAAATAAACTTCACACTAATCATTCCACACCCATTCGACCTTCTTGTTTTTATGATTCTTTGAATATGCATAGAGATCATGCAATTTTTATCTTGACCTATAAACACATTTCGAAGAATTGTATTTTTATACCTCTTGAACCTATTCTTGTCATTGATCAGTATTCACATCCATTTAATTAATATAATCTAATAATTAGTATAATAATAATAAGATAGTAAGAACAATCCCATTGCAACCTTCTTGTTTTAATATTTCTATATTTGAATGTGCATAGAGATCATGCAAATTTTTCTTGACTTATAAACATTGCGAAGAATTTTATTTTCATACCTCTTGAACCTATTCTTTTCATTGATCACATCCATTTAATTAATATATTCTAATAATTAGTATAATAATAATAAATTAGATTGTAAGAACAATTTTATTAAGATGATGATACATTAAATTAACCTTATAATTTAATTTATGTAGATTGATTGAAATAGCTAATTAGAGTTTTTAAACTAATGTCATCAAGTTTTCAATCTATTTTATTATTTCAATTAAATAAAATATAAATAATATTGTAGGTCTCCAATGAATTTGATAAACAATATCTTTTAATTCGTGGGTCTGATGTGGAATGGCATCGGCCAACATCGCTAGCTGAGATTCTTCAACTAAAAGAAAAGCATCCAACAATGAAGATCATTGTTGGAAATACGGAAGTAGGTCAGTTTCTCTTTGATTCATGTAGTTCAAATCTAATAAATTCGATAAAATTCATTAATCAATGTTTCAATATTAAATAATTAATATATCAATTATCGAATATTTATCAATGATAAAATATTATTTTTTTAATGGTTTACATTTGTAGATTACAACTTATTACATACTTCAAAATAAATGATATTTTTTCAAATATTTATTATATCGAATTAGATAACTTCTTGATATATTATATTCTTTGGATAATAATAAAATTCAATTAAATACATTGAAAAAAAAATTATAATAATTTAGATATATAAAGTTTAAAATTTAATAATTATACACTCTCCTCACTCTTTCTTTCCCTAATTTTATTTTTATTTTATTTTTTTAAATTTTCAAATCTTTTTATACAATTTCTAATATTTTCCATTTTTTTTTTGTTTGTATTCAGGTGTGGAAGTTAAAGCTCGGCGTACATTTTATCCAGTTCTTGTGCAACCTACACAAATTCCTGAAATGAACCGATTTGAAACAGATAATTCAGGGGTAATTATTGGCGCAGCAGTGACCCTTGAAAAAATAGAAACAAAATTTAAACATTTGATAGCTTCTATGCCAGGTAATAGGAATCTTCCAAGATAATTTATAATTCTTAATGATTTGAATAATTTTAAATGATTACCTTATTTATCGTATATTAATCAGAATGAAAACAATGCATCTATTTGCTCCATCTCCAATAATTAAATGATAATTTTTATGAAACCATCCCCTCTCCCTCAGTTTCTTATTTTACCTGAAAATTTAGTTTCCCTGTTAAAAACATATTTTTTATTTATTGAAGAAATGGAATCGATTCATAATAATATTTCTGTTCTGTAGTCTTCTATTATATAAAAAATATTTTTTCTATTAATATATAGATTTCAAAATATCAATCTTTTACAAATTTAAATTTCCAAGCAGTTGAAATAATTAAATATTATATATATATTTATTTATTTATTCTTTTTTTAATTTAGAAAGTAAAACACGCATCATGAGATCTATCGTTGAAATGCTTCATTATTTTGCTGGAAAACAAATTAGAAATGTTGCAGTAAGTAAAAATAATTTTGAATTTCTAATTATTAATAAATTCAATTATTATTATTATTAAAGTATAATTTTGATATTAACCTATTCTCTATACTCAACATTTGTTGGTGATTTTATTTTTTAGAACCATTTTTTTTTTTTTTAATTTATTCCCTTCATTCTGATCGGGATTTCTATTAGTTTTGCTAGAATAATGGAATGACCATCTAAATAACTAATACTAGTAGTCAGTGGCGTCGGGCTGGGGCACGTGCCCCCCCCCCAAAAAAAAAAAAAAAACATTGTGCAAAAAATAAATTTAAAAGTGATTAGTTTTGTAACTGAGAACCCAAAAGTAAAAAACATTTTTAAATTACATGTAAGTATAGTATAAACGTTATGAATAAATAAATAATTTATTTTGTCAAAATTTTTTCCGAGGGAGACCCCCCTGCCCCCCAACATACTACGCCACTGCTAGTAGTATAATTTGACTATTGATATAATTTAATATGAACTAATTTATCTTTATATACTTAGGCGATTGGTGGAAATCTTATGACAAGCAGTCCAATTTCTGATTTAAATCCAATATTACTCTCTGCTGGTTGTATTTTGGAACTTCACAGTAAAGGTACAATAGTTATATTATAATTGATTTGTTTTTTTGTAATTTAAATATGATCCTAATTATTTATACAATTTATATTGTAGCAAATGGAATTCGTTACGTTGAAATGAATTCTAAATTCTTTACCGGCTACCGACGTAATGTGGTCCAACCGGACGAGATATTAATTTCTGTTAAAGTTCCCTTTACAAATGAACGACAAGCTTTTGTTGCTTATAAACAAGCCAAGCGACGAGATGATGATATTGCGATTGTGAATGCAGCTTTGAATGTCCAACTTGATAAAAATTCGAACAAAGTAACATCATGTCGTTTGTCTTTTGGCGGTATGGCTCCCATAACAGTTATGGCTGTTAAAACTTGTGAATTTTTAATCGGAAGGTAACTTCACAAATATTTTGTTAAAAATAGACCTAAATATTATTTGTTATCAGAATTTGTTGAGAAATAACATTTATAAATATATTATATATTATATATATATATAAGTTTGAAAATAATGAATTATTATTTTTATTTGTTAAAAGCATATTATAATTACAAAAATAAAATAATACATACACAAGTCGATTGATTAAAAATCAAAGAATGCACTCAATGTAATGAGTAAAAATAAACTTTTGATTCTAGCTGTATATTACAAGCCTAATATATAATCAGTGGCGGATTAAAGGTCCAGAGCGCCCTAGGCAATCACTTTATCGGCGCCCCTGTATCGGCCATAAATGCCCATCATAATACTATAAATTTTAAAAATTCTGAGCTCGCGCGCCCCTTGTAACTACACGCCCCTAGGCACGTGCCTAGTTTGCCTTACGGATAATCCGCCTCTGTATATAATAATATATAATATTCTATTTAAAAGATTAAAAGAAATTAAAATAAAATGAAAATAGAATCTTTTAGTTAACTTCCATTGTTAATTGTTTTTGGTAAATCCTATTTACTATGATTTTATTCTTAGAAATAACTAATAAATTATGTTAATATATAAAAAATGACTGTTTAATTGGTCAAATTTAATAAACAAATTTCGAGGCTTATATGAGAAAAGATTGTGTAGAGCGAGATTTTCTCTATATATTATAATATTATTTCAAATTATAATCATACCTTTATTTTTTTAGAGAGTGGTCCTCTGAGACCATTGAATTAACTCTGAATCAACTTTTAGAAGAAATGCCCCTTGATCCGGGGGCGCCTGGAGGAAATATATCATACAGGAGAGCTTTGACACTCAGCCTTTTCTTTAAATCCTACCTGACTTCTTTAGTTCAATTGGGATATCAATTACCTCCTGAACAAATTTCTGGTACAGAAACATTGAAAACACCGAAACTTAAAAGTTCACAATATTTCCAAATTGTATGTAAATTAAATATATTTTTATATTGATATAATATATTAAGTTACACAAATTTAATTATAAGATTAAACAGATAGGTTGTAATTATTATTTTGAAATTCAAATAAATTTAATTAATACTCGACAAACGATATTGATATAAACTATATGACGAGAATATTTTATTATTAATTAATTGATTTGCAGTTACCGAAAGATAAAGTAGATTCAAGTAAACTTTGGATGCCTGATGTTCACAAATCTGCTTACAAACAAGCTACAGGCGAAGCTATTTATTGTGACGATATGCCCAAATTTGAAAATGAATTATATCTTGCTTTGGTAATAAGTACACACGCCCATGCTAACATACTTAAAGTGGATGCTTCTAAAGCTCTTGCAATGCCAGGAGTCCATGCGTTTTTCTCCGCCAAGGTTGCAAAATATAAATTTTGAACAAACAAATTTTAATTTCTATTTTTTTTTTGTGATATTATTATTGATATTTTTATTTTTTTAGGATATTTCACCAAAACTGAATAGATGGGGACCTGTTATACATGATGAAGAGGTGTTTGCTAGTTCAAAAGTCGAATGTTTTGGACAGGTCATTGGAGCGGTGGTTGCAGATGATCAAATCATTGCTCAAAAGGCTTCCAAAATGGTTGAAATTGAATATGAAGATATCCAACCTATTGTCATATCAATACAAGTAATAAACAATAATTTCATAACAATTTTAAAAATATTTAATGTTAAAACATATTTATAATGAGATTCGAAATTAATATTGATTAATTTTTGATTTAAGTAATAATTTTTTAAAAATAAACTAGATGAATTTTGGAATATGTCTATTTATATTATTTATTCTAGGATGCCCTTGAAGCAAAATCTTTTATTCCGAATAGTTATCGGAAATTAAGTGACGGTGATCCGGAGAAGGGATTTAAAGAATGTGCATATATAGCTGAAGGAGATGTTCATATAGGTGGACAAGAACATTTTTATTTAGAAACTCATTGTACGATAGCAGTTCCAAAAAAAGAGGATGATGAAATGGAAATTTTCATTTCAAGTCAAAATCCATCAGAAGCTCAGGTATTTAAAAATGTTTATTTATTATATATTCAATATAATTGTTGTTTGTTTGTTTTATAGAAATTGATTGCTGAAATTTTGGATATTCCTTTGAATAGAGTTGTTGTTCGAGTTAAAAGAATGGGGGGTGGTTTCGGTGGAAAAGAGTCTCGATTTTCTCTCGTGATGCTCCCTTGTGCATTTGCTGCACAACGTCTTCAAAGACCTGTACGTTGCATGCTTGATCGTGATGAAGATATGACTATAACTGGAGGAAGGCATCCATTCTATGCTAAATATAAAGTTGGTTGTACTGAAGATGGTAAACTACATGCATGTTCCGTTCAAATTTATAGCAACGGTGGAATGTCTCAAGATTTGTCCATTTCGGTATTCAATTTTAGTAAAATAAAAAGTTTTCCAAATAATTAATAATGTTTTTGTTTTATTTTAGGTATTAGAACGAGCTATTTTTCATATTGAAAATAGCTATAAAATTCCAAATCTTCTTTGTGAGGGTCAAGTTTGTAAAACTAATCTTCCATCCAACACAGCATTTAGAGGTTTTGGTGGACCTCAAGGAATGTTTGTTGCTGAAACTATGATCCGACATTTAGCATTAGTTGCTAATAAACCTATAATAGAGGTATATTAATAATTTTATAATACATTAAAAGAGTACTTTCTTAATGTTTTTTTTTAATCTATCGATTTATTGTAAAAAATCTATAAATTTATGGAAGATCTTCATGTATTTGATGTTGGTTTTCATTAAGTAAAACTTTTTGTTTAACATCTTTAAAATTTAACTATTCACATTAACCACACATTTGTTTGATTTAGTATAAAGTCAGCACACTATCCTATTTTATATTTAATTATCAAGGATTTAAAAGAGATTTAGTATAATTTTCATAAAATTTCGGTATTATTCGTTAACAATGATAAATATTTGTTTCTTCCAAATTTCGTTTTAACTGTATGTTCAACATTCAAAATATATGCTAATACATTTACAACTCATACTAGGAGAATATGACAAACAATGAAAACTAAATCTTGGGACATCAAATACTATTAACTTGTATTCGAAATAATACTGATTCCAATTAAAATAATATGTCAATTTATTAATTATAAATATTATTTTCCAGATGTCATACTTAAATTTATACAATGAAGGAGATTATACTTATTACGGACAAAAACTTACAAACTGTACTTTAAAACGATGTTGGGAAGAATGTCTTGAAAGAGCTCACGTCCAAGAACGTATGGATGAAATTAAGAAATTTAATAAAGAGAATAAATATCGAAAACGTGGCCTTTCAATTATACCAACTAAATTTGGTATTGCATTTACTGCATTATTTTTAAATCAAAGTGGAGCTTTGATTTTAGTTTATTTAGATGGTTCCATTCTTCTAACGCACGGTGGAACTGAAATGGGACAAGGATTACATACGAAAATGATTCAAGTAAACAATTAGCAAATAGTTTAATTATTTAAAGTAATACAAATTTACTGTGATGTCCCTTTTTTCATTATTTTGTTTGATTTTCAACATAACAGAAAAAAACCCGAATAACTTCTATATATACTTTAAATAGTATAAAGACAACACACTATCCTATTTTAAATTTAATTATCATTGATTTAAAAGAAATTTTGAGTTGCATCTTAGTTTTTGTTTAAGAATATGAATTAATTTTAATAAATTTGAATTGACATCAAAAAGTAAAACAATTTACAATATTCATAAAATTATTCTTTATAGCATATATAGTTATATAAACAAAAAATATTTACCTTATTTAATGGTTTTTAATATCAAGGTTTTATTTTATGATAAATTATAATATATTTACATACAATTAATAGACTGAACTATGCCAAACTCATGATTGCCTAACTACCAGGGGCTAAATTTATCTATATATATAATATATATATATATATATATGAAAATTTAATATAAAACATGATTATGACATTTCTTTATAATTAAAACGTTTATGCTGTCATAAATTAAAATATCATAATGTTATATTGTATATTTTAGGTATTTTTATTTAGGATTTTTTAAAATACACATTGATAATAAATAAATAAATGATATATATATATTATAATTATTGATATTTTATGATTTTTACAGGTGGCTGCTCATGTTTTAGAAGTAGATCCAAGCATAATTCATATAGCCGAAACATCTACAGATAAAGTACCAAATACACCAGCAACTGCAGCAAGTGCAGGTTCTGATTTGAACGGAATGGCTGTTATGGTACGCAAAATATAAATATATATGTATATATATATACAATTTAGTAAAAATTATATATTCATATTTAAAGTTAAACTTTTCAAGAATTGATTGATTGATTTATATATATGTTGGTTTAGGTTTCCGTGAATGTTATTGTTATTATTACTATCAAATTTATCAGGGATATAATCACGTATTTTTGTGAGATTGTTTTCTCTTGATCTAAGGATCTTTTTCTGTTGGGGGAACTGTTGATGGTTTTGGGGTGAGAAAACAATCTCACAAAAATACGTAATTATATCCCTGATAAATCTGATAGTAATATATATATATATATATATATATTTTAGAATGCTGCTAAAGTTATTAAAGAGCGTTTGGAACCTTATCGAAAAGCAAATCCTGAGGCAGGATGGGTATCTTGGGTTCAAAGTGCTTATTTTGATCGTGTAAGCCTTTCAGCTACTGGATTCTATCGGTAATTAAAATTTGTTTGCTTTTTATTTTTTAATTTAATTTTATTTTCATTAAAGTTTTTTAAATTTTATTTATGTTTTTTTTATTAATTTGATTCTAGAACTCCAGATATTGGATTTGATTTTGATAGTGGAAAAGGAAAACCGTTCAATTATTACACTTATGGTGCTGCCTTAACTGAAGTTGAAATTGATTGTTTGACTGGAGATCATATGGTATATAAAATATTCCTAATATATAACTATATAATTAAATAAATTTGTATATATGAAGTTTTCAAAAAATTAGATCATAATCAAATAAGCTTTTTTATTATTATAACATTATATATTGTTGATTTTATATTTAAATTTTTACTTAAATAACTTTGATTTTTTTAAAATATTCTATATATCTTTTTAATTATGTAATGTAAATAAAGTAAATAATATATAATATATAATAATATATATTATAATAAAATACATTTGATAAATTTATATTTATCTGAATAGGTTCTAAGTAGTAATATAGTAATGGATCTCGGCTCCAGTCTCAACCCAGCAATTGATATTGGTCAAATTGAAGGTGGGTATATTCAGGGACTGGGTCTATTTACACTTGAAGAAATGATAGTGGGCAGCAATGGCATGATTATATCCCGTGGTCCAGGAGCATATAAAATACCTGGATTTGCTGATATACCTGTAGAATTTAATGTGAGTCTTCTTAAAGGCGCCCCAAATCCAAGGGCAGTTTTCTCTAGTAAGGTAAGTTTGTTGTAATTATGTATACAACCTAGAAACAATCAATATTCTAACTAACTTTTTATTAAATAGGCTGTAGGCGAGCCTCCTTTATTTCTAGCAT
Organism: Labia minor; assembly: GCA_963082975.1. Classification (NCBI taxonomy): domain Eukaryota; kingdom Metazoa; phylum Arthropoda; class Insecta; order Dermaptera; family Spongiphoridae; genus Labia; species Labia minor. Next base: position 65,579,065 of record OY720348.1, read on the forward strand.
CTTCTGTTTTATTTGCAATTCGTGAAGCTGTAGCTGAAGCACGAAAGAATATTGTAGGAAAACCCAATGAATGGTTTGTATTTAATTCTCCCGCTACATCTGCTGCTATTAGAACAACAATTCAAGATAGTATTATGAAAAAAGTAAATAATATTTATAATAAATACAATAATATTATTTCTAGTTCAAAATTTATAATTTTTCCATGTTTTTTAGATTCCAATAGCAGCTCCAGGAACTTTTACACCGTGGAATGTAAAACCTTAATTATAAATACAAAATACCCATTTATAAATCATTTATAAATATTATATATATTGTAGATTAGAAATCAAAAGGGTTCACTATTAGAAATTAATAGAATATAGAAATAATTTAAGTTTTAATTTATATTTCGTTATATCGTAACTATTGTTATATATTTTATTATGTAAAATTTATAATATATATTAAATTTTTGTTAATCATATATTTATATTATAAGCTTAATGTTCAAATAAGAATTTGACAGATTGATATTATTTTAATTAATTAAAATTAATCATTTATTAGATTTGTTCTACAATATACTTAATGAATATTAATTTTGTAGTTAATTTTTTTTTAATTAAATTTTTTAGAATAATGAGTAGACCTATTTTGGGGAGATAATTTCTTCAATCACCGTTCTCGACCCTTTCAGGTCTAAATGTTTTGTATATTAAGAATTATAATTAATCATATATAAATATATTCATCTTAAATATAATTTAATAATTTTAATAATTATTTAACCAATTTATAAGTAAATTATCATTTCTAGTTATTGGAAATTGTGAAATTCTATACGTAATTGTTTTAAATTTTAAATACATTTTTTAAATATTTATCAATGAGGACTAGGATAGCAGTATTTTAAACTATTCAGATCAATTACACATATTGATAAAGTCCCTTGAAACGAAAATTAGTCGGTATAATTTTACAATAATCAATCAAAAAAAAAAAGCTTTGACCTAAACATACAGTATGAGATAAAGGAAAGTCATTAAAAAGTTAGTATCGTTTTAAAGATATTATTTAAGTAATTATATATTCAATTTCAAAAAAAAAGATTAAATTTCAAATTCAGAAATATATAATCTAAATGTAAAAAAAAAGTATTTTATATTTATAAAGTTCTGTATAAATTTGTTAAAATAAGAAAATAATAAAATAACAGAAAAATTTAATAAATCTAATGTATTTACAAGTTATTTGTTTACTCTTAATAATTTAATTATATAATTATTAAATATTATAGATAAATAATTATCTAAATCTATCGAGAATCATTTGCCTTAGTTTTATTAATTTGTTTAATATTGTATTCTGGTCCACGAGTTTACGATATTTAAATTTGCCAGATTTTCGTATTTTTTATTTCAAATTAACAATTATGAAATGACTAAATATTAAACAAAATTTTAAATAAATAAATACATGAATTAGCAAAATAAATTACGATCTATATTGATTAATTATTAGTAATTTTCATTTTTCTTTTTGTTCTTTGTTATTATGTGCTCAAAGGTTGCCAGCACTGTGTTCCTTCATCTGTCTCATCAACTGTCTATCATAAATTTGTCCTTGAGGCGAATTTTAATAATTCGCCTTGTAGCATTTTAGTTTTCGGGTCCACTCACGAGGACGGTCACAGATGTCTGCAATGAGATCATCATGACGTTGCGGATTCTTCATCTCCGGTCCCATTGAACACCTCGGAGAACTGGAAAGCTTTTCCCATTCTATTATCGTGTGGTATGTTCGCTCTTCTATCGAACCTACCTTTTCTCTCTTTTATTCAATTCCTTTGTGGAAATAAATAAACAATAAAAAAATAATCGAAGACATTATTTCATTATCCCCCTCACCTCCACCCTAGTTATTTAATTTATTTTGTTTATCATATATAATTAATTGCAACATATTGATTAATTTATATATATTAAATAAATAAATATCTCATTTGCTTTCTATAACCGGTTTCATACTCAGATTTGCTTCACAAAATAATGAAATTTATTATTTTAAGTCAAAATTCGATTAAAATTTCTTCGGCAATTTCTAATTTATTTTAATAAATTGTTTCACTTTGATTGATTATCAATTTTTAATTAATTAATTTTTTTTATATACATTCTATTATTTTTGCCTAATGAAATGTTGAAATAAAACATTTTTCTTTTCTTTTTTCATTTCCAATTTTCTCAAGATCTCATCATTGAATTTCGAATCTTTTCGCCAAAATGGACGAATTTTGTGGATCTACCTTTTGGGTAAGTATATTTATATTTAAATACTATTATATATATCTTGAAAAATATTTAATTATATATCTAATCATTAACTAACACACTAACTCACTCCTTTTTTTTAGAATTATTTGTAACTAAGTTTTTAAATTAAGATGAATATAAAATAAATAACATATTATTTCTTGACCGGTTGGTTTAAAAGATTTATATAATAAGAACAATTATTTTCTAATTAAATGTTTTGTTTTTTTTGTTTTTTTTTTTTGCTTAAATTTCCTTCAGGTGTAAATCTTGTCAAACAACATTTACTCTAAAACTCTTACTTGTACTTTAATCTATGATTATATTGATTTTATTTATTTATTAATATTTATTTAATCTATGATTTTTTATACATATATAAAATTCATCAAATAATCTATTATTTCTAATCCCTTCAATATTAATATAATAATATAGAACACACATGTTTTTAATCTTTAATTAAATAACATTCATTAAATTAGCATAATCTTATTTATTTTTAAATATTTTTAAATAAAAGTATATATATAAATATTTCCATTTTTTTTATTGATATTTAAAATTATTATTTGTAAATTTAATTATTAATCGCTTTTTTTATTTATTTTTTTACCATCATTTTTCTTATATTTATTAATATTCTTTTTTTTTTAATTATAATTCGATTATTGATACAAAATATTCAGGCTTTTTTTTGAACTTTGAAAATTAAACACCCTTTTAATGTCAACACATTTCACTAATTGTTTCCTAATTCATTAGCTTAATTAATATACAAATATTGATATTTTTATTCCGCGTTTATGTCCATAATAAATTGTAAATATTTATTCCATTATATTCAAACTCTAATTAATCAATTATTTTGAAATTTTAATGAATAATTCTCGCTATTTCGTTATAACATAGAATGACCAGCATTTTTTATTACTATCAATTTTTTAAAGATTACATTTCTTAAAAACATTGTAATAATAATATTATACTTAATTATTTAAACCATGGGTGTCTAAACTATGACCATTCGAGGTCCATATTGCAAAAAAAAAAAAAAAAAAAAAATGCTTGACCGCACATAAATATTTTTTCAACAAATGAAAATAAAATTAACTATAGTAAAACTTCTCTATAAGGACACTTCTAATAGTTACTTCATTCATTTTAATTCACAATAAAAATTGTTTTTAACAGTGTTTTGAGAATGTCCTTATAGAGAGGTTTTAGTGTATATATATTTTTTATTAAAATAAAATAACTTCTTTTTATTATAATTTTTTTATTTGAATTAGATATATGTATAAAATTATAAATGAACAAGAAAAATATTAAAAACATGAATTTTTTTTTAGTAGAAATGAGCAAATTTAATTTATTTTCATAATTTGCGTTTGAGCCGCATCTCAAAGGGTTTTGGGCCGCACTTTAGACAAACATAATTTCAAACATCAAAATAATAAATAAACTATTTATTTTGTTATTTTAAATATAAAGGGTGAGTGGAGTAACAGTTAATGAGGGGCATTTAATATTTATTAATAAACTATTTCATAATTGTCTTAAACTAAAAATGTTCATATGATCAGCTGGTTTGTCCGGATAAATATTCATGGTTTTTTTTTCAATTATTTGTATATATAAAATTAAAACTGTCTTTATTATATATATATAGTAAATATTTTTACCTTCAGGCATTGTCTTCTAATCGTTTTCTATATTTTTTTAATCACTAACACTAATTCAGACATTTATTTTTTTTTATAGTACTAGAATCCTTATATTATATAGGTGAGAAAAATGTATAGATAGAGTCGTATTAATGCACTGGTGTATTTTTCTCGGCCCTATTGATGAATTCATATAATACTGGTTTTTCATCGCGTTTATCAATTCAATTTGTCAAAGAGCTAATAAATAAACATATTTGGCCAAAAATAGAATGTTAAAATAAATTATAGCGTTTAACCATGTAACAAATAAATAAAAATTATTAAAGATAATTTTGAAAATATTCTATAATAATATATATTAATCATCTGAAGATAAATATTGCACCATATTAGAATTTTGAAGGTCAAGAACTATTGTATTGCGCTAGAAATTAACAAAATCACAAATAATAATAATAATAATTACAATATTATTGTGTTTCACGAAGTCTTCTTTAATTTTAAATAATTATATATAAAGGTATATATTGTTTAACATAGAAAAATCAAAAAAAAAAAAATCTCATTTAAATTTTAAAAATATCAGAAACAGGAAAAATAACTATCATTTGGAATTATAAAATTCGAAGAATTCACAAATATCATTTATTTTATTAAGATAAGAATGGCTTGTTATATCATAGTATCTGAAAATGAATAACCATATAAAAAAATAAACAATTTCATTCCATGTTATTTCCGTATAGAGTTAAAATAACACATTTATTTGTCTCTTTACTAATACTATTGAGTTGATGGGTTCATGGCTAAAAGATACATAAATAAATGAGAAAAAATTTCATAGATATCGTTTTATTAATTTTAAAGTAAATAATCCCTTCATTAAATAATTTAACATAAATATAAAATTGTTTATAATCCATTTTATAGTTCCAATTCAACTCATATTTAATTAAATTATTATTCTTAACAAGAGGAATTTAGTGAAATCTTTAATATATATATATATATATTATTACTATCAGATTTATCAGGGTTATAATCACGTATTTTTGTGAGATTGTTTTCTCACCCATTTTGGCGCCATTTTCAAGAGATTATTTAGGTGGGAATATTTTTGGGATTCTGGGTCTTAGTCTGTGTGACCAAGGGTTTATATCGGGATTTTGGGTTGATAGGTTGGGTGGTTTTGTACTCTCTACGTTGCTGTAGAGCTCCGAAGAATCCTGGACAATCCTGAGACTGGCACACGTCCGCACTGGACAACAGCCCGAGGTACAAAACCACCCAAACTATCAACCCAATATCCCGATACTAACCCTTGGTCACACAGACTAAGACCCAGAATCCCAAAAATATTCCCAACTAATTAATCTCTTGAAAATGGCGCCAAAATGGGTGCCGAAACGTCGAGAAAATAATCTCACAAAATATATGATTATATATCCCTGATAAATCTGATAGTAATAATAATAATAACATTCACGGAAATCTAAACCATATATACATATATATATTATCTAAATATTTTACTAAAAAAATAATTTATCTAATAAAATTGAAACAAATTTATTAATTCTTATCGTTTATCAAAATTTATATTATTTATTATGTATTATTCTTAAAAGCACAAAATTATATATTATCATAATAATAATAATGATAATAAATACTTACATAAATATTTAACAAAGGTCTCAAGAGTCAATTCAAATCTTTTATTAAATTTGCAAATGAATTTATATTTGATTCACTCATCGGGTTTTATTTATTTCATTTGCATGTTATGACAACTGAAATGGTTCATTCTTTTGATTGATTATTCTTAGTAAGAAAATCTTTTGAGTAAATTGAATAAATGAATAATTGTAAATGTTATTTATTTATAATACTTTTTTAATATGATATAGATATTATACAATCATTTCTATAAATTATATATTTGATAAATAGTATAAATGAAAATAAATTTATAAATAAGTTTCTGAGAGAGAGAGAGAGTATATATATATTTATTATAATTGTTCTTTAAAAATATTATTCTTTTATTTGTTTTTGTTTTTTTTTATAATATATACTTTGAATAAATCTATTTAAAAATATTCTATTTTTAATATAAATTGTTTTAATTTTTTTTCATTATTTTCATTTATTTATGATTATTCTAAATTCAATTTTTTTAAATAAAAATTTAAATTTACTAATAAGAGAATAATATTTAAATAATTATAATATTTTTATAATCAAAAATTGAATAAATTGATATAAATATATATATTTATATATTATTATCAATAATTTATTATTTTAGTTGACATTTAATATTGTTGAAATTTAGGTGAAAATTTAAAAAAATCAAATTTTTCAGTTTTGAAATATGTCAATCAAAATAATTTAATTTTATATATATATATATCTTAAAATAATTCTGAGATAATTATATAAAATCAAAAACTGAATAAATTGATATATAATTTATTATTTTAGTTGACATTTTTAATATTGTTGAAATTTAGGTGAAAATTAAAAAAAAAATCTTTTAATTTTTTGAAAATGCCAATAAAAATGAATCTATTAAATACATATATAAATGATTCTTATATAATTATTTAGAAAAAAGAACAGAATAAATTAATATACTAATTTTATATTATAACATAAAATTTATTTTTATTAAAATTTCATATTATTTATACTTTTATTTTAAGTTATAATTAATTATTAATTATTCAATATAAATATTTAAAAAAAAACTCATTTTTTTACCGACATACGATAGGAAGGGAAGGTATTTTTTTCACTCCAAATTTTTCACATGTACAAATTTTGATAAAATTTCATATATTTACTTACAAGGGCAGGTTACGACGTGTAATCAATCGATTTTGATGAAACTCAGTGTATCGAAAGGGTATCAAGTCAGAACTTTCTGGGTAAATGGATAACACGCACTATACTCAAGCGTTCGCGAGAAAATCGTAATTGAAAATTGCGAGCGCCTTATGAGCCTTAATGTATAGGCTATTTTCTAGAAGAAGCGCATAGTACAACATCAGCGCGCTTGACTCACACTTTTGACGTTGCTGGTTCAAATCTCGACGAGTGTAATCTTTTTATTTATTTTTTTTTTAATTAATATATTAATACAATTTTTAAACAAAATTGATTATTAAATTTTTAATGTTGTAATACAAACGTTTGCAAAATTGTTCTGTTCTAACAGAAGAAAAACGCGAAATATTATCTCGTGATGATTGTATAAAAATTCTCTCCATTTTACATCACCAATTGTCCGCTCCGATTTTCGAAAATAAGTTAAAGTATGCATGGTTTGCCTCCAAATTAACAAATGAGAAAGAAGTTTTTATGAATGTAAATGAAGTATGTTTTCCGATCGATAATTTGAAAAATCCATGTAACTGTAAAAAAGCGACTTTTATAAGATGTTCAAGATGCCGTGAGAATTACTGTTTTGTTTGTTTTTATGATAAATATGATCCTTCTACTCTTAATCTCTCATCTGTATCCACGAGTAAATAAAATGTGTCAAATTTATTTGTCGTTTATATATTTATTTCCACAAGATATTTACGGATTAACAATAAAATAAAGAAATAAACTATATTTTTACTTGAAAATAAAAAAAAGAAAGTTTTTTAAAAGATTATTTATAATAGATGCTCATATATCAAACTGATATAGAAAATCTTTTAATCTTTTATTTCTTGGAAATAAGCTATCTCGCAATTTGAATTGGATTAAATAACATAATATATTATATTTAAATTAAATTTTTAATTAATTATAAATTAAAATTAATAAATAATATTTATTTGGCTCTTTGTTGATGGCACTTCGTCACGTATTGACCCGTGATTTAGAATGTGTTAAAAAAATTAATTCTGGTATTTTCAATGAAGCTGAAATTCTATATATAGCAGTTTTTTACAATTTTTATTCAAGTGAAAAACTATCAAACATATATCTTTATTTTTACGGTCACTTTAGAGGAAAAAAAATTAAAACGTTGTAGGTAATGACCCTCTTCCGGTTGAGCTACATTTCTCAAAAGTTGATAGAAAACTACGAATTTTGAATAATCCCCGTATACCAAATTTCATTATTCTAACTCAAGCCGTTTTTGCGTAATCTTGTCTACATACACACACGCACACACACATACATTTTTCTCAACCTTAGTGAAAATGAATCAGGGACCTTCAAAACGTATAAAAACATCAAAATCTCGACATCGAAATTTTCATGATCGCAATACTATCTCTGGCGAGATAGTAAAAATTGAATGGTTTTATTGTACCTGGGAATGATGATAACAAATCTTCGAAACTAAATTTTTTTTTTTTATAACCTAAACTATACATTTGTTTAGTTTCAATTAAAATTAATCACCAAAAAACCTGTTTTTTTCTTATATTAGTTCTTTGTATATAATAGACATTCCACTTAACATCTTATCATATCCAAATCATCTGAATAATAAAATACCTTATAAAATGTCTGTTATCTTAAATCGAATATAACCATTCGATTATGAAATTCGCGATCCAAAGAATCATCCATTTTATAACAAACAATTCAATAATATTTATTTATTAAATAAAAATACTAACAAGAATATATTTCGTATTTATTTTTATTTATTTTTTTGTTTTGGATTTTGATTATTAAGAAATTTTTTTTTTTTTTAATATTGTGAATTTTAGTGAAAATCATTTTCCCTTATATATGATATATAAAAAATTATTATTATTTGTTGTTAAATGTAAATCGGTAGCAATCTCTATTATTATTTCTTATGGTAATTATTTACAAAACGGGAATCTCCATAGATTTCTATGAAACTTTACATGTGGATTTCTTGTTTAATTCCAAAGTAACTTTCCTTATAAAATTTTTCCCGGTCTTTTCTAGTATATGAGATAAAAATTATTAAAAATTTATAAGAAAAGTTTCTTTGGAATTAAACAAGGAATCCACAGGTAAAGTTTCATAGAAATCTATGGAGATTCGCATTTTGTAAATAATTGTCTTTATTATATTAACAAATATTATTATATTAATTATTAGATTTAACGATAGGCATTCTTTGAAACAGTATAAGTTATATAAACTTAAAAATATACACCTGAATAAGAATATTATTTTAATATTTAAGGCAATCGTTAAAAATTCGACTCTTTTTTTAGAGATAAAATATTTATTCACTTTATGTGCATTTTTTGGCCATCATTTAATATGTTTTTTTTTTCTTAACTAACGTTACTGAAATTTAGTTTATGTACTAACTATTAGCATAAAGATAATTTATTTCAATTCTAATTCATTTAAAGATCCTAATTAATTATATAATAATAAAATTTGTACATATTAATTAATATTATGATTATTATTAAAATGATTATAATTAAAAGTTATTCTAAAAATTATAATTTTACTGTAACTAATTCTTAAACAGCTGCAGAATACATTAACAACTGAAATTCGCATAAAGTAAATATATAAAAAAATGTCAAAAAGAAAAGAGAATTTGCCGTTTCCTATCTTTGTTAGAATTTTAAACACACTATTCAAATAGATAAGATAGGATATTTACATTTTACACCTTAAGTTTTTATTTCAATTATGATAAAGGGATATACATATCAAGTTTTATTAGTATTAAATAAATAAAATACTTTTTGTTCTATTATGATAAATTAAAACAATATACATATAATTATAATATATCATTTATTTGAAATTAAGAAAATAATGAATTTAATATTTTTTTTTATTATTTGTGGCCTTATTTTATTTTAATCAAATAAATCAATATTTTACAGTTTAAGTTTTTTGTAAAAATAGCAAATGAAAAACATTAATGATTGAACTTTTATTTAAATTTATCAATTCATTTATTTTTCCAATATTAATATTTTATTTAAACAGAGGTAAGTTGTTTACAAAACGGATTAAGGGATTTGGATGAAACTTTGCCAGAGGATTCCTTTTTTAATTCCAAAGAAATTTTCCTTATACAATATTTCTCGATCTCTTCTAGTTTACAATATAAAAATTATTAAAATGGATTAGAAATACGTAATAATAGTAAAGTTATAATAATAGTTTGATAGATAAACTAGTTATGAATGAGAAGCCATTTAGTAAGCTTCCCCCGTTTTGAAAACTTAATTTGAAACTTCTCTCAAATTTTTGCGATTTAGATGGACAGTGTTTTATATTTATTTTTTAAACGAATAGAATTATCATTAATATAATTACTCAGAAAGGTTTGAAATATTATAAGTTTTTTCAAATTACTAATCCTATGAATATATCCATAATCATTATTATTCTCAGATCTTGACACGCCCTTAATCATATTTTAATATTATTAATGATCATTAGTGCAATGATGGTAAAAAAAATATCTTATAAATTTTAATAAGTAACATTATAAATAAATATGTATATTTTTATTTTTATTTTTATTTTTAACTAGCTTCTCAGACCGTCTTTGGGGCTCTTCCCACCAAAACAGTGGGTTCTGTCCCCTGCACCCCCGAAGTATAATATGTATTATTTGATTGAAAGTCTCTATGTAATAGGTTTTGATTTATAAAATTAAAACTTACTTTTTTAACTTATTTGGTCTCCTCACAACCATATTAATTAAAATAAATTCAAATATTTAATTTTTGAATTTAAATACATTTGAATTTAAAACTTGTGAGTCATAATATTTACAATGTACAGAAATATTGAATATTCTTAAGGAGATTAAATTTGATCTAATTTTTGTTGATTTGGTCCGAATCCCCATTGATATTCTCCTAAGATTTGAAAATACTTATAAGTTGCGTCCTACCCCAGTACAATTCATTTACCAATCCAAGTTGCATGGGACACCTAAATATTGTCAAATAATACTTAAATTTTAATATTATAATTAAATATTCAAATTTTAAAGTAATTATAATTTAATTTTTATTTCTGAATTTAATAGCAAGTTGATTTTCAAAATTTTATATATTTTTTATTATTATTAAAATCACATCACAAAAGAGAATTTATTAAACATCTTATATATAAAATTCTCGTGTCACAAAACTTTGAAATGATACTCCTCCGAAACGGCTGGACCGATTCTTATGAAATTTTTTATAAATATTCAGTAGGTCTCAGGGCATGTCAGACTTTTATTAAACCGCTAATTGCTAAGGTGTGTCCAGGGGGTGCTAATTAATTAAAAATAGTTTAGTTACCATACTAGAACATAGAGGCGCTGGTGGCGAAAATTTGGCGGTAATTTAAATTCTGAACAATGTGCAGATAAAAATCTTTTTATATATCTATTGATATTTACAATATCTCAATTGATCTTATTGGCCTTTTAAACTTTGAAAACATTCACATTACGGCTATAATTTAATACTATTAATTTTTAAGATTATGTGAGTAAATCATTTTAATTAAGAAAATTTGATCTCATAATTGGATTTGCACGTAAGATTTTAATATATTTTTTAATATTATTTTTATAGTAGTTTAGTGTTATGCTAATTTCTTTATATTTTATTTTTATTTTGTTTACTTTGTTTTTTTTTTAAATAAATATATAACATTTAAAGAGTCATAAAAAAATTAATCGAGGCAGGAAAAGTGATGGGGTTTGAAAGTAATTAATTTGATAAGATAAAGTAATTAGTATCAGAGAGAATAATATTTGCAAAGAATTTAAATCGAGGTTGCAATCGGGAAATTATTATCAAAGGGGATCAAAATTATTAAATTATTAATTGTATTATATGGGTGGGAGGCATGGTCTATAACCCTGGGAGATGAGAGTAGATTCAGAGTATTTGAGAATAGAATTCTTCCCAGCATTTATGGGCCAAAGAAAGATGAGGACACCGGGGAATGGCGGAGACTGCATAACAAGGAATTGCATGACCTCTATGCATCTCTAGATATAGGTCATAAAATAGGGAAGGCTGGGATCGGCAGGGCACATGGCTAGCATAGGAGAGGAAAGATATAATGGTGGGGAGTTCGATTGGAAAACGTCCGTTTGGAAGACCAATTGTGAACAGGATGGACAATATAGGAAGGAACGTGAGAGAGATGGGACAGGGTAGGAGTTAGATGGTTATAGCTCAGAATAGGGACACTCGGGGGGTACAGGGGGCGGAGCCCCCGTCTAGGTGTGAAGAGCGCCGAAGGCGCTCGGAGCAGCTAGTAATATATAAATAAAAAAAGGAAATCTTTTAATAAATTATAATAGAATATAATCATTTGGATTTAAAACAAATTGAAAAAAATCTTTAGCAATTTTAAAATGGAAAAAATTTAAAACTTTCCCCCCTTTATTTCATTTGTCTAAAAACTCCTATTTTGATTTTTATAAAATTTATAAATCACACACACACACACATTTTTGCACTTAAAATATAGTAGCAATTAATAATTGATTTTAATTAACCTTAAAACAAAAACAAAGATAATATAATTTAGTCATTTCAATTGTTGTTTTAAAAATATTTTTGACTTTATCAAAAACTCAAAAAAATATTTTTTTTTTTTTAAATTTCTTCTTATTTACTATGTAGTAGTTATAATGAGTTCAAATAAATAAAAAAAATTTCATTTGAAGTTTACAAAACATCAAAAAATAAATTGGGAAGGCTGATCTTATTTTTATTTTATTTATTTTGGATGGCATGATCAACTTATATATATTTTTAATTAGTCACACCATATAAATATAAACCCAATCAAAATAAGAAATATAAATTAAGTAATTAAGTAGAATTGAATAATAATTTCATGAAATTTGGAATATTTTCTGAAAAATCAATGAAAAAATGGTACGATATTTTGGTCACCATTTCATGAAGCAGTTTATTCAAGGAAACCCTGTTAGATTTGTGCTAATGCGGTGGTTTATGGTTTGTACAGGATATTGTTACCAAATGGAGGTGTACGATCCTTGAACAATGTGTTTGGGAACCTATGTTTTATAAATTTTTTATAATTCTAAAAAAACATAATTTGATGTTTATAATTTTTTATAATTCTAAAAAATAAAAAAATAATTTGATGTTTTATAAATGCATTTCTTTATTTTACTTGCTTGACCAGCGTTCCTAAATGGGAATATTTATTTTTATACACTAAAAACCCTTTCAAAAATATTTTTTTGTAAAAAATATATATTTTTCTATATTTATCTACATGATATCTAATGAAAAACTGAAAATAAAAATTTAAATATTATAATAATTCTTTGTGTGGGAATTGATAAAATTATTTATTTTATATTCATTATCGGAAATGATTCGACACTTTTTCAGACGGAGTCTGAATGAACTACATGTTGCATTATATACATTTTTAAAAAATAATTTATGTGGTTGTTGACTAGATATTAATAAAATTTAGAGTCTATGTTCAAATTTATGGTGATTAAAAAAAATAATATTTATTTATTTATTTATTTATAATAATACGGGGATTGAAATAATTTGAAAAAAAAAACTTTACATGTCATTGTATAACATGAAATCATAGTATAATCAAAATTACATTATCACTCATTTCGAATGAATGTCATTAGTATTTTAGCATCTCATCAATGGAAAAGAAAATTATTTTAATTTTAACCTCTTCATATATTAGCATCTCAAATGGATTCTTTTATGTGTCTCTTGGATTAACGGGGTTCTTTAAGAAGTTGAATAACAAACTGGAAGCAATGCACATTTTTAAATTCTAGTCAACTTCTGTTGGAGTAGGGGGCATTCATCGAATCGATCTTAGCAGAGAATGCTCACTCGGTAACAAAAAGGAAAAAAAAACTATTCTTTTGTCATTGTCCTATGGCCAAATTCACGAGAGATCAATTCAAAAGAAAAATCATAAAAAATTGGATATTTAAAATTAAAAAAACAAAAAAAAAAACAAACATATGAATGCTTCAAATGCCAAATCGATTAGTAATCATTGTTAGTTATTCTAAGTATAGATCAGGATAGTTTAAATTTATTATTTACATCTTCCAGTTAAATTCAGGGGATATGAATTTGGAGGGAAGAGAGAAATAAGAGTGGATTTAAAATAAATACTAAACCCCTCTAAAAATTTTCATAACTTTTCATACTAACATGAATATCAATAATTATTTTGAACCATTTATGATTTATATCACTTTTATATAATAAATGCTTCAATTGTCAAATCGATTAACATAAATAGAAAGGAGAAAACTGAATTTATTGTTTTATAAAATTCCTACTTAATAATAAATTCAAATAAATTATGAAGACGATATTGTTCTTTTTCTATTTTTGTACAACTGATCGACACGCTCGCTTTCAAAGGCTGTCAAAACAAAACTAGTGAAGGGATTTGACTGAAACTTTGACAGTAGGCTAGTAAAAGAATGTACTACATGATGGTAAAACTCTTTTGTGATAGCAACACCATCGGGCGGTGAGGCTAAGTACTTGTTGAATGACCCTCGTATACTTGTATATTTTATCTAATATCATATTTAGAGTTTAAGATAAAATATATGGTTCTTATAACTACAATTTTTACATGATTAATGAAGTTAATCGATTTGGCAAGTGAAACAAAATGATCAAGTCAAATTCACTCTTCACTTTATGTTACTATTATAGGGAAATTTCATTATCTACATTTGTTATTACAATTACAGCTTAGACCTCATCAAGTAGAAGGCCAAAATCTAAAAATATATAAATAAAATAAATTAGATTTATTATTAAAGATTTTGGTAAATTCATCATTATTTTATTTTAATCGAATAACTGTTATTCATTTCTTCTATCTTCATGTTATAACAATTAAAATTAGAAGAAAAAAAATACTTACACTGAATTTGAAATTTATAAGTATTTACTTCGATTTTGATAGCAATTACAATGTAACTGATTAATATTTTCACTTGTTTTGTAATGAGGCACCAATAATAAACAATTTACTGCATTTAAATGAATATCCTCCAATATCAATTAAAGAAATAGATTGTCTTTAATAAATCATATTAGTGGAATATATATATGTTATTTCAATGAACCTATCAATTTTGTTATATAAAATGATTTAGCTAAACATTTGTTACAATTTTCATTAAAATATGCAGATAAATTCGATTGGCTTCTGAAATAAATTATATACTTTCTTTTCAATGTCAAAAAAAATTCCTATTGATGCTAATTTTTATTATTACAGAAATATTTTTTTCTATCTATCTATCTCTGTGAAAGTTCTTGTCCGTAGCAACCACACTTCTCCAAGGATCCCTATCATGTGCCACCACCGTCCAATCCTTACCCTCTCCGATTTCTCTCACGTCCCTTTCTACATTGTCCACCCACCGCGTCCTTGGCCTTCCAAGCGGACGTTTCCCAATCGGTCTCCCCACCAATATATTTTTCGCATCCTATTCTCAAATACTCTATATCTACTCTCGTCTCCTAAGGTCATAGACCATGGCTCACGCCCATATAATACAAACGACAAAATAATTGTTTTATATATTTTAATTTTGATCCTCATTGATAATAATTTTGACGCGATAAGCCTCTTTACCTCATGATAACAGGCGTTTCCCGATTGCAACCGCGCTTTAAATTCTCGAATATTATTATCCTTCGTGATTACAGAACCTACGTATTTAAATTTTTCTACATTTTGTATGTTTCACATTGTGTGTTAATACTATTCCTCTCTGTTACTAAATACTTTGTCTTAACATTATTAATTTCTAGCCTCACCTCTTTTCCTGCTTCGATTAATTTTCTTACGCTATCTTTAATTGCAATTGCCGAATCTCCTATTATATTTAAGTCGTCTGCATAACCTAATACTTTTAATAAAAATAATTTAGATTCAATTAAGCCCTCTTATACTAAATATTAATAAAATTCGAAAAGTGGAATTAATCGATTTGGCATGTGATGCATTCATATAATACTAATATATATGATTATATATTTTATTTCAGAATACTTCTTTGACCTGGGAGACGTATGATCCTGATTTCACCCCCTGTTTTCAAAAGACGGTCCTTGTATGGGTACCTTGCCTTTTCTTATGGATTTGGGCACCTCTTGAAACTTATTATATTCTTTCGAGTAAAACAAAAGGAATCCCATGGACATGGAAAAATTGTCTTAAATTAGTAAGTATATAATGACACTATGATTTATTTATTTTCTTTATAATTGTTCATTATTTGTGACCCTGCGTCGATGAAATATAATTTGACGAATGCATGAGGTCTCCCATTGATTTAAATTGAACAATTATAATTTTTCATCCATTCTATGAATAATAATAAAATTATAATGATTGTGAGAATTTATTTTAATACATAATCAGTTATTTATTTTCTTATTTTATTATATCACACAATATTATATATCCTATATAAAACTTAGATTAGATTAATTTAATATAAGTATGTATATATATATATATATTAATTTAATATTTAAATAAAAATAAAATTTTCATAATATCTTGTCTTAAATATTATTAAAAAAAATCTTTTTAAATCAAATTGTATAACCTTTTGAATGCTATTTGAAAAATACTTTTTATATAATTATTACTTCACTCCTAATTCATATTAAATTTATAATATGAAATATTCAAATTTTATTTAAACTATTTACATATTATATTAATTAATTCTTTGTTTATATATTAATTTAACATTAATTAGATTATATTTTACATAATTATATATTTTTCCCTTATTTTATTGACTATTTTTTTTTATTTTTATTATTGATAGCTTAAGTAAAAAATTATTTTTAAATAATTCAAATTTTACAAATTCTTATCTATATTTTATATATACGAGGGTGGGGTGAAAAGTTTCCGGCCTGACCAAGAAAAACGAAGTTTTAACATTTTTTTCTTGGTCAGGCCGGAAACTTTTCACCCCACTCACGTATATATATATATATATATATTAAAATTATAATGATATTTTTTAATTATTATATTTACTATTTTCTTTCTAGTTCTTTACTCTTATACTTATAATTCTCTCCGTGGGAGATTTAGCTTTTACTACTTTTCGATCGGACGATAGTATAAAGGGAAAAGTGGATTATTCTTCACCATTTCTTAAAATCATCACATTTGTAAGTATAAAAATAAAAAAAATTCTATTTAATTTTTTTTTTCTATTTTGAATATTTATATATTTATATTCTTTCAGGCACTGAATGGATGCTTTATCGTTTTTAATAGAATAAAAGGACTCCGAACTTCGGGGTTATTATTTCTGTTTTGGTTGTTAATGTCTGTTTGTGGTGCAGTTCAATTTAGATCTCTCTTAGTTCATGTATGTACAAGAATTATTTTTATTTTTCTATCATAATAAGTAATTATCTGAAATATATTCTAATATTAAAATTGAAAAATTAACATTATTTTTTTTTTTTTTTTTTTTTTATTTAAATAATAATTTTTTAATATTATATGTAGAAATTATTATTTACAATTTATTTATTTTATTTTAAGGGTGAAATGTTTGAAGAAGAATCTCAATGGCCTTTTATTAGCTATATGATGCAATACGCCTTAGTACTTGTTATATTATTCATCAACTGCTTTGCAGATGATCCACCATCTTACAGTGAATATCTCCCAGTAGATGTAAGTATCCCCCCACCCTCTCCACAACTCCCATACTAATATACAGTTTATAAATTAGAAAAAAAAAATTTCCTTTAAAGAGTGATTAAATTAAAATAAGATTAAAAATCAATTTCAATTATAAGTCTTCTGTTTAATTATAAAGTAAATATATATATAATAAATTTGAATAATAGTCTCATCTTCAACTCGAATATAAATAATCAATTAAGTTCAAAGAAAATTTTTCTTTTCTAAGTAAAAAAAAAACGGTAGGAGAGAATAATTTTTAAAAATTAATTAAATTGGGAAAAAAATTTCTTGTCTATTCACTTTTTAAAGACCATTATTATAATTTGTATTGAAATTTTCATTTTTTTTTTCTTTATTTACTTTCAATTTTTTTCAAATTGTATGTTTAAATCAATGAATTATATATAAAACAAAAATTTGTAAATTGTATATTTGAATGATCAAATTATTAATTATTTAAAAAAACATTTCAGAAACCATGTCCAGAAGAATCAGCCTCATTTCTCTCAAAAATATTTTTTTCCTGGTTTGACTCTCTGGCCTGGCTTGGATTTAGAAAACCATTAGAAACCTCTGATTTATGGAGTATGAATCCTATTGATTCTTCAGCTGAAGTGGTACCAGCTTTTGATAAATATTGGGAAAAATCTTTACGAAAATCTATAAAGTATGTTATTAGATTATAATACATATATATATATATATAATTATAATTAATTAATCCTTTTAAAAAATAGTTTGTATATGTAAATATATTTAAATTATTTATAATTGTTTTTTTTTCTCTTTATTATGCTTAATAAGAAAATTTTGGATAAACTTTGGGTATGTCTATTCATATTCATTCTTCTTGTTTTTTTTATAATTATTTCAATATTTAAAAAAAAATATCAAATATGTATTCGTAAGAGAAAATTAATTATTTATTTTGGTTTTAGTGTTGCCTCGAATGAAAAAGCTACTTATCGAAAGGTTGATACAAATATAGATATCACACCAACTCCTGCCTCAAAACGATATCAGGCATCCATACTTCCTGCACTTTGTCGAACATTTGGACCAACATTTCTTTTCGGAGCACTTTTAAAATTATTTCAAGATTTATTATTATTTATTCAACCCCAAATTCTCAAGTAAATAAAATATCATTAATCATTTTAAATACAATAGTATTTTAGAATATTAAAATTTGACTTAAAAACTTTTTTAATTTTTTTTTTTTTTTTTTTATTAATATTTCAGACTTCTAATTGATTATGTTAATCTTACTGATGGTCAGCTCTGGAAAGGATTTTTTTATTCACTCGCATTATTTTTCACTGCCAGTTTGCAAACATTGATATTAGCACAGTATTTTAATCGAATGAATCTCATCGGCCTTCGTATCAGAACCGCTTTAATATCTACCATTTACAGAAAGGTATATTTTTAATTAATTAATTTATTTATTTATTCAACTTAATATACTTTTTATTCATCATCTTTATTTAATTTAATTCTTATTTTTATTTGTCCAGGCTTTAAGACTTTCAAATACATCAAGAAAAATATCAACTGTAGGTGAAATAGTAAATCTTATGTCCGTTGATGCACAACGATTTATGGATCTAATGACATATATAAATATGATTTGGTCAGCGCCATTTCAAATAGTAGTTGCTCTATATTTTCTTTGGGATATCCTTGGTAAGTTTTGTTTTTAAAATATTCATAAAATTTTTATATTTTTAAATTGTGTTTTCGGATAATAAGATATTACTTTCTCATGAAAAAGAATGATAAAAAATAAATATATTTATATTTAAAAAGAAATATCTTTTTACTTAATTATAACATAAAAATGTTAACTCTTTAAATTGTAACAATAAAAATGAAAATAATTTATAAATTGAGGATTAATTTTTATTGGATATGATGAGGAATGAAAAAATTAGGGAAAATGTTAGAACTGCAAGGGGAAAATCAAAAAAGATGCATGTGCTAAGAATAGTATAAGAAGAAAAAAAATTTTTTTTTTATTTTTAGGTGTATCTGTACTTGCCGGTTTGGCTGTGATGATCATTATGATTCCTCTTAACGGTTGGGTAGCCAGTCGAGTACGACAATTACAAATTCGACAAATGAAATCAAAAGATGAACGAGTAAAACTTATGAATGAAGTATTATCAGGGATTAAAGTAAGTTGATACCATATAAAAAAAATAGAAAATATTATTTTATTAAATAATATTTTTTATTCTTTATGTTATTTAATATTTATTTATATAGTTAAAAATAATCTATTTATCTTTTTAGGTTTTAAAACTTTATGCTTGGGAGCTTTCTTTTGAAAATCTCGTGTTAAAAATTCGTGATAAAGAATTAGAAGTACTTCGTCAGACTGCATATCTTTATTCATCTACCACATTCATATGGTCATGTGTACCATTTCTTGTCTCATTAGTCTCATTTGCATGCTTTATTCTTACGGATGAGAATAATATTCTTGACTCAAAAACAGCATTCGTTTCCCTTTCCTTATTCAATATTCTTCGATTTCCTCTTTCCATGTTACCTATGTTAATTTCAAATATGGTTCAGGTGAGTTAATTTCTTTTTTAACGTTTATATCACATATTTATGATATATATATATATATATATTTTCTACAATTTGTCTCAAGTTTTTAAAGAAGGCAATTATGATAAAATAAAATTTATATTAATTTATACATCAAGACTAAACTATCTAAAAAAACAGAAGATAGAATAGAATTTATATATATATATATATATATACAGATGGAGGACAAAATAATACGAAAACGTGAAATAATGAAAAATCTTTAATAATAGGGGCTTAGACTCCCTTTTGATTGTAGTACAGAATTAATCCGACGTGGGATAGATGCATAAAGGTTATGGACGACATTTATTAAAATATTAGCCACCCTTATAGGCGTTCTCCAAACAAAACACGTCCAAGCGTCTGAAATAGAGTAAATGACTATTCATCTGTGGAAACCATACTGTAATCTCTACATTGGCTTCGCTTGAAAGCAGAGGTTGTTGTCGCCAAGGTGTTGCCACTCTGTCATAAATCTTGGCAGCATGTAGTTCCCTTTTGACAGTTTTGTTAACACGATATAATTCGGATGTTATCTCTAATATAGCGATCGCTTGTGCTTTCGGGCTTCTATGCGCTTCAAGACCCTTCTATCCCCATCACTAAGCTTTGACTTTCGGTCACCGTTGTGCTTTGTCATAACAGCTGATTTCGTACTACAGTAGAACCTCGATAAGTTAAAGTCCAAAGGAAACACAAAATATTTTAAGTTATAGAGGTTTTAAGTTATCAAGGGTCTATGTTAGGGATAGGTTAATAACATTTTTTGAAAGGCTAAATCATGTCGTTTCTTAAAATTCTCTAACCAACCATTGCTGACTTTGTTGTTGATTTTCAGCGAATTAGCGAACTCTTCAGCTTTTTCTTTCAGTATGAGTCCATTAAAACTGATGTTTTTGTTTCGACAAACATTGTTCTAAATTAGGGAATTCGGCAATTTTACGTCTTTCACATTGAAGACTTTCTCCTGATTCTTGTTTCTTCAAGATTTCAGCTTCTGAGGGCCAATACAGAGATTACTTATTTAAGTTATCGAGGTTGCGTATTTTAAGTTATTGAGGTTTTGGGCTCTGATGGGAAGGGAACATATTATTTTTTGAAGTTATAGAGGTTTTTAAGTTACCCAGGTTTGAATTATCGAGGTTCTACTGTACTTGCAAACCCGAAAAGTTTTGCTCTCTCCATAACCGATGCTTCACTTAAATGCGCTTCAACTATCATTCCTCTTTGGAACTCGCACACAGGTCTGACATTTTAACTTATCAGAGACAGTTCGATCGAAACATGCAGTCCAGATGACTGCTATTGAAAGTCTAATAACTTCCACTTCACGATCACTTCAGTTGACAGGTGACATTTTGTTGCAGATCGCGCGGCTGTACTGCCCGTGTGAAATACGTCATACTTTTTCACATGTGTTTTTATTATTTGGTCCCCCGTCTGTATATATATAAATGTGTTTTTTTTAGGATAATAATTATCTTAACTACTTTATTTATATATATATATATATATATATTTGATTTTCAGGTATCAGTGTCAATTAAACGGATAAATAAGTTTATGAATGCCGATGAATTGGATCCTAATTTTGTTACTCATAATACGGATGAGAAAGACCCTATTGTAGTTGAAAATGGAACTTTTTCTTGGGGCAGTGGTGAAGAGCCTATTCTTAAAAATATAAATATTCATTGTCGCCAAGGGTCTTTAGTTGCTGTTGTCGGGGCTGTTGGCTCTGGTAAAAGTTCTCTTATATCAGCTTTTCTTGGAGAAATGGATAAACTTACTGGCAAGGTGAATGTCAAAGGGTCCGTAGCTTATGTTTCTCAACAAGCCTGGATTCAAAATGCCACACTTAAAGACAATATTCTTTTTGGAAAATCCCTTGATTCATCGGTTGGTATAAAAAAACCAGTGATATTCAATTTCTACTACTATATATTATAACTAAACCATCTGATTTGTGTCTTTTAGTTATATCCTCGTGTAATTGAAGCTTGTGCCTTAAAACCGGATATCGAAATGTTACCTGCCGGTGACCAAACCGAAATTGGGGAAAAGGGAATCAATCTTTCAGGTGGTCAGAAGCAACGAGTTTCTTTGGCCCGGGCTGTTTACAATGATGCTGATATCTATTATCTAGATGATCCTTTGAGTGCTGTAGACTCTCATGTTGGGAAACATATATTTGAAAGTGTTATTGGACCTACAGGAATCCTAAGAAAAAAAGTAATGCACAACTTATTTAATTTTTTCTTTTTCTCTCACTTTCTTTTTATATCTATCTATATATATATATATTTATTTATTTTACAGACTCGAGTTTTAGTAACTCACAGTATTACTTATCTCAATTCAGTTGATCATATCATTGTACTTAAAGATGGAAAAATCTCTGAATCTGGTACTTATAAAGAATTATTAGAGAAGAAAGGTGCTTTTGCTGAATTTCTTATACAATATCTACAAAATGATGACCGAGATGATGTTAATTCCGAACAAGGTTATTTTTCTTTAAATTTCTCTTTTTTTATATATGCATATTATATAGCAGAAGTATTGTTGTAGTATATTAAGAAATGAAACAATTTTGAAGATAAATCGGTACAACTTTTAATTATTAATCATTAAAATATTCATATTTGCCTATGTAAAATAGAATTTGAATTGGATTACCATAATTAGTTAATTATACCTTTGATCTGTTGACATGGAATAGATGAAGAACATAAAAACAACAATTTTGTTATCCTATTTAATTTATATATATTTATTTATTTATTTTAGATTTGGATGAAATTAAACAACAATTAGAAAGTACTTTAGGCAGTGAAGAACTTAAAAAAACTATTATGAGAGTTCGCAATCAGAATTCTGAAAGTGAATCTACAGAAGCTCTCTCCAGACAAAATTCTTTAAAACGGTAATTCTTCTATATTTTATCAACATTTTACTTAATAACTTAACCAAATGATAAAGTAAAAGTAAATAATAAAAATAATTAAATAATTAGATTTAAAGATTGGACAGACACCTCTAGTTGAAACATTGGGAATCTATTTAGAAATATAACTTGAGAATTTTTTTAACAATTTTCAATTTATAAAAAAAAACTGAAAAAATAAATAATAAAATCAATAGGTCAACTGTAAGTTATTAAAGACACTCGGTTATATGTTTCAATGTAAATTTTATTAATCTTTATGATCATTTCGACAATTAAGTCATCATCAAGAAACTTCTAAAATACCAGATTGACTTTATTATTTATTTGTTTCTTTAATAAATTTAAAATTATTAAAAAAATTTTAAGATTAAATTTCCAAAAAATAGAGATTAGTTTATACAAAATGTTCTATTATTGTAAAAAGCTTTATTATTTATTTATCACAATTTTATATATTAAATAATCTTAAATTTAAGGACTACAAAATACAATTTTTTTTTCTTTTACTTAGAATATTGATAATATATAGTATTTTTATATATACAATTTTCTTGCAAATTTTTAATATCAATGATAATAATTTTTATATTTATTTTATTTTATCAGACAAACTTCAATAGAAAGTTCTGATCGTAATAGTCCACGAAAGGCTAGTGTTGATAAAGGTAAAGTTAAAGAAAACGTAGGAGAAAAATTGATTGAAGCTGAAAAGGCAGAAGTTGGCAAAGTAAGTTTTTTTTGACAATTTTTTTATATTTTTATTATTTATAAAATATGAAAAATAAAACAAACAAATATAAAAGTTTTTAAATTCTTAACTTCTTGAAAGAAACAAAAATATTATTTATTATTTAATATATATATATAATTATAAATATATTTTCAGGTAAAATGGAATGTTTATTCCCATTATATGAAATCAATTGGTCTCTTCATGACTATTTTCACACTTGTATTCAATGTTCTGTTCCAAGGATTTTCTATCGGATCAAATGTTTGGCTTTCTAAATGGTCAAATGATCAGTCCGCAGATGTACAAACACGTCATTTATATTTAGGAGTTTATGGAGCTCTTGGTATTGGTCAAGGTAAGATTTCCAAACAGTTATTTATTTTTTTACTTTTAATTTGAATTCATCTCTCTATATATATATTTTAATTTACTATAGAATAGATTTTAAATCTATATTTTTATACACACAATCGGTAACATATATTATATAACTTTAAATGCTTCGAAAAATATACTCCCATTTTTAATAATCTCTTTAAATTCATTTACTGATATTTTTTTAACTTAAATCTAAATTTAATTATTTTTTTTAACTCATATTTTAATGTATTTTACATATATACAAATTGTAATTAATTAGGAGTATATATATATATTATTTTCAATTTATTTTGCTTTTCCCTTATATATATTTAATTATAAAGAAAACTTCTACTACTTTGCCAGCTATTTCTCTTTGCATAAATTGATTTTAAATTAATCAAGTATTTTGATTTATGCACCTATTTTTGCTTCTAGATATTAATTGACAAATGTGAACTAAATGCTTATTATCTATATAATTCCTTAAATTTTTTTAACAATTCAACATTTTATAATATTAATTAGAATAGTATAACTTTCATAAAATTAAAAATATCATATAAGATTATATATATATATTATATATATATAATTTAAATTTTTATATAATATATAATTATCCTATGAAAACCAATTAAAAATAAATTAAAGTGTTTTTACTTAATATATTTGTCCTTCATTTAATTGTCTCTATTCATAGGATTATTATATTTTATGTGTATATATTGAAATTTTTTTTTAACTAAATATAAACACTTCCTTGGCACTCATTATTTAATTATTATTATAATAATTTTTATCCCAAAAATCATTTATTAAAAATTATTATTTTAATTGAGATATTTTAAATTCAATTTTAATATTAAATATTAATGAACAATTAGAGTTGAATATCTTTATAATTAATTAATTAGAAAAAATATTATTATATAAATCGTGACTGAAATATTCTGTTTTAATAATTAATAATATTATTAAAAAAAACATAACATAAAAAAATAATATATTTAATTTTAAATTTTAATTATTCTATCATCTATATTAATTATAGATGAATAAGAATGATTTCCATACAAAAATAATCATATTATCAATCATATTATCAGATTTCTCTCCATTTATAAATTTATTTACATTCTCTATATTAAATAATATATTTTTATTTAAAATAAACGATTGATATTAGTGTTTTCAATAGAATAATTTTTTTAATTTATCAATCTTTTATGGTTTCTGAATTGGAATTATTATTAAAAAAAATGATAAATCGAATCTTCTTTTGGTAATTGTTTAGTCATCTAACCCATGAATGATGAATTTTGATAAAACTTTACCAGTAGATTCCTTTTTTGATTCAAAACAAACTTTCCTTAAGAAGTATGTGGCGGTCGCTTCTAATTTACCAGATAAAAATTATTAAAGTTTACATATAAATTAGTTATGAATGTGCAGCCATTTAATAATGTTTGATTGACTAATTCACTAATTTTCGGTTTTTATAAGTTCGGTATGGATATAGGAAAATTATTTAATTAATAAATTTTTTAACCTTCTCTATATTAAAACCGAACTTATAAAAACCGAAAATTAGTGGAGCCCTCTGGTTGTCAAATAATAAAACATGGTAGCTAAATAGAATATCAATGGATTTATATGCAAACTTAAATAATTTTTATCTCGTAAACTAGAAGCGACCGCCAGATACTGCTTAAGGAAAGTTTGTTTTGAATCAAAAAAGGAATCCACTGGTAAAGTTTAATCCAAATCCATGATATACATCGGTTAGACTAAACAATTACCCTTCTTTTCTTTAAAATTCTAAAAACCAAAATTGTATAATAGTTCTAAACAATAAAATCAATTAATATAAACATTATAAAATAAAATAAATAGAAAATTAATTCTATTTAATAATCACCTTTTATAAAACCATCTATTAAGATATTAAAGAATATTTATGATTTTTTTTTAATTCTGAGCTCTCTTCTTAAAACTAAAAATTTCTACTAATTTAAGGAAAATATAAGTTATTTTACGATTAATTATAATTCAATTATAAATAATCTAGAGATTTAATTTATTTTTTAATTATTAAAATTAAATTAAATAAATATATTTATTTATAAGATAAAAAGTTACTTTTCCTAAGCTGAAAAAAAATATGAATACCATTCATTTTATGTTTAATGGAAAACTGTAATTGACTCGATACTGTAATAAAGCTTTTATTTTTTTGGGGTTGTAAGTGTTGGTTGGTTAGTGTTTGTTTTGTCCCTGGTCTCAATGTTAGGAACATTTTCCCTTTTACCCTTTGCAGCGATAACCACTGTGGTCGGGGCTGTGGCCAATTTCATTGGTGCACTAACAGCATCCTCCCTCCTCCATCGTGAATTGTTACGAGCTGTGCTGGGCACTCCTCTTAGCTTCTTCGACGTCACCCCCGTAGGACGCATCCTCAACCGTTTCGCCAAAGACGTGGATACAGTCGACACCGTACTCCCCCATACCATCAGATCCTGGACAATGTGTCTATTTTCGGTAGGTAACCTTTCCTATTTATTCCTTTTTACAAGTTCTTACTCATACTTCATTTAACTATCTTCTCAATATTATAAAACAACATTTTTTAATTCAATTATTTATTTTCCTAATTTCACCAACCTTTCATACTAAACCTTCTTTTATTTTATTTATTTATTTTTTTGTTAATTTCTTTATCTGCTTATATTTTATGTGCGATCAGTGTTATTATTTTTAAGTAATTATTATATCTATTAATTTATTTTTGTTTTTTTTTTCCCTCTATACAAACCAATTGCTAACTTATTGCAATACTATAATTTATTTTAAGCATCGAATAAAATAATTATAATATCTTAAATATATATTATATTCAATTATTTAATTATTGTTTCTTTTTTATAATGACACTTTTTTTTTACTTTTTAAACATAAATGAAATCTCTACAAGATTTTATATATATTAAAATAAAAAAGAAAAAATATAGATTTTCTATAAAGTTCGCCCAAAATTAAATACTTAATAGGGGTTTAAGTGAAATCTTTTTAATTCCTTCCACCTTTAGTAATTTAATTCAACATTTTATGCATATAACTTTGATTACCTCGCATTTTACCTTATTAACATTATAACTAATCTAAGTATAATAATTTTTTTTATATTTGCATTTCAAATTTGGTTTCATTAAAATATTCATATCCTTATTTGATACATTGCTTTTAGGTATTCATTTAGAACTATTTTTAATAAACATCAATATTTTAAAAAAACTCCTTTCCGTCTTATTTTCTCCTTGATTGTTTTTCTCTCACATATACATTTCAGTTTTAATAAATTATTAACTTTTTGAATAATATTATATATAATACTTATAATTAATCTTTAAAAAAAATATTTAATTTCTCTTATATTTTAATGGACAATATAAATTAAAAATTGAGTAATTGTTTACAAAACAGGAAGCTTCAGGGATTTGAATGAAATTTTGCCTGTGGATTCCTTTTTTAATTCCAAAGAAACTTTCCTTATGCAATATTTCTTGGTCTCTTCTAGTTTACGAGATAAAATTTTTTTTAAGTTTGACAGATTAGTTGATTATGAATGTCGAAATGTGTGTGCAGCCATTAAGTAATGTTTTATTGACTAATTCACTAATTTTCTGTTTTTTTCGGTTCGGTTTGGTTATAGGGAAATTATTTAATTAATTAATTTTTATATATTTTATAATTATAACGCGGAAAAACCGAAAATTAGTGGAGCCTTCCTCTGAACAAATGAATAAAACATGGTAACTAAATAGAATATCATTGGATTTATATGTAAATTTTAATAATTTTTATCTCGTAAACCAGAAGCAACCAAGAAATATTGCATAAGGAAAGATTCTTTGGAATTAAAAAAGGAATCCTCTGGTAAAGTTTAATCCAAATCCCTGAAGCTTCCCTTTTTTTAAACAATTACCAAAAATTTATTTATATATAATTTATTTTATTATCGTATTATTATTATTCAGAAAAAATGAATTATTTCTATTATTTAAAATTGTTTTATATAGGATTCATTAATCAAATACGGAATTTCACTTTATTATTAATATGTTTAAGAATTCAATGTTGTAGATTCTAAAAAATAGTTTTGTGGTACTAATATCTGTTGTGAAAATGTTAATTAAATAACTTTAAACTTAAATTAGTATAGTATAGTGTAGTAAAAAGAAATCCATTATTTTTGTATGAAATTGAAGGCTTTATTTAGCACAGTTAGAATGATCTAATTTAGGTCAAATATGCGCCGTTTTGTTCGATAACTTGTTGCCATTTTGAGGGTAATATCATTATGCCTCTCTCATAGAACCCCTTGTCCCTATTGGCAAAAAATTGAGACAGTCGATTTTCACAAGCCTCTCTTGAAGCGAATTTTTCACCAACAAAATTGTTCGCCATGGACAGGAACAGATGGTAATCACTTGGTGCCAGGTCCGGACTATAAGGTGGATGCATAAGAACCTCCCAACCAACCTTATCGTAGAAAAACTAAAATATAGCGTATTTTCTCTTTGCTAGTGTCCATCTTTGACGCGCGCTCAAACAAAATTGAGTCAACTAATCACAAAACTGTCAGAACAGTATTTTCAGTACTAAAAAATATCTTTCGAACGCCATCTAGTCTAACCCGATCGCACTTATACAACTTGAGATACAGATAATTGAAGTCATCTATTGGAAAAATAATGGATTTCTTTTTACTACGCCTATTATAATTACTTTAAACATTAAATAATTCCTTCTTTTCACTATACCCATTATATAAACATAATTTGGTGTAAAAATGAGTAATAAATATTGTGATTTTTGTTTGCTTTTCCTGTATTTAGGTATAAAATTTATAAAAGTTCAAATAATTTAGTGTGTTCTTAAGTATCGAAAATAAATAAAAAACAAAACAAATTGGTAATTGGATTATTTTATCAAAATATATTAATACGATTATTTATTACTATTAAATTCAACATGATTATTCCTCTAAATTTGATTATTTTTAGTTGTTGTTTTTTTAATTTAAACTATGTAGATATTTTAAATTTTTTACTTTATATTTTTCCATTTAATGATAAAAATAAATTTAATTTATTATTGAGCGTGTAGAATCATTTGTATATAAATATTTATAAATAAGTAGCATTATTTTGAAAAGAAAGCCTTTGAATGATTTTTAAATCAGTTGAGTTCCAAGGAAGTTTTAGTTTCATATAATCTTAACGATTCTATATATATATATATATATATTAATTCTTCTATTTCATTTTAAGCATGAGCACTAATTTTATAACAATATAATAAGTATTAGTGTTTTTTTTTAATTAACCATAAAAGATGATGTTATTATATTAATATGATAATTTTTAATATTCTCAAAAATAATATATATATATATATATATTTATTTTTATTTTTTATTTTTTGAGTTGATTTATATATATATATATGAACATTTATCACTAAATGTTTATTTGTTTTATCTTTGATAAAATTTATTTTCATTTAACTTAATAATTAAGAAATTAGTATAATTATTTATTTGTTTTTTTAATTTCATGTGTTAATTTAAGATATACAAAAAAACTATATCTCTTTTTTTTTATTTAAAATTCTAATTTATTTGTTTATAATTATTGAAAAAATATATTATTTTGATGTATATATATATATATTAATGAAATTAATTACTAATTATTTGTTAATATATACATTACATTAATAACTATGGTTAATAATTTTGTCACTTAATCAACGACCTAAGTTTCTTGGATTTGATTAAAATATACAGAAAAATTTTTAGAATAAAAATTTTTGACATTACTAAACGAAAGTTCTTGACATTAAAAACTAGTATATTTTTCGAAATATCATTTTTTGAAAATTGTTTTAAAAAAACATATTTTAATTAAAATTAATTAGATACAAGAGTCTTAATATAATTATTACAAAATTATAAAAAAAAATTTTAAATAATATAATTAAAAATTTGATTAAATATAAATACTATATGATAACTTATATAAATGTACATATATATATATATATATATATATTGTGAATTTTCTCTAATAGTTCTTTATTCTATAGAACAAAAATAATTTGGATTATTTTTTTTTTTTAATAATTTAAACTCTATTTTTTCTTTTTTAAATGAAAAGTATTATTTAGTACAATTTAGTTACAAATAATTAGACAGTATATTTTTATAAATCCGGAAATGTGATTTTATAAACGCGCGCGTGACTTAATAATTATAAATAAAATTAAGTATCATCTCCCTATCTCTTAAAACAGTGATTCCCAAAGTGGGCGCTGGAGCGATCCAGTGGTGCGGTGATGGCCACAGATGCATTTAGGGAAAATTACTTGTATATTATTTTCTATTCTGAGATCAATAAATAGATACATAAATTCAATGTTTCTAATTTACACCTTTAATATTTTGCAAAGAGGTACATTTATCTTTTTGTTTAATTGTTATTAAAATTAAAAAAAATTAATTTCCAAGGGGACGCTGGCCAAATAAGTTTGGGAACCACTGCCTTAAAACAACACATACAAAGAAAATGTACATTAACAGAGTATTTCTTGTTTCTACAAATATATTAATATCATATGTATTTCAACTCAATCAAAAAAATAACCTCATATCTCTTTCTATTGCGATTATTTCTGCACCTTAGACTGCATTTCTTTGCATGTTTTTCACCTGCTATGAATGCTAAACATTTTTATTCCATAAAAGCTTCCCCTCCGTTTTTTTTCTATTCTACTAAGAGGAGAAGTTTTTTGCCATTGCAGGGGTGAGTTCCTATTTAAATGATCTTACACCCCGTCTGGGTACATGGAAAGCTGCTAAATATCTGCACAACGCCTTGTTATTTGGGGTGTTCAAGGCACCACTCAGCTTTTTTGATATCACCCCCGCTGGGCGCATCCTGAATCGTTTCTCAAAAGACATCGACACCCTCGATACAACACTTCCAACTCAAATATCTGATTCTATCTATTGTACGTTTGAGGTAATTGTAAGCGTTTGTGTTATTTTCACTAAAACTAAAATTATTCCAATTCAATTCTATATTTGTATATAGTTTACTTTCCATATTTCAATAAAATTAGGAAAAAACTATGTTCCCACGTCCGATGATGAATGGATTAATATAGGTCTACTAAAAAATTTCGTTTTCTATTTTTCATACCTATTTTTAATAAATATTATTTGAAAAAAAGTAAAAAAAAATATTAGGATATTAGGGTCATTCTTAAGTAAAGAGACAAATGGCTCAAAAACTGTTTATTTGATTATTATAAAATTCCGGCTATTTTTCAACATAATCACCCCCCCCCCCCCCACAGTTATGCACTTGTCCCATCTTTCATTGCAGCTTCCTAATTCCCTTGGCGAAATATTCTTTCGATTTATCCCGAAGCCACTTTTGCACCGCTTCTTTAACTTCCTCATTGTTAGCAAATCTTTTTCCACGTAAGGCGTCTTTGAGTGGTCCAAACAGGTAAAAATCAGATGGGGCGAGGTCGGGCCAGTAGGAAGGATGAGGTAAGACCTTCCAACCCTATTTTTTAATTTTATTATCACGGGTTAGCTTAGGTAGTTGCACGAAAGATGGGACAAGTCCATAACTGTGGGGGGTGATTATATTGAAAAATAGCTTGAATTTTGTAAGAATCAAATAAACCGTTTTTGACCTATATCCATGCTTATTCTATACTTATTGTATGACCCTCGCATGTGTGTGTGTTTGTGATACAATACTCTTTATAATATAATACTATATATATATAATTAATTTTTAACTCCAAACTTATATTACATGATTTTTTAAGTCCCTTTAAATCAATCCAAAATTTTAAATAAGAAATTAATACATATTTTAGGGTCCTGATATTTAAATAAATGATCAGTCCCTCAAGTATATAATTCAGATTAAAAGTTAAAAATACTATTAACACATTTTATATTTTTTAAAAGATCTGTCCCTGTGATTTTATAATATTTTTATTAAAATTGAATAACCAGCAATGTCGATTAATAATATATTAATATTTTTATTTTATCTATTTATTGTGAATTTCTCATAAAACAGCATGAACTAATTTTATTTTACATAATAATTTTTCGCATAATTGTTTAATAGAAAAATATATTTGATAATTGTGGGGTAAAGAGAAATAGTTTCATATGTGGTTATGCTATATTATTGCTTTAAACCTAAACATTATTAATTAATTTATCAATTTCAATAAAATTAATTTACATTCATACATAATAAAATAATATATATATTTTAATAAAAAAATATCTATAACTTTTTTATATATTAAATTGTTATGATTATATATGCTGAATCTTTTCAATTAAATTTTAACAATCATCAATTCTGGTTTAATTTTATAGTTATTCATTTATTTATTTTTCATTAATGAATGAAAGTGGTGAATAATAATCATTATTAGTTAATGTGGGCGAAGGTGATTAAATTTTAATTTTGGAGTTAATAGAATCATTTATGTGTCTCCTCAATTAAAATACTTTTAATCTATTTATTTCTTTGTCCTCTCTTCTTTCAAATCATTTTTCATCAATAAATTTTTATTTTCTTCTTTTCAATAATATTTTTAATTCATATCCCCTTTAAACCTAATTTTAATACGTTATAAATATTTTTGGGCGAACTTCATTTAACTCTTTGTTTTATAATTTTTAGTGTTATTATTATTATTATATTTGATTTATTTATGTTTGTAGAGATTTCATTAATGTATAAAGATATAAAAAAGAAAAAGAAAAAATGAAATTACTTATTTAATTATTTATTTTATGATTTTATTTTATTTTTAATATAAAATTTATTAATTATATATAATAATTAATAATTGTTAAAGTTTTATTTATAATATAAAATAATAATATTAATGATTTAGACAACCTTATCTAAGCCAAAATAATTAAAACATTTATATAATTCTACTTTAATTAAAACAAAATATATTAATTTACATACAAAAAAATTAAATATTTTATATTTTCAGCTAGTATTTATTTTAAAATTTTCTTTATATATATATATTATTATATAAGAATTAAATAATTTTTTAAAAAAATAACAAAATTATTTAAAAATACAATCCATATTTATTATTAAATTTATAAATATGTTCGTACTTATGTCCCAATTAAGTATAAGATACCTTTTATTGGAGTTATTAAAATTCACTGAGCTTAAAAAATAATTTATAATTCGATTATAAGGTTGTCTTTTGTAATTTTAAGAGATAATTTTCAAATTTGTAAACTTCTAGTCAATTTTTTTAAAAATAAATATTCTTTGGAAAAGTTTCTACTTTAATATATATATAATATTAAATTGAATTATATATATTCAAAATGGGGTTTAAGGTTTGTATTTAAATATACATCAAGATCAAGAAAATAAGATTTTATTTTATAATTTTTTAACTATTATTTTTATATATTTCTTTCTTTCTTTTATTGCAATTAAGATAAATGTTATTTTATTTCTTAGGTGATTGCTACTCTTGTTGTAATAAGCACAACTACTCCATTATTTATTTCGGTTATTATTCCAGTTGGATTAATATATTATTTCGTTCAAGTAAGTTTATAAAAATACATAAATTCATTTTAATATATATATATATATATATACTATTGTGATCAAAAGATAAGGTAAATTAGTTTATAAAATGAAAAATCATTATTTATTATTCCAAATTAATTTTATCAACTGGAAAGTACCTTTCACAATGCACTTACTTAACATAAATACATAAAATCTGTTTTAGAAGAATATTTTATTTTTGTTTTATTCAATTTGCAAATTTTTAAATAAAAATAATTTTTCTATAAGCCTGGCAAAATTTTGGAGGAATTGCTTCATATACAACGAAAAACGTCGAGCGCATTTAGTTTTAATTAATGCATTGAGTCATGGGCGGTAAAAAAACCAAACAGTTTCTACTCAATTATCAATTATCACCCTTTTCCCATGAACCATGACGAAAGAATTTCATAATATACAAGATATCGAAGATGAAAAATTCACTTTATTTATTGGTCACAAAACTATATATATTATTAATATATAATAAATAAAATTGTCTTTTATTTATTATACAAATTTCAAATTTGTCTTTTTAGAGATTTTATGTAGCCACTTCAAGACAACTTAAACGAATTGAATCCATTTCTCGATCTCCAATCTATTCACATTTTGGAGAAACTATTACAGGTGCTCCAATTATTAGAGCTTTCAATGTTTCTAAACGTTTTATTGCTGAATCTGAAAGCAAAGTTGATTTCAATCAAGTTTGTTATTATCCAAGTATTATAGCCAACAGGTTAGTATTCTTCATAATCTCTATTAATATATATATATACTTCGGAGACATTTTTAAGAAAATCTCTTCGAAGAGAGGTTACACCCTATCTTTGTGTGTGAATCTTCTCTATTGGAATAACCTGAGAGAGTATTGTTGTGTTTCCAATTGAAAGTCATGAAAATTAAAAGATTGGACAATAAAATAAATATTAATAGTCCTTCAGCTAAGTTCTTTAAGGTTTACAATGCTTGAAGTGTAAGATTGGCATTGATAACGATAATAAATGTAAGCGATTGTTTAAATTTTTGGGGATTTGCAAATGACTGACTTGTGAAATCACACATTCAGGAACATGACTGTGTGCGCAAATCGTATACATAGTCAATCAGAGAGAAATGCTCTCATCTGTTATAGAAAAGTGTAATTCGGGGATATCTCGACAGTCGAATTCTCCTTTATTGGCATGCCGAGCTCTCCGTAATTTGTATATTTTTAGTTATGTCTGAACAAAATACTTTATTTATTTAATTAGAAGCACATCGCTTCTCGTGTATGGATACTTCATTAATTAATTAGTTGGGAAGGAACTCAACTCAGTGCCTTGAGTGGTCTCGAAAACGGTCAAAATTATTGTGGAAATCAACCAATTTACATCCAATGTTCAGTTATAAGTTATAAGGTAGGGATCATATTGTTGTATTGTTAGTAAATTTGTACTGGTTTTTACTTAGAAAATCTATTATTATGAATTACACTTGCCCGTTGGTGACTGTCGAGATCTCCCGCAGTTAAGGGAGAATTGGACATTTCACTTATGTTTTTTATTGTATTTAGGATGTTTTTAATGCAAACCAAATTTTCACAATGTGATGCAAATATACAAATAAATATATATATATATATATATTATAATATATATTTAATTTAATTAATTTAATATAAAATCTTTATTATATTTGCAGATGGTTAGCGGTGCGACTTGAAATGGTAGGAAATCTTATTATCTTCTTTTCTGCCTTATTTGCTGTCCTTAACTCAGGAATCGATGCTGGACTCGTTGGGTTATCAGTCAGCTATGCTCTTCAGGTATTAATAAAAATATTTTTAAATTATCAAATCAAATTCTTTATAAAAATTGTCGAAATTTAATTTTCTTATTTTTCTTGAGTAAAACAAATTGAGATAATTATTTTTGACTAAGAATAAACATTTAATTATTTTTTTTTTATTAAAAAACATTAAAACAATATTAATTAACACATTAATTTAATCAAATTAGTTACTCTACAGTTTAAACAAATAGATTTATTTAAAAAAAAATAATTAAAATTTTAAATTTACTTTTAAAAATCTCATTCAATTATATTTTAATTAAATATGAACAAATTATTATTATTATTTATTTGTTTTTATAAATTTTATTGTGAAAATGTTTTATTAAATAGAAGTTTAAATATAAATATTAAATTAAATTTATAACTATTATTAATTTGATTTATAAGACATTTTAGTGTCTGTCACTTTTATTAGACCTCCATTAGTAATGCTGTAATTATTTTATTTTGTATTTTTTTTTATTTTTTTTCAGATTACTCAAACTTTGAATTGGCTTGTAAGAATGACATCCGATGTAGAAACTAATATTGTAGCTGTGGAACGTATCAAAGAATACAGAGAAACGAAACAGGTAAATTGATATTACTATAAATATACATATTCCAATTTATTCAAAAATATATAATTATTTTTTAGGAAGCACCTTGGGAAATTGCTTCTACAGCACCACCCTCTTATTGGCCTAGTAAAGGTGAAGTGGAATTTCAAAATTATAAAGTTCGTTATAGGGACGGACTCGAGCTGGTCCTAAAAGGAATTTCTTTTAAAGTTAATGGAGGTGAAAAGGTAAGTAATCATATTCATTATTATTATTTTTTTTTTAAATGATAGTAATCATTGTTAGTTATTAAAAGTATGGATCAGGATGGTTAAATTTATTATTTACATCTTCCAGTTAAATTCAGGGGATATGAATTTGGAGGAAAGAGAAATTAGAGTGAATTTAAAATAAATACTAAACCGCTCTAAAAATTTTCATAACCAGAAATTTATAATATAATTGCTAGAATGAACATCAAAAATATCAATTATTTTGAACCATTATGATTTATATCACTTTTATATAATAAATGTTTCAATTGCCAAATCGATTAACATAAATTAAAACAAAATCTTGAGAGAAAGGAGAAAACTGAATTTATTGTTTTATAAAATTCCTACTTAATAATAAATTCAAATAAATTATGAAGACTGTATTACTGTAGTTGTATCTTTTATCTAATATCATATTTAAAGTTTAAGATAAAATATATGGTTCTTATAACTACAATTTTTACATGATTAATGAAGTTAATCGATTTGGCAAGTGAAACAAAATGATCAAGTCAAATTCACTCTTCACTTTATGTTACTATTATAGGGAAATTTCATTATCTACATTTGTTATTACAATTACAGCTTTGGCCTCATAAAGTAGAAGGCAAAAATCTTAAAT